>JACXGI010000082.1:113850-203012 GCA_016801175.1 Esox masquinongy | reverse complement strand
ACATTTCTAAAAATCCTTTTTTGTATTGGTCTTAAGTAATATTCTAATTTTCTGAGATACTGAATTTGGGATTTTCATTAGTTGTCAGTTTTAATCATCACAATTAAATGAAATAAACATTTGAAATATATCAGTCTGTGTGTAATGAATGAATATAATATCCAAGTTTCACTTTTTGAATGGAATTACTGAAATAAATACACTTTTTGATGATATTCTAATTTTATGACCAGCACCTGTACTCTGGTCTATATGGTAATGGGTTATATGGTAATGGGATATACACTGCGTGCACAATTATTAGGCAAAATCGTATTCCTCAAGATTTATTTTATTGTTGAACAAACACAATGCTCTAGGTCAATCCAAAATATCATTGAACCTCAAACCTGAATGTTTAACAAAGGAAAAATGAGTTTTGATCTTTCTCAGGGAAATGCATAAGTGTGCACAATTTTTAGGCAACAATTAGTGTGTAGAATTATAAGGCAACTAAATTACAAAAATAATTTCTCCAACTCACTTGTTTATTCTCAATTTTTAGAGTAAGTGCAACAAATAAGTAACAAAAAAATGAAAAATAAATTACATTTCCGGCCTTTCAAAAATATTCAGTGACCGATATAGCCACCCTTCTTTTCAATAACTGCCATGAGTCTTCCATCCATGCAGTCTGTCAGTTTCCTGATCTGTTCACGATCAACTTTCGCTGAAGCAGCAACCGCAGCCTCCCAAATGCTGTTCAAAGAGGTGTATTGTCTTCCCTGGCTGTAAATCTCACGTTTGAGAAGGGTCCACACGTTCTCAATAGGATTTAAGTCAGGTAAGGAAGGGGGCCAGGTCATTATTCGGGCATCTTTTAGGCCCTTGCTTGCTAGCCAAGTAGTGGAGTACTTGGATGCATGTGATGGAGCATTGTCCCGCATAAGAACATGGCCTTCTTGAATGCTGAGGACATCTTCCTTTACCACTGCTTGAAGAAAGTATCTGCCAGAAACTGGCAGTAGGTATGTGAGTTGAGTTTCAGTCCATCTTCAACCCGAAAAGGTCCAACTACCTCATACATAATGATAGCAGCCCATACCAGTACCCCTCCTCCACCTGGCTGGCACCTGACTCGAAGTGGTGCCCCGTGTCCATTAGTGATCCAGCCACGGGCCCATCCATCTGGTCCATCAAGAGTCACTCTCATTTCATCTGTCCATAAAACCTTTGAAAAATCTGTCTTCGGGTATTTCTTTGCCCAATGTATACGCTTCAGCGTGTGACTCTTATTCAGTGGTGGTCATCTTTCATCCTTCTTGACCATGGCCATGTCTCTGAGCACTTGACACCTTGTACTTCTGGACACTCCAGGTAGGTTGCAGTTCTGGAATAGGGTGGCACTGGAGAATAATGAGTTCCTGGTAGCTTCACGTTTAACTCTTCTCAAGTCTTTTGCAGTTAATTTGTCTTTTCTTCTCTATGCATTTTTTGCACCCCAGTTGACTATTCGCAACAAAACGTTTGAGTGTCCGGTGGTCACGCCTCAATAGTTTAGGTATTTCAAGAGTGTTACATCCGTCTGAAAGGCATTTTACAATTTATGACTTTTCAGTGTCAGTTAAATCTCTCTTTTGACACCCTCCCTCATTACACAAATACATATCACCTGAAAATGATTCAATCCAATGAACATTCACGTTTATATGGTTTGGAGTTGGAAAATGTGCATAGAAATAATAATACGATCAGAATACTCACTTGCCTAATAATTGTGCATGCAGGGAGATGAGCAGTTTGTACTACCGTATAGTGCAGCTATTAATTTACAGTTTGAAAGTGGCTTGATATGCTAAGCACAGTCTTATTAGTCTTTGTGAGACTAATAAGACTGTAGTCTAATTTTGGTCATGATCTACTTGTAATGACCAGCTGCTCTTCGCCTGCCAGAGGATAATGTATGGAACAGTGAATGACCAGGGAGGCAGATGACCGTGATGATCTTTCCTTCTCACTTCTTTGCCCTGGAGTTGTGTAGGACCTCAACGATGGCAGCTGACAGCAAGTGACCCTTTCTGTAAACCGAACAATGCATTGCAGTTTTTCCCTTCAGTGGGCAGACACAGACTTAAACCAAACAGTGACAGAAGAGGTGAGGTTTAGTGTCACAAGGTCCGACCTCCAGGTCTTTGTAGCATGGCCTGGTGTAAGAGGCTGGGTGAGGTTTAACTCTAGGATTGATGCATTAAGCAGGATCTGGATTGGGTAGGAGAATAGTAGATTTTACAGTTGTTGCATGTGATACTTCTGCTGGTGTGAATTTTGGGTGATCTCTGTTATGTGTTCTGTGTAGCCTCACTTAAGTCAGCTTCACAAATATCAATTAGCTCCACTTACTACTTGTTATCTGAACCACCTACTTTAGCACACGTGGATGTGTGTTTTGTAAGATATATTTCTAGGCATTTTTTTACACATTCTTGGACCGGGAAGATATAAATTAGAGACTTTTTCCTGAAATGGTTGAAAAGCATGCGGCCATAGTACGTGTACTAATACTGGAGGCAGCGGCTTTAACCACTGGACCTTCCACGGCCAATACATTTCACGCCTAATCAAAACGTTGATTGAATTATTGTTTTACTCTGCATCCTGAAATAAACAGAAACAAATGAACTGTAGGTGTATTGATTTTTTTTATGTTCAGTGTTTAGGTGACACAAAGCTTTTTAATATAATGGAAATACAGTATTGCCAAACACAGGCTAAAACAATCCAGCAGGGGACTTTTGAGATCAGAGAGCATGCATCTCCAGTCCACTTTACAGCATGTTTGTAGTTGTCATGGTAACATACTACTGTACGAAAACAAAATCAACTATGTTGTGGTCCTTCTGAATCAGGCCTAACATCGTGCGGGATGCAAGTCATATAGAATTATTTAACTGCGAAGTATTGTAAATATTTTCTATACAAATATGTTGTCCAGCCAGACAAGAAATAAGCCGCGATGTCGAGAATTTACGGGACACACACCACATTCCGTGGCTCTGGTGAGTACTGTCTCTAGCCGGTTAAAAGTTTTGTAACGCTCAGTAGTACTGTAACCGTCCATAGATAATGCTTTACAATATAGATCTATGACTGTAACGTTACTGCATGTAGCTACTGACTGTAGTTATCAAGCAAACATTTTGTTTAGACCATACAACAGGCTACAAGCTAAATATTCTAACTTGTCTTTTCAAGTTAGACCAAATCTGTAAAGGTTAGTTGCCTTCTTAGCAATCTTAACTGGTTAATGCAGTGTGCCTCTGTGAACGTTGATGTGCCCAACTTAAGCCAAGGATCATTTACCAATAGTGTTCCTCATGTATGGGGTGCATCACTAGATCTATGGATTTAACGATACGGTAGAGGTTTAACCAGCTTTCTTTGTCTGTTCCCGACCTCCCACAAATGGTAAAAGGAAAAGCTAGCTACGTTAGTTCGAGTCAGAGAAATTCTTAATGTTTTTTTGTTTAACCAAAGAATTTCCAAAGTCCTGGAGTTGTCAATGTTCAGGTCATCGTGGTCAGAATGAAAATCCAGACCCTTAACCATGAATAAACCATGCTCACCAATAACTTCCAGAGGGCGAAATTCCCATCATCCAGGCCTCCAGACTACCTCACCCTGGAGAGAAGGAAACAAGAAGAGGCCCGGGACAAGGTGTTGGAGTTCACCAAATACCAGAACATCTGTGACCTGAAGACCTGTTGGGAGAAAAGCTCTGACAGGCGCATTGTGTTAGGAACCATTGCGAGACGAGTCAAAGATGCCATGGGGCAGTATCAGATGAGCATTGATGAAAGGAGAGAGAGGTCTGTGACGGTCAAAACCTTTGGTTGACTAACCCTAATATCTGATCCTATAATTCTGAAGAGGTATTTACATTTTTCTGTGTCCCTTTATCTTTATTTCTCCCCTTAGACTGCATGACATGTTAGAGGTAGAAGAAATAGAACTCCTGAAAGAGATGGAGACCAAGAAGGAGACTGTACTGGAGAAACAAGCCAAGATGCGAGAGAGAGCCAAGTTACTGCGAGAGAAGAGGGAGAGTGAAAGACAAAGGGTGGTTGAAGATAAGCTTGAACAGCTATTCAGGTAGACATAACACCTTTCTAGTTTCCAATTTTGCAATTGTATTTCATGTGAGGGCATTTCCACTGAAAAAGAACCATTATCACCAACACTGTAAATTATATGCACCACATTTTCCGATTTCTGTGCCAATTCACCACACAACCAAATGGTCAGTGCAAATTTCTATTCAACGTCATGGCTTGTGGTTTTAGCACTATAATCAAATTAGTATACGTGAAATTTGCCAAACAAAAAATACATGGTGGATACTACTACTAAACACTTTTATGACAAGGCAAGGCCATGATCGCTAATTAGACACTACAAAAATGTGAGGGGAGAAAAACGGGATATTTAAACTGTCCCAAAGAGAAGATGAGCCATCCAGATTTACAGTACTTAAAAAATGTTTGTGTTAAATAGGCAATCATGTTTGACAAACATAAGAACATCTAATGGATTTCGACATACTGTAATTATATGCAGTAAATACAGCTCAAATGGTCAGAGAGAAAAGCCATTTCTACCATGTTTCAAAGTAGCCAAGCTAAAATTAACCAATAAAAATTAAGGAATCTTTGATAAACACTTCCTCATATTCCATTAACCTGCATTATTCTCTTTCATTATCTATCTGTTTAAACTTTCATTGTCCAGCAAACAGAGGCACAATCCTATCCATGTAACCCATGGCAGTTGCTGCATCTTCACACCCCTGTTTCATGAAAGCAATGTGCTGCCCGTGAATATATTTTTTTTGGCATAACTTTTATAATCAAAATCTGAGTCTGTTCTGAATAAACAAATACAAAAAGCAATTATTTTTCTACTGGGAACTTCTCAGAGAGCAAAGCGAGGAGCTCCGTGCTGAACAGACTCGACGCAGGCAGGAGGAAGTGTGCACGGAGAGGGCCGCGCAGCTACGAGCACGCCAGGAGGCGCAGCGTCAGGAGGAGGAGGAGCAGCAGCTCTTTGCTCAGTTGTGGGAGAGCGACTGGCAAGCTAAGGCAGAGCGCGAGGGCCGGGAGGCACAGAGGCAGCGCCAAAGTAACCTCCAGCAGCTGGCCCATCTACGTGCTCAGATGGAGGCCGCTGAGCAGCACAGAGAGCGGGCTAGGCAGCTCCAAGAGGAGGAGGCCCAGCTACTGGTAGGCCAATTCACCCTGTAGATCAAATGTTTCTCTGTGCGTGTCCTTGCTCTGTGATCCCCGCTCAAACCCTCTCTCTTTCCCCACATCCTGGCCAGCGGGAGCAGAGAGAAATGATGCGTCTGGAGGAGCAGAGAGCGCACCGCCAGAAGGTCCAGGGTCAGGAGAGCCGGCGGCGGCTGCTCGACCACTCTCTCAGGCTGAAGATGAAGCGTCTGGCCAGGGAGCGGCAGGAAGAGCTTGCCCTGGACGTGAGCATCCTGGAGCAGCTGCTGGCTGAGGACAGGGACGGGAAAGAGGGCGAGGCCGCGAGGAAGGTGGGGAAGTGAAGAGTCCCGCTGACGCGTTTAAACCACCACGTGGCTGAATGAGCGTGTGTGTGCTTTTCTGTGGGGGTTTACAGCTTGAGCTGCGAGAGGAACAGCGTCGGTACCGTCAGTATTTGGCCGATCAGCTCGAGGAGCAGAGGAGACAGGAGGTCGAGACAGAGCAGCTCATTGAGACCGAGCTGAGGCAGACCTGGGCCCGGAGGGCGGAGCAGCACCGGAAGGAGAAGGAGGCCAGGGACAGGTTGATGAAGGACGTGATGGACACACGCCGCCTGCAGATCCAGGACAAACGTGAGTAGGGGGAGGAGAGGGGAGACATCTGCAGATCTGTCACCCGGGCACGAGATGTCATTGTCCTCCGTGACGCTGTGCAGTGGATTCACTATCTACAACGACTCGAAAAGTAATCTTTTCCGTCTTCCATTCTCAGTGGATCAGAACATGCAGAAACGGACCCAGCTGGCCGAGGAGAGAGACGAGCTGAAAAGAACCATACAGGAAAACAAACTGCTGGACGAGGAAGAGAAACAACGGTACGGACGTTGAAGTGTTTACGACTGGCCTCTCACACACTCCTGCCCACAGCAGAAGCCCTAATAATCAATACATGGCTCTTCTTTCCTCCCCCAGTCTGAGACAGGCTCGTCAGGAGTTCCAGGCGGACCTGTTGGCCCAGATGATGTATAAGCGGAGGTTGCGTGACGAGGAGCGAGCTCAGACAGAGCAGGAGCACCAGCAGGGTCTGGCCTGTCAGGAGCAGTACAACAGGAAGATGCAGGAGATCCTGTCCAGGCCCACCTCTCACACCAGGGCTGTCCATCCCTTTAGGAGAACCTCATCCACCAGCCCCCTGCTCAGCTCGGAGTGACCTCGTGTCTGGAGGAAAGTGGATACATTTATGGCCTGGTTCAGGAGAGGACAGACACACACACCTTTTGTAACCCAGCCTACATACTTGACCACGTATCACTAAATAACATACACCCACTCAGAGACACACCTGACTAAACTCACAGACTCACATCTTGGGCCTGTGCATTCAGCTTTAATTGTCTTAAGAACACAGAATTTAGCTCTTCAAGTTTCTCAGAAAGTTGCATAGTGTTCAAATAAAGTATTTTAGTTCCGCAGATATATTTTCTGATTTGCTTTTTGGCAGAACGTTACACACCGATCAGCCATAACATTATGACCACCTGCCTAATATTGTGTAGGTCCCCCTTTTGCCGCCAACACAGCCCTGACCCATCGAGACATGGACTCCACTAGACCTCTGAAGGTGTGCTGTGGTATCTGGCACCAAGACATTAGCAGCAGATCCTTTAAGTCCTGTAAGTTGCGAGGTGGGGCCTCCATGGATCGGACCTGTTTGTCCAGCACATCCCACAGATGTTCGATTGGATTGAGATCTGGGGAATTTGGAGGCCAAGTCAACACCTTGAACTCATTGTTGTGTTCCTCAAACCATTCCTAAACCATTTTTGCTTTGTGGCAGGGCGCATTATCCTGCTGAAAGAGGCCAATGCCATCAGGGAATACCGTTGCCATGAAAGGGTACACATGGTCTGCAACAATGCTTAGGTAGGTGGTACGTGTCAAAGTAACATCTACATGAATGGCAGAACCCAAGGTGTCCCAGCAGAACAATGCCCAAAGCATTCACATTGCTTCTGCCGGCTTGCCTCCTTCCCATAGTGCATCCTGGTGCCATGTGTTCTTCAGGTAAGCGATGTACACACACCCGGAAATCCACGTGATGTAAAAGGAAACTTTGTACATCAGACCAGGCCACTTTCTTCCATTGCTCCATGGTCCAGTTCTGATGCTCACGTGCCCATTGTAGGCGCTTTCGGTAGTGGACAGTGGTCAGCATGGGCACCCTGACTGGTCTGCGGCTACGCAGCCCCATATGCAACAAACTGCGATGCACTGTGTGTTCTGACACCTTTCTATCAGTACCAGCATTTACATTTTCAGCAATTTGAGCTACTGTAGCTTGTTTGTTGGATCGGACCACCACGGGTCAGCCTTCGCTCCTCACGTGCATCAGTGAACCTTGGCCACCGACGACCCTATCGCCGGTTCACCGCTTTTCCTTTCTTGGACCACTTTTGATAGGTACTGACCACTGCAGACTGGGAACACTCCGAAAGGGCTGCAGATTCTCTGACCCAGTCGTCTAGCCATCACAATTTGGCCCTTGTTAAAGTCACTCAGATCCTTACGCTTGCCCATTTTTCCTGCTTCTAACACATCACCTTTGAGGACAGAATGTTCACTTGCTGCCTAATATATCCCTCCCACTGACAGGTGCCATGATGATAAGATTATCAGTGTTATTCACTTCACCTGTCAGTGGTCATAATGTTATGGCTGATCGATGTATAGTATTAATTGATGGAAGATTTGACCTATTTAAGGATGAATCAATTTGCAATTGTAGAGGTGGAAGCCTACCTGAATACAAATGAAGCAAGGAATGTCTGTCTGGATTTTATTACATGGCAATCATTTGATGGAAATTAAAACATTGTTTATAATTGAATGTAAGAGAGCCTGTAGCGGTTAAGAGCATTGATACTGGAACCAAAATTGTATTGCGAGATTAAATCCCTGATCTTATGTGTTGTAAAACTAAATCTGTAGTTCTGCCCTGAAGCAAGGCAGTTAACTCTAATTATTCTCTGGACAACCAATCTGGCGGTTGGGTCAAATTCTGGATGGACCTTTTGTGTGATAGACAAAATGAATGTAATCCTTTAATACAGGTAGAAAGTGTGTGAAATACATGATACAGTAACCCTGAGTGAAGTCAAGGGCCTGCATGCATACACATGAAGGAAGGAGTGTCTGGATTTTATTACACTGTAATGTTACCAGATAAAAAAAGAAGTGCAACAATGATATAGGGCATATGAGTTTGTGTTTGCTTTGTGTTTCCAGGACCGGTTCCCGATATATGCAACATGCCAGGTAGCTTGGCTACCAACCAAGAAAAAATAAAAAAAATAAGATCATGTCAATTAACAACACAAAATAAACATTTCAGTCAACCATCAGGAATCTGATCTTGACTATTCTTGAGCTTAGATACTGTCATTGGATGTCACCCGACAAAGGCAATATAGCAGCTAGGAATATAATTCCAGGAAGTATTATTGCAATGGTTCATAGCATTGTAGGACAGCCTTCTTCTGTAGGGAATCAGGGCCTTATGAATAGTAAAGTACACCAGTTGCAATATCTAAATGTGGTTGTCAATTAGCAATTTTTCTCCTGTTATCAGCGGACAGTTGGCCATGTCAATATTATATTTGCAGTTAGTTCAGATAATGATACTTCATAATCATAAGGTATGGGGGCGTGTGCCCTGGGATCATGACCTCCAGGGGCCCCCCACTGATTTGTTAATGATTTAGTTTTGATTTATTCTTTTTCACTTGGATATCTTGTAAACATTCAGTTATTTAACCTCCTGAGACCCGGGGTCCACATATGTGGACATTTTAGGATTCCTGCACCAAAGCTCAAGTCTTAGGAGGTTAAATCTAAACAGTGAATAGATTTTTTTTTCTACTAAATTAGCTTAGAATTCTCCCTCATGGTAAAAAGTCTACAATTGCAGAATGTTTGTTGTAAACAGAAAAAGGTATCTCTCTTTACCCAATGGCAGAACAACAATTGACACATTTTCTCTCCACATGGCAAGTTATGTACTATTGTAGTGAATATGGCAAATTTATATTTCTCATCCCCATCAAGAGAGAGACTACTAAAATGTTTTGCCTCTTGTTGGGGGCCAAAATAGGCTACAGCTGGCCCTGTGTATGTCTACGATAATTCATTAAGTGATAAATAAAATATTAGCATGTTACATAGAGCATGAAACCGTGATGCCATAAATAAGAAAGGGACTAAAAGCTGAATGTAATTGCCCAACTCAGCTGACTGGATTCAAGTGGCAATACTGCATTTTTGTCTATTATTTTACTTACTCATCACATGACATGCTTTAGGGTTAGGGTTAACCCTAACACTGTTGAGCAGATGACGGCACCACCAGTAGCTGACAGAAAATGCTGTTACCGGCATGACTGGGAAACACCCCATCAAAGCATAAAGAGCAATTAACTAACAGTAACTAACAGTATTGGATGTTTGGAGGTGTCCATCCCTGAACTTTAACTTATGCCACACGTTGGCTTCTGATGTCACCTACTATGCTAGCTTCCGATGTCACCTACTCAGAAATAATGTTGGTAACACCATTTTCAACAGCTGAGTCTAATGACAAAATAAATATTACAAGCGTGATTGCTGTACTTCTTGTTTATGGTACTTCTAGTTCACGTGTTGGCCATTAGTCAATGTGCATTTCTCAACAAGTTCCAGCAGGTGAATGCATCCAACTGGAAAAACGACTTAACTGGTCAATTCCCAACTCCCACATGGTTACAAATTGTTTTAACATCAGGATAAATACCCAACTCTCAAATAAAAATGTGGAAAATATTTCACAAGCACTGACTGAGTTACACTGCATTCATTACCAAATGTGAGGTGAGAAATTACCCATTGTGAGGTCGTAAAAACCAGTTTGATGGATTACCGTGCTTTGAACTTGTTGGGAAACACTGATTGGCTAATGGCCATTATAATAAATACAGCGATCATGCTTGTAAACAAATGATAGCGCTGAAAAATGTGTTTAAATATGGCTTTTTATTAATGTCATGTTGTTGCATTTAACTGATGAAAATTGTTGTTGTCAAGGTCTTTTGAAAACAGTACGACTGCATGGCAGACACCTTTCCAACTAGTAAATACCAGTTAGTGGTCTGTTCAATTGAATTGTTCCTAGTAATATTTGGTAAAGTCCCACACCCATGTTTACAAACACCCTATACAGGCTATCCTTCTTAGCAACTGTGTTAGGGCTATAACACGTAGTTATCATGACTAGCCTAAGGCAAACTTTAAGTAGAATGAACACAAATTGTAGAATGATGAAAAATAAACCATTGTACCAAGCATGACTGTCAATATATTACTAGCCATTTTCCTTGTCCCCAGTTACAACTGTAATCTCAACTGTGATTGTGTGTATCTTATTAGGTGGAATGTCTTTTGTCAGTGCCTGCCTGCTTGACAGATTCTATATAGAAGCTTTGCAGGTAAAGTTAGTCAACACCCCATACCTGCAGAAGGAGTGGTTTGGGAGTGGAGTCATGGTCTGATATTAGAGGAGTTTTTTTGTTTTGTCTTCTGCTCAGACAGGCTTAAAATATTGCCCAAGCAAAGCTTTGACTTCCAAATAACTTACTGACACTAATGTCTTGACAGTAATATCTTCTGGAACATGGAATAACAGCTAACACTGCATAGAGTGGCTGAATCTTCTATATTCAAGGTTGGAATAACACCATAATGAAAAAGCAAGGGAAGGAACACCCTATAGTGAGAAGAACAGAGGAGAAAATTGACTATGAACTTTACTGCAAGGTAACATACAACTGCTTTAGACTTAAATTTATCTTTTGTATTTTGATTGTGTTGATCATTTTAGGAGTAAGTGTGGGAATGAACATAAATAGGTCTAGAAAGTCTAATGACATTGAATTATTTGGAACTGCTTACATTTTGGTATGTTTAAAGCTGTCATGGAGGTCAACTTTCAAGCATTACATTTAATGTTTTCGGCATAAGCCTACTAACATTCTGTCACTGTTTGTACTACAATTAAGCAATAAGGCAATGTGGAGATTGTGGATACAGCATTTAGCCATGTTATATTGGCAATATACCACAAACCCCCGAGGTGACGTTATGCAATTTAAAAACTGGTTACTAAAGCAATTAGAAGAGTACACATTTGGTCCTGTCCGGGGTATTGTCTCATATATTAAATATATATAATCTTTTTTAAAACATTTTTAAACGAGCCAAAACAGTTTTTATGAACCAAGTAATGAAAATATTTAGAGCGCGTCTTGAGCGCGTCTAGAAACATTTCAAGACGCGCTCTAAATATTCCAGAAAGCCAAGCCGAGAGTTGTTCCGTACAACTACCAAGCATTCTTCATTTAATTTGTCAGTCATCACTTTATGTCTAATATATCACTGTACGTGCTTATATTTTTTAAGGGACGTTTAATATATATTTTCTTTCGGTAACTCAAAAACTCAAATTATATTCTCAAATTGATCCTCTGAGCACTAGGATAACAAAATGAAGACATTTACATACACAGCCCTGATAGGCTGATAGGATAGGACTATTATAATATGACGTTGTGATGTCATGCTTCTGGCCAAAAGAAAATCCATTGCACCTGAACAGGAATTACATGATTCATTGATTTTTCTAAACAAAATGTTTAGTAATAAATGTTTTACTTCCTGTAAACCAAATTGGTTTGGACCTACCTGCATGTGTCCAATACAAACTGATGTGGGCGTTGCGTTTGATGCAAGGAGTTTGGGGAGACAAGTTTCCTCACAGGTGGTCGCCTATTCCATTTTTCTTTTGTCAACACCTGCTGTACCATGGCATTATGTCAATGTGGGAACTCTAACCATTCGTAGTTGTTTTTATTTTTATTTAAAAAATCTATTTTAAAACTATATCGGGTGCGAGGCATTTCTAAAAGGTTCTCATTCTTCATCTGCAAATAGTACCTTTTCTCTGCAAAATGGAGAAAACAAGAATTATGCTAATTTGCATGGGAGTCATGAAATGGGCTGAAGTATGCTGTGAATGATGCTGCGCCCCTCTTGGGGAAATTCAGATATGTTAAATTTGTGTGTGATCAACACATTTCAGTTGATTAGGCCTTTAGCATTTGTTTGTTGATTAACTCGTGCATTGAGCCAATTATTTTAATGAAAACTGCTAATCTCTCTGGCAAGACTCATCTTTCTGCCAAGAGTCCTTAAAATTAGGTTAGTGGTGTCAGTTTGTTTCAACACCACCTAACAAAAGGTTTAGTTTTCACGGCCCCACAGTCCCTCTGTTTGTTTATGGCCTGTCTAATTTGGAGCGTGGAAGAAATTGTAATTCGCTCCTGAGATGTTCTCTTCTGTTATTTTACATTTTTACATGGACCCGTAGAATACTTCCTCATTTACAAGTCTTCCCACATTGTAAATAGCTACTGATTGTGTATTATCACATATGCAATCGAATCCAGCTAAAGTTCATGCTGTAAATGGGGGAACATACAATAAAATACATTGTAATGCGCTGATCAGCCAGATGGGGTCTCGTGCGGTACAGTCTGAACACTGAAGGTGTTCCTTGTATGAGACTGTAAATTATCAGTCAATGTGACCGAATCCATGGATACGACAGCGAGGAAATAATGGACTCCATATGTAAACTATGTACTTGCACATAGTCTGCTTGGGGCTGGGTACCCATATCAAGTATTCGTTCGGTTACGTTTTTTGGGAGAATTTGAAGGGGATCATGTAAAACTGAGTTGTTCAAAAGTCATCACGGGAAAAGACACCTGCCGTGATCAGGAAAGCGGTCGGAAGTGGCTAACAAATTTAGCTCAACTCTGGACGACAGCAGTCAGGAATAATATTTGAGAATAGAAAGAAGTTCAACTTCTAATTGATGAACAAACTTTATACGACAATAAACACATGATATACTGTCATTTATAAAACGACGCAGTCACTTTAAACCTTGGTTTCGTGATCGAAGAGAGCTCTTGTCGGATCATGTCCGTGAACGAGTTATATTCCAAGGTGAGTGATTTGTACATTGTTTACTATGTTTTTCTTAGTCCTATACAGATTGCAAAAGTGTTAATGGTCAACTTTTTCGACAACCTTAAGACTAAAATATATAATTGTAGGAGTCACCATTGAAGCAAATACATGTAATGTATTTCAGTGCAGGTGTAAGTGTTCAAAAAGTAATTGATTCTCGAGCGCCATCGCAGTGCTGCTTGTTCAGATGTGTCATCGCAGTTTGTGACAGGTGCACCAGCAAATTAGGTTCGGTCTGGTATCAGGGTTTTCTTGTAGCCTAGACTTCTGCCTTCTATCCCCGTGGGCTACAAGCGGCATCGTTAGTGTTTCCAATTAAGTTAAAGCATAATGCATTAATAGACTAGCTGCATTTGACTAATTTCTTGAAAGGTAAGTGAGCTAAAAGCATTCTGTCTCAGGTAGCAGTGACTTTTGAACATGCACAGATTATTTCAAATTCTGGTGGTTGATTTGTGATGTTGGTCGTATTTACCATGTTAATCCTGGAGTGAATATTCTCTTTCTGGAGTCAGCATACTTTTTGCTTTATTATGCAACCATAGTTAGCCCAACATAGACGCCCCACAGCTGAATGAGCATGCAACAATAACTTGAGCTGACACCAATTCACAAATGCAGTCCTTTCAGATTCCCTTTCCACTCCTACCACTCCTCTAAATCTGTGACTGTCCTTGATTTCCATTGAGATTGAATGAAGGATTCTTCGTTGAGTTATTAAAAAGCAGAGAGCCTTTAGGCCACATTTGAACTGAAACTGTTCATACCCCTTATGGAACTTGTGATGTTTACTGGACAGACAATTGATTGGCTACTAGCCAACTGTCTGACATAAATTAATGTGTGTGACAATAAGAATGCTTGCGTATTTTTTGAAAAAATTATAATTAGCTAATATTATTTTTCTTCCAATTCTTATCAAATATTGTAGTATGCTGTAGGGCTATGCATTCATTATCCTTGGAGATTTGTGTACAGCATCACCAGAATGACTCATTTGAGGAAGAAACTGAGCCAGAGTATCGAGAAAGAGATGTATTTGAGTCATTCATTGCAAGTTTCATTGGATTGAGAACAATGAGATTACACACATTATCCACGAATCCTCTTACATGATTCAAACTCCATTCCTAGATTCCCCTCTGGAAATTACAGAAATAGCTGTTTTTTCCTCTCTAGAACTATTGGATTTAGTTAAGTGTTACCTTTATACAAAATGTTTGATTTTCTCTAAACATGCAGGTTCCACCTTTTATTTAAAATTGTTCTACTTTTTTACTAGCTACTTCCCTCCATCTCTTATTTTTGTGTACTTAGAGACAGACCAAACAAGCCCAGTAAATAATTAACTAAAATGACATGGTCTGACTGATGTCAAAACTATTCCTTACATTTCCCTTTGTGAATTGGTAGTAGAGATACGACTGTGATGTCATCGTAAAACCCTAAAGACGCACCTGCATGCTTTATCATCTGAGTATCTGTCCTGCCATTCCTGCTCTGTGCTTTCATACATGCCCTTTTGTTCCCCATTGTGTGATATCTATGCAGAAGTCTACCCTGTCTGTGTTATATTGTATTGGGAGATTTGTCATATCATAGTTCTGTCCCTCTGGGCCAGTTCAAAGTCTTCCGATTTCAAATCCATTTAACTTTTAGATGGACTTTTTTGATTCTGGACTGCAGTGCAGTAACATTCCTAATTGTATGTTCCCAAATTGCACTCCTCAGTTAATAGGCTATTATCCCCCTGGTCCAGCACACTCACATTCTCTGCAGCCCCCCGATATGAAGTCCAATAATCCAGAATAAAGGCAAATCCTACAATTCCATCTGTTGTGTGATTAACGGCTGCGCCAGCTTGCACATAGACCAGTTTTGTTGTACTATGTACTAGTTTGAACCCAGGTGATACGTGTGGAATGTAGCTGCCTTGTATTAAGTACGGGTATGGGGAGATTTTGTATTCCCATGGCGCACCTATAGTAATTAGGCTGTTTGTCTGGTCTGCCACTGGAGTGTCATTTTTATGTGTTAGTGTGGCATGTGGATAGGGATTATTTTCAGACTAACCCCCTACAGTTACGACTAGGTGGTGCCTTAGATTGAATTTGGCCTAAAGCTGCCCCCTGTTCAGGGTTTCCAATGGATTCCCAAACTCATTACATTAAGCTCTATGTGTTAATGTGGGCCTCAGAGTAATGGTAGTTGTCTTTGCCTTCCTTTAATCTGAGGAAATAATAGCGAGAAGACGATGTAAGACTATTTTTATATGTTGTCGGTAGGCGATTGTACTTAGGCTTAGTATGTTTGTTTTGAACTCTTACTCACTTTCATTTACTTAATGATGCATTAACAAATGCACATTAGCACTTAAGAGAGCTGGTTTTTAAACATTCTGCATTACCTTTGTAAGATGTTTAAAGGTATTTAAAAACTCTGTAAAGCCATTCCGTGCACTGTGTACTCAACAGGCCAGTGCAGTACTTTCCTGTTGTAAACATGTAATAGGTTGATATCAGTCACTTGCGTTCAGAGCCAGCCACTGTCTTGTAAGCTGAAAGTTTTTTTTTATAAACTCCCAGAAAGTAATTATTTTACTCTAGGTACCAGTGTGTCATGAACTGACATGTATAGACTTGATATCTGTAAAGTGTGTAGCGTATGTTCTTTAGTCCAAATGTATCTGATCTAAAGGGACGTTCACTATAAATATGTAAGGCACAAAACCGCGAAAGAGAACTGTGCCTTGAAACAGGCATTTGATGCGATCCTCAGGCGTCAAACACATGGAGGCTGGTAAACAACCACTTCCTGGTGCCTCAGGGAGTTGAGCTTAGAGCCAGGTGTGGAGCCTGGCTCCATAGTCCCCTGGAGGGCAAACCCTGGTGTATGACGAAGACTCCTCAGTGAAAATGTCAGATGTCGGGGATGGTGAGTGGAGAAATCAGCTTCACCATTGGTTGGTAGAACATTAGACCCCCCTTGTCAGGGAGATACAAGTGACATATAGCCTATATATATCCCATGGAGAAAATTCTACAAGGAATTTGCATTTTT
Organism: Esox masquinongy; assembly: GCA_016801175.1. Classification (NCBI taxonomy): domain Eukaryota; kingdom Metazoa; phylum Chordata; class Actinopteri; order Esociformes; family Esocidae; genus Esox; species Esox masquinongy. The sequence goes on along the minus strand of JACXGI010000082.1, from coordinate 186,589 downwards.
TTTTCCTGAAAAGGGTGTCATTGTTTTTAACACCACATCCTTTGCATCATAAAGGGAAGTCTCTCTTTTGTTTTGATGGTATTTTTGTTTTGATGGTGCATATCTTAATTCTCAGCAGCAAGTCTGTAGCTTAGGAAAATTAGGCATGTCCTTTTTTCCACTGCACACTAAATGTTGCTCCCTGCTACTCTGCCTTTAGAGTCTGTCTTTATGATAAACATACTGGTTGAAGTTCCTGGAAGTCGGATCAGGGAAGTGACTTCATATTGGCCAAGCCAGACACCTGGCCTCACCTTGCAGCGTCTTTATTCTGCCCAAATAACCTTTTTTTTGTCAAACATTTTCTGCTAGAAAAATTCAGGTTGGTCTCTCCCCGTTATCTTGTTTGACAACGTTTTGCGTTTTTTTAAAACAGTTTTGTTTGACCCAATGAACACACCCCTGAAGCTGTAGTGCCTGTCAATGTGCTGACACACGTCATAGCAGGGTGGAGCGTTAGCTGCAGTGGAAGGAAAGGACTGAACACCTGCAGCTCCATTCTCCATTGTCATCATACCAGAGTGGATTTACTTCAGAGGTTAAAAGTGGGTGGTTCACAGAAACTCCCCTGTTGTTCCACTAAGGATTTGTATTAACAGTTTTCTAATTTACTGTGCTCGGAGTCCATGGATAAGAAGTCTGACTTTTCACCTAGTCTTACAAAATCCTTGGATAGTTCACAGAAATTACGTCATCGAGAATTAAGAATTCAGCCTCAGCAGTTTTATTTCAAATTTGAGCACAGAGTCCAAAGGTTAGCCTTCCTGTAATTTGATTAGGCCTACATTTGTTGTTATCATTGACAATGTTCAAAATAATATGGCCCCTAAATTAGCGGTATTCAAACTGGTCCACAGGCCTTATTTTTTGCATTAACTCTAGATGTAGATATTATGTTTATTGTTCCTGGATGCTTGGTGCTGTAGTGATTGCCAAAACATTACCTACTTTTAACCTATTTATTTTTTGCTAAATTAAATACCGTTTTTATTATCCCTACAAAACATACTGACGTCTGTTGAAAGCAGCTACATCCCTAATTGCAGTCAATCCTTTTCATGGCTCTTCTTGAAAAATGTCTGTTTTGGAGATGAGAGGTTTTCATCAGACAGCAACGATTTGGTAAAACCTTGATTAACCGTCCGTTCTTTTCTCCGAATGATAATTATATTTAAAGGCAACCAGCCTTTCCACTTGCCGGTCCCTGTCTGTAATACAGTGGTAGTCAGGGTAATACTGATGGGCCTACTGGGCATGTGCCATTGTTTTGGTGGAGAGGCAGGTCCCCAAATCAAATGTACTTAGGAGCTCTGCTTAGATAGCTTATCTGTGTAGTGTAAGCCATCCAACATATGTAGCGTAGCATGACATTTGCTTCAAAACGGCAACATTTGTACACATATGCTTGGAGAAAAGTGTATAATGGCAGGATTACCACTGCTAGTCATTGCTGAGCTTGCAAGTTGTGTGCGGCTCTCAGTAACCTTTTTAAAAATGTAGATGTTGTTGTCGTTCGAGTGCGAGTGTTGCTGTACTCATCTTGGAGTGAGTGTTATAATCTCATGAGTTTTAATCAGTACCGCTGTTAAAGGCCAGCCATTTTTGCTTACGTGGTAACAATCTGTAAGGCACAGGGATTTAAAAAAAATATGGCAGCAGCTCGTCAGACATTACGCAACAGCAATGCTTTTTCAGGGTCACAGGTGAAACCGGTAGTGCAACTCTTTCCTCTGCCGTTATTTTTCCTCTGCCGGTAACACAGGGCTACCTCATTGTCACCATACCTGCTTGGCGTGTCTTGGCTTGGCCTGTGTTTCCGTGTCTTTCTTTATTGGAAGCATCAGCCGCAGCGCCACTCCATCCCATTGACTGTGTCTATTATCCAATGTATTTTCGCCTCTTGTCACTGGCATGAATCAGGTCCCTCCACTCTAATCTACTGCTTTGTATTAGGCTTGTTTTTTATCTCTTTTCGGTTCTGCATATTTCTCAGAGCATGGGGTACTAGAAATCAAGGCCACCTAAGAACAAATGATTGTCTCGAACCAGTGCAATGGCTGATGGTAAAAAAAAGCTATTTTATTATGGACAGGGAGTCAGTGTTATTATAATCTATCTTCATTTAGCCTGTGTTGTCTTTTCAACAACAGTGGCATAGGGCTGGGTGATTTGAGTAGAGATCAGTATTGTGTTACATTGCCTGAATTGAAACGATAATGCTGAATAGGTCTATATGTTTGATGTTACTTTAAACTACTACTACTAGTTTGATTGTTGTATCACCCATATTAACAATGGATCTAACTCAGACTTCACATTTCCGTACTATATTTCTTAAAACAATATCCACCAAAGGGCTGTGATAAATGGTGGGAACGGTCAGTATTTGGCTGCTCATCTGAATGCACAAGCAAAATGTGTGTATTACGTATAAGAGTGCATTTCACAAGGTATCTCTTAATTTTCTAACTTTAGGTAATGATTGGGCTACTGTCTTTGCAGGAACTTCAGGTCCTGTCCGGGGAAGATGGAAGAACAAGGGAGATTATCTCTTTAGTCTTTGATATTGTATTACTCTGAGGAAAGATCACAGTGACTCTTTGTCCTTGTAATGTTGATGTCTCTAATCATTCAGACTGATATTAGAATCACAGCCTATTCACTGAGTGAACTGTTTGTTTTGTGACAGGATTCTAGTTAATGATACCTTTCATTACATATTGGCCTGCAAATCATTTCAGTTCCACTACCAAAGACACACGGTCCTTTTTGATTAAAATTGGGAACCGATTTTAGAGGAGAATATCTAATCAACAAAGCTTGGTTGACAGCGTTGGTTAGAATTGTGATTGTGATTTCCTCAGAGGGAACGAGAGCAGAGAAGATATATTTGCTCCATTTAAGATGGTAATGCATGTTGATGACAATGCTGCCTCACGCATATACGATTTCTGTTTATGTCTCTGGTCAAGGAGTTGGAAAAGTGTGTTTTTGCTAAAGACACCCTGTCCCACCCACAGCAACACATCTTGTCATTGATCACAAAGCTACTTCAGCCGCTGTCTGGGTTCTACATTCATTCAGCAAGGTCTCATTGTCCTCCCTCCAACGGTGATGAGCTCAAGTGAGATAGCCGCCGCTCCACTTAGAAAAGTTCCTCATTTCGGATTTCATTGTTGAAGAGATTATAATCTGGAGAATGTTTAATCGCCTTCCGTCTTTAACGAGAGGCACAGATGCCAAATAATCCCAGTTCAATCAATGTGAAAATGAACCCGGCTGTGTTTCGTTCAAATTGACAGAGGAGCTTGGCTTTCCTCTTAGAGTGTTTGGGCTATCATTGTTGGTCTATAATTAAAGATTCTTTGATCAGGAACTAGCAAGAACGCGGCACTCAAACGCTCCTGTGCACAATGTGAGAGCGGCCTGAGAGACTAGGGGAAAAAATCACCTGACATTCAGCACCCTCCCTGTTCTGGCATCAAAAATAGATGCTCATCTCCCCTTCGGCCTTTATATAACTATGGAAGATGATTACTTGCATAAATATGTTCTAAAAGAATCCCTAATGTTCAACACCTCCCTAAATGCTTCATGAAACCAACTCTGATTTGAGTGTCAGCTAATAACTGGGCTAAGCACCAGGCTTCCTGAAGGTGCATAGTACCACTCAATAGCTCTACTGTGTTGTCTCCTAGGCTCAGCCTACATACCGTATGTACCACATGTTTGGCCCGCTTTGTTTATGTTGTGTTTTCTACTGGGCCATTCTACGGGCTGTGGGATATTGTGACGGTAATTGAATGAGACGGGGAGCAGGACAGCGGCCAGTCCCCCTACCACTGACCCCCCCACCCCCCACGACCTCCAAATGGATGGGGGGGCGATGAGGTTGCTGTTCATGCTTTTCTATGTCTTCCTTACTCCGAGCCCTTTGCTCATTAACGGAGCCCTTCAACTGTGCTGAAGCTGAAGCATTTTACAAACACGTTCTCCGAGTCAGATAAGTCTTCAAAGTGCTTTGTGTTCTCTGCATGGGAGTCCTCAGTACTTCCTAGGTGTCCTAATTATAGCTTGATAGGGCCCACGCTGTTCTGATGGGCAGTGCTCCGCTCTGTGTGCTCTATGTCTCAGAGAACTTCCCTGGCCCAGATAAACACAGACATGGCATGGGGGAATTCCCTCCGCCTCTGAACACACCGACGTATTTCAGTTTCAACACAGAATAATAGACTTATTTAAGCGCCCCGACTTGGGAGAGGCAAATTATGCCGACTACGCCATACGGTCATACAGGCCCAGAAACAAGTTCTCTTAGATTGACCCCGGTGCCCCCTGGAACTAATCGCTGTTTGCAACATCTACGACATTTAAGAAGCTGTTGTGAAAATGTTCATTATTAACGGGAGAAACAACACTTCCATATTCTGTCTATCCGGGGTAGGCTGAGCTAAAATTCATTTAGCTGTAGTATATGACTTCTAGTCTTTAAAATGGCTGCAACTGGACTGTCAAGTAGCCAATCTGCTTTTGCTATTCCTCTGCATTACCGTAAAGCCATACCAGAATGGGTATTGTGAAGTTGTTTGTGTGCTTTTCTGATCTCTACAAAGCAAACTGCTGTCGGAAATCCTTTGTTCAAGGCAATTTGTTTTCTAATGTAATAGTGAGGTCATACGCCTTTACTGTTTGATTGGAGTGAGTGGAGCTCTGTGGGATGACAGTTTGTTTTACAAATCAAAGGTTGTGGATAGGTTATTTTTTTTGTTTTTTTTTTTTACATGCATGACTACAACCTATGTACTTGGGGAGCAGTACAGATTAAGACCAAGGTTGTGGATAGGTTATTTTTTTTTTTTTACTTTGCATTCATTGGTATTATTGCTAAGTAAAAAACCTGACTCAACAGTCCATTACCATGAAATTGCTCTTCTGCCATCCCCCGGACGAAATTTGCATTGGTTCTACTACTGCACAGTCAGTGTTTTTGCTTCCTGTTCTTGCTGCACCACCACTGTCACCATACCCATGCAGCAATCCAACACACTTAGGCTTATAAAATTACTTCATGACAAAGCAATGACTGACTGACAGGCCTTTTACAATGTACTGGCAATCACTTCTCCAATCTCTCCGGTTGGTATTACCCTTGTTGGCATGGATTCCGTTCCACCACACTATCATTTGCTTTTTTTGTTGACTTCTTTTCAGTTGGAAAAATCCAGAAGTAGTACCTGTACTGCAGTTCCTTGTTCTTCTGGATGTATTAATGTATTGTCTGTGGTTAAACGTGTGTATTTTCCACTGGTTTGGCCCCGATGTACTCAGCGAGAATTGTCCTGTCATAGAAGCTGGAACTTCCACGACGGCTAACAGTGCACCACTGCTAGCAGATTGTCCATCGGCTGTAGTTCGGGCCCGTTGGAACTCTGTCCTATCTGTGTAAAGGCAAAGGCAACCATTTATGTGACTGTCATGTTTACAGCGCTAACTGTGACTGACTGGGCTGCTGCAGTGCTAGAGCTGTTGGTTGTCAAACCAGATCATGTCACACTGGTCTGGACCCTCTGTGAATGTGAGGGAGGTAAAGGGCCATCAGCAATGTAGCTATTTTAATGTTATGTGATGCTCATTTAAAGTATATTTACACTATCGGATGCCCCTCTTCACATTTATCCTCAAAATGGAAAAAATACAAATGTCCTAAAGCATCAAGTAAAAAGATAAACCACTTTTTTTGGATTATGTAAACTGATGGGTGCCTCAGATGTCACCTTCCATTATGTTTTCAATCTTGGGGTCTTGATGAGGCCACTCGATGTTGACAAATGTTTTTTGTGGTCTATCTGCTGGCTTGTTCATCTTAAAAAAAAAACACTGAAATCTGTTAATCAAGTTTGTTTGGCGCTGCTATAATTCCATGCAGGCAGTGCCATTACAGGAACAGTCCAGTCAAAGACACCCCACCCATTATATATTTAATCCAGTTTTGGTCCCTGTGGTCTACTTATTGGCCCTGCCAAGCAGACGGGGTACCCCAGAGATGTCACTGGCAAGTATTTCAACTAGGTCAGGACAGGGGCAAAAAGAGACCAGAGTAGCCCAGCCTGGATCCAAACACAATGAGTGTCTCTGTTGCTGTACTGTCCCTGACAAAGGCCCATTAGGTACACGGGGTGGGGGATTGATTACAGTAGGTGATTTCATGACTGTCTTTTACAGTATGGAACAGTGATGATGATACAGCTGGCATCCTCACAGTTACCTGAGATAACCATCTCCCCTCAAAGGAACTGTGTTATATTCGCACCGTTACCTGAGATAACCATCTCCCCACAAAGGAACTGTGTTACATCCTCACAGTTACCTGAGATAACCATCTCCCCTCAAAGGAACTGTGTTACATCCTCACAGTTACCTGAGATAACCATCTCCCCTCAAAGGAACTGTGTTACATCCTCACAGTTACCTGAGATAACCATCTCCCCTCAAAGGAACTGTGTTACTTCCTCACAGTTACCTGAGATAACCATCTCCCCACAAAGGAACTGCGTTACCAGTAGAGGGTCCCTTGAAGACCGAAATGGATGGATCTCGCATTGTATATGTCAGAACTGTTTCCTGTCAGTCCATGTCCAGTTTTAGGCCTACTGGTAGGATACCTTCCACACAGCAAAACACCATTGACTAAGTTTCATGGCATTGCTCCCACTCCTTCCTTCCTGATCCATCTTCTAACTATCCCTATGTTTGTAGACTGCAGGACGTTTAAAGACCATAGTCTCAAGTAGATTATGTATGTCTCTGTTGTACACAGATGGATCAGGAGAGTGAAAGATCATGATTTGTCTTATTATGCGCATCTTGTTAAAGATGCGGTCTGGGATTTTGGCAAACAACATAATTTTTTATGTTGTCTACTGTTCGCCCTACCGTTTTGGCTGGATTTGTAATGTTTTTTTATGTGTAGACATGAAATCCCTAGTTGGAAAGCAAGTGGTTTTATGATAAAGCACATTTTGGCACATTCATGACAGTACGCAAATAAACCATTTTGGCTAGGCACAGACACAAGAACTGGCCCGAAAATTACGAAATGCGCCTAAGTGTATTTTCTTTTTATTGCACTGATTGCTAAACCAGGAAGTAATTGCGGGCAAACTCACTGAGATGCGAGTTCATTCTCTGGCCAACAACCACAACTGAGCTTCCAGGCACTCAACCCACAGGAGTCGCTAGAGGAGAGAACCCTGTCTGACATCCTCCTACAAACCCCGGAGAGTGCTGAGCCAATCTGCACTGCCACTGCCATATGTGAGACTCCCGAGGTCCGTGAGCCCCTTCTAGGGTACAAACTCCTGTCCGCATTGAAGCAGCTGCACCGCAAGGCAGCGAATCAGGCCGCTGCACTTATTGGGCGCCTCAACTTACTTGCTAACAGTGTTAAGTGTTTTCCCCCGCCTGTGACTCTCCCCCAGGGAAGATTCATCCACTATGCAGTAGACGACTGAGAGACTCTGAATCACACTCCCAATCTGTCAGTGGGCATCACACTCGCCCCTGGTGATGGGCTGAGTGGAGCATTTGTTTGGCGTATCCCAAACCTAGAAAACCAGAGGTCTTTACCTTGAGTGTATGTTCGGTTAAAAACCGCATGGTCCAATAATATTGTATGGGTCCCTGCAAACTATATATTAGAAGAAGTAAAAAACAGAGGGACTCTCATCCTTTTGTTTCTCATCAGCAAGATATTATTTAGAAATTCACAGCTAGATGATCTATGCTGCTGTGAAGGATGGATTCTTTATTTGTGCAGTTTGTGTGATTTGAATTGGGGAGACTTGTATTATTTGGATTGTGGAGATTTCTATGATTTGGATTGGGGAGATTTAAATGATTTGGATTAGGGAGATTTGTATGATTTGGAATAGGGAGATTTTTGTGATTTAGGTTGGGGAGATTTTTGTGATTTAGTTTGGGGAGATTTCTGTGATTTAGTTTGGGGAGATTTCTGTGATTTAGTTTGGGGAGAGTTGGATTGGGGAGATTTGGGTGATTTGGATTGAGAACTTCTGGGTGATTTGGATTGGGGAGATTTGGGTGATTTGGATTGGGGTGATTTGGTCTTGGGAGAGTTGGATTGGGGAGATTTGGGTGATTTGGACTTGGGAGAGTTGGATTGGGCAGATTTGGGTGATTTGGATTGGGGAGATTTGGGTGATTTGGACTTGGGAGATTTCTGTGCACATGTATGCAGAAGGTAGTCATTTGCATCAATGAGGGGCTTTGAGATGGGATGCATCAGGAACAGCTTTCAATTATTTATCCACTTACATTGTTTATCCAATTTCATGGAAAATGTACTTCCATTACATGGGGGCTTGGCAAGAGGCTTTCAGGCAACACAGATCTAGTAAGTAGTGGGTTTACTTGCTGAAAGTTTCCCTGCCAGCTAAGTGCTCATGTGATGTAGAATTTCTTTATTTTTAGCCATGGGTTACTAAATATGGCTATTATCATTTGGGACTATATCCATATTAACCACTTGTTTTATTAAAGTAATAGTGATTTAGTAAAAAATTATGACAAAAAAATATACAGAGCCGCTAAAACATGGTCATTGAATTGGGCTAATAATATGCTGCCATTTCCAACCCAGCCTTTGGGAATGCCACAGTATAGTTACCCTTTCCAAATGTTCTGTGAGAAGATGGCAAGCATGGTCGCTATGAGATCTGAAGGCAACATTATTTGGATAGGAGAACATAGAATACAAGCTTTTAAATTGGGCTTTCCCCTGGGTATTTACTTCAAAGTGGCAATACAGTTTCTTTTTTACATTTCCAAATCAATGTTGAAATACTGCAAATAAAAAAACATGTTTTGCTCTTTTTGTTTATATGACTTCCTGTCATTTCAGCTTGTTTGGGGGGGATGTTTTGGACACCATGAAAATGTGCCCCCCTTTGGGAATCCAGGGCCAAGATTAGGAAACAGTGACCCCTAAAAATGAATTGCCCCCACCTTGGTGTCCCAGGTCTAAATTTTTGAATTGAGGAAGACAAACTGAATAGAGGAAGAAAATGATGGATTAAGATTAATTTAGTCTGGACACCCGGTTAGCTGTTTTGCACCAGGTGGAAAAACACCTTCAAACTCCACATCTCACAGTAGGATTCTATGTTTTGAAATGCCAAAATGCCAAATGCCATATAAAAATAAATAATGCTATGTGCCTTCCCAATGAAAAGTAATGAAAACTCTCCCTTATCCTCTCAAATTTCCTCTATTGACTTCTGCCCTATTTATGTAAGCCACTGAATCTTTGCACACAAATAAAAAGGTTGAGGCTGTCCGTTTGTTTTGATCAGCTTTCTGTTTTTCGAAGGGGATCGGTAACACTGGAGTGGTTGTAGTTGGTCGGTGGGATGCAGAGAAAAGGTTTTTGGGTTTCTCTCCTTCAGGGCCGTGTTCTCCTGGGGCTGGCACTGGGGAGATAAGAATGTTAGTCTGAGTCAAACCTATTCCCTCTGAGGTTCTGTCCAAGTCTGGGATTTGCGTTTTGGATGTTCAGTGACTCACACATTTCTCTTTTATTTCCATGTTAAAGGGATGAAGGAAGTAATCGCAAACTGTTGTAGCTCCACTGGATACTTCATATAGCAGACAAGCACTCAAAGCACTCTGTATTTGTAAAGACAAACTCTGAGTAAAGGAGATCCATGGTTGTAAGGTTCCAATCAAGAGCAACAACAAATCGCCTTTGACCTGTCATCGATTTCTGTGAAAGTCAGTGTGTGTGAATCATTTTTAATGTCGCAACACAACAAATTGGACTCCCTCAAGTATGCTCCTATTTCCAGCAAAGCTACTTTCTACATAGCATAATGTCACGGATAAAGAATGAAATTGAGAAGGTCAGATGTGCTATATTTCCTACCATTATAAGGAACCAAACAGAATAGGAGTCAATCACTGAATTACATCTTCTCCAGGGTTGTGTGAGGAAGTTTCAGACTTCCTGAGTTTGTAGACAAACTCAGTGGTCATGTGTGGCTTGAGCCAAATCCCACGTGACCCTGGCTGCCACGGGGGTAGAATTGGCGGTAGTTTGGTCGATTGCAAAGCGATGCAAGGTCATCATTTATCGCTCCATTTCCCCCACTTATCTGCTCATCCGCTGCCACCTTATTAAAGCTGATTTTAACAGGGCTGCCATAAGCTTCACCTGTGACACATTGTGACTGTAGCTTTGGGGCAAGATATCCAAAGTTCAAAGTTCACCGTCAGCCACCTCCCAGCCAGAGCAGAGGGTGACAGGAACTTGACTTCAGTAGGTGTCTTACCCATAATGCCTTCCTAGAAGGGAGTTGGCCCATGACTTGGTTGGGGGTGGGGGGTGTCACGCCTGTGCTGACTGCTGTTCAGATAGGAACGAGCCCACAGTGACACCCGGGTTAACCCCATGGAGTGTAGAGTCTTCTGATGGTATCAGACTGAGATTTGCGGCATGAGGAGTAAAGCGGCGTGGTGACGGCCGTCTGAGATAGCTGAGCCCTCCGGTACCTGTAAATACAGACAGCTTGCGAAGAAGTTTCCTATGAGGTGGTTCTCGGTCTGAGACCGGCTGTGGAAAACCTACTCGACTGACACACAGAATGCGCCGCCCCTTCGGGCTGATAAGACCTGAACTGGATCACCGCGGACAAACAGTGTTTAATCAGTCCCGCTTGCCGAAATGCGAAGCGTAGCCTACACATTCTACCCATTAGTCTGTGCACTTAGCTTCCCTTTTCTCAACCGATTGAATGCCAGCGTGTCCGAATGGGAGGAACGTGGAGAGTGAGAGCGTTCATTTACATTTCAGATGTAGGTTTTATGCGCTCTCACTGTCTTTACTCTGCCTCTCCCTCTCTGCCTCTCTCTGTCTCCCTCTCTTCCTCTGTAGTGTCTCTCTGGGGTGATGTAAACGAGATGAGTTTTTGCACAGGAGGGATGTTGCTGATTAACCCAAATTGTGTGCTGATTCAGCTGGTTTAGGATTCACACCCTTCCCTCCTGTCAGCTCCACCTGCTATATTCTGGCTCTCTTCCTCTACTAGGGGCCTACTGACATGAATGGGTCTGTTATCTGCTGCATTTACATATCCATCTGTCCCCTGAAAACCCCATGTAGTTCAGCTTGTCCTGAGGCTCACCTGCTCTGCTGGGCCGGCCTGGCTCTTAGATTTCAGAGAAAAAATGTTTCTGGATGAGTATCACTTGTCTACCCAGGAAGTAAGTTTACTGTTTGTCTCTTGTCGGCTTTCTTTGCCATTTTCATATGGCGCTGCATGCTTTGGTGGCTTTGAACCTGTGGAGGAATGGGAGGTATGGACTGTGTTCGGTTAACTCTTCAGACAGGCCATTGCTTTGCTTTCTGTCCTCAGAAATAAATTGTTTTTTTTTGTTGGGTGATGCCGTCATTTGCATCCCCGGTGAAAGCCTTGCTGTCAAGGAAGTGAAACCTATGTGCTGAGAGTGTAATTGGAATTGTCAATGAATTGTTAATAAGCGACCAAAAACGACTGCTATGCAACTCACAAAAATAAATGCTTTTTTAATATTCAAAAGAAAAATTTTTTTGTGTTCTGTGCATGATTCATAATGCATATCTTAATGAGAAATATTGTTTTGATTCTGAATTAAATTGGTTTTGCCTCAGTTTTTTATTTTTTTTGTGACTCATGAATTTTTTTTTGGAATGCAATTAGCAGCAGAGTGCTAACTAATGACATGTATGATTAATCACAGTGAGTTATCACTTCCTCCAGAAAATAAAACCTTTATCTGCAATAGCAGACCAAACTTATCTCTTAACCATTTGTTCTACTCTGCCGTTAAAGTTACTCATTTATCATAACAGTAACTTTTAGAAAGGTGCAATTAATAATTTTGGAAGCTGGAATAACATGCTGACTCTTCAGAAAAGGACTGGGCAATTACAGCCATTATAGGCGGAATAATCTTGTAGCGTGTCCAGATGTGACCCACAGTGAGGCAATCTGAAAGGTAAGGCTCGTAGAAGAATTCAGAAAAATAAACAAAAGTGCCCTTGGAAATGATCAGTCAGCATTTTGGCCTCCCTATAGGCCTGTCTAGCATATCTCAAGGCAGCATGTGTAACAAACACAAGTATGGCGACTCTGCAACATTATCAACCTATTGACATAGCACTTCTTTTATCTGCTTTTTTTAGAATACATTTGCATTGCCGCATCTTTGCGCTGTCAAACTGCCGGAACAACTCTAGAGTATTTAGCAGTCTTTTTGGGGGGGATTTACAAAATGTTTAAAGTGGCAATAACTTGCACGCTATCGACAATTAACATACGCAAGTGGGTGGCAAAATGGTATCTCACTGTGCGATCAGTGCAGAGTAATGAACTAGAGTAACTGATGAGTTCAATGAAATCTGATTATATGTTTTTCTGTGTCCCAGTACACTCGGGTGTGGATCCCAGATCCAGATGATGTGTGGAGAGGTGCGGAGATCATCAAAGACTACAAGGAGGGAGATCCCATCCTACACCTCAAACTAGAAGATGAATCGGTAACCTTCCATCTGCGGTCCTCATTTAGTAGATCCACATCCTTTTTTTTTTGCAGAATGTTTTCGTCTACAGTGCTTTGTTGATGGCGTGGTCTATATTGTTGTGGTGTCGTACGTTGGCACCGCTCCTGGAATGTATTTCATGCAGCCACTGTAGGGTGTGGGTGCCCACGCACACTGACGAACTATGGTGCCATGAACCATTAGTCATCGTTTTTCTGAAGGGAGAACTGCAAACAGTGAAACTCTTAATAATGCACTATGCTAAAAGTAATTTGAATTAATCAGCAGATTATGAGATAATCATTTCACTGTAGGCAGCAACGGTACATATTTCCCTATCAACCATATGCAACCCTTCTAGGTTGGGCTGGTCAGGGATTATTCATATCCACACCCTTGAATGTACAATATACTTAATTTTCCTTGAACAACATTAGGACTTTTTCAGATGGTCCTGCCATATGATTGGAAATGGGGCAATGAAAGGAATAAGATATTCCTCTCTCGTTAGTATAACAGGGTGATGGGTGTAAACGCCTATTAAATCTAAAAAGACCTCCATGTGTTCGTATGTGTTGTCATAACGTCCCATCCCAGACACTGGAATTCCGGATCGGACCCAAAGACAACGCCCTCCCCTTCCTCCGGAACCCTGACATCCTGGTTGGGGAGAACGACCTCACAGCGCTCAGCTACCTGCATGAGCCTGCTGTCCTGCACAACCTCAAAGTGCGCTTCCTGGAGGCCAACCACATTTACACCTACTGTGGTGAGTCTCCGCACTGGGCCTTAGACCAGGGAAAAGTCTCAGCGTCTCCCGGCTCTCAAACTGGCCTAGTGTCACACATTCCCCTGGGTTTACAATGGCAGCCGGGCTGTTATCCAGGTTGTTGGTCCTAACTGTCATTGACCTTACTGGCCAATTCCTCCAGGCAGCTGGGGTTGAGGTGCCAAATGTTGAATGCACCCCAAACAAAACAGACAATGGGGAATGATTAAAGACTGTCGTGTGTGTGTGTGTGTGTGTGTGTGTGCGTGTGTGTGTGCGTGCGTGCGTGCGTGCGTGCGTGCGTGCGTGCGTGCGTGCGTGCTCTCTGGCTAACAATATTACCAGCATTCTTTCTTTTTTTTTTAGGGAAATCTGTCCCTATAGTAACACTATCAGCTAGTGCATGTTTGGGTGAACTTACTACATTCTTCTGGACATCTGAATGTTTTGATATCATTTGCTAAATATTTTCCTATCAAAGACAGCATGCAAAAATTCTAAAGGATGTTATCAGGGTGTTTTTACTTACCATACAATTGGTTTTTTGTGCTGTACCTATAGAATAATGGGATTAACTAAATAAGATTTGTTTATGGACGGTCATCAGAGGATGGAGATGTTATGTTGTTTTCGTCTCAACATCCCGGAGACACAGTACAAAAATCTGCCAAAACGCTAACTGACATTAAACCCCACGTATTCTGGAAATGGACGAGTACTTGACTAAGTGTAGGTCTAAGTAAAAACTGGTTACAGTATCACTGAGGTAAAGATGATGTGGCTTGGCTGCCCTTGCCATTTTGTTTGTCCTCCCTCCCTGCTCCATAGGTATCGTGCTGGTGGCCATCAACCCCTACGATCAGCTACAGATCTACGGTGAGGAGGTCATCAATGCCTACAGTGGACAGAACATGGGGGACATGGACCCACACATCTTTGCTGTGGCTGAGGAGGCGTACAAACAGATGGCCAGGTACTCAATGAGCCTCTGGGTACAGCCTCACGGGTAGAACACAGGGTGATAGAGTAGCCATTTAAAAAAAATACATTTTATGAACTTTTTATGCTTTTTCCGGATATAGAGAAATAGTGGTGAAAGATAGGGGGGAGAGTTTTTGGCTGATACAGCGGTTAGCTGGAATTGAACCCCTGCTTCAGCGGTACAAGTGCAACAGTGACTGCAGCTTATACCCACAGACTATATGCAGCCGCCAAGTTAATCAGTCAATTCTCTAAATGCCTCTGCTTTGGGAAACTATTGAGTTGTCACTCATTGTGGCACATGGAGCTGAAGAGCCAAGCAGTTAATTCCACTTCTCATTCAGTCTGTTACATAATTTGGATCAGTTTGTGTGGGACTGAGGGCCTAAATAAGAAGTTGCCATGGAGAGTGTCTGTAATGGAAGGTATGCTTGAATAATAACAGTGCTCACATCCACATTAGCTGTCACCAATCTCAACGCTGCTGTCCTCCAAGAAGCAAAATACAATACAGTGTTCCCATTAGGCTGTAATCACTGCCTACATACATTGCCCCCTGCTTTGTCTTCCTGGCCAGTCATGTACTGTAGAGTAGATTAGCACAATGAATGTTGAAGTGATCTGGCCTCGCTGCTCCGGTCAGTTATCTCTTTTTAAACAGATTCCAACTGTCTGTCTTTGTCGTCTTCGTTTTTGTCTGCTGTAGAGATGAGAGGAACCAGTCCATCATAGTGAGTGGAGAGTCCGGAGCAGGCAAGACTGTCTCCGCTAAGTACGCCATGCGATTCTTCGCCACGGTGGGAGGCTCAGCCAATGACACCAACGTTGAGGAGAAAGTGTTGGCCTCCAGTCCCATCATGGAGGTGAGAATGGGGATTCGGGATTGATGATTCCTTAAGTATTCTTCTGGGAAAACATTTAGGAACTGTATGTGGGGAGTTGAGGAGTCCATTACCCTCTCACATTCTGCATCCACGTAAACCGGTAACGGCCGTGTCACTCAGGCTGCCGGAAAAGATGAGATCAGGAGAAGCAGCTCTCTAGAAAGTTCTCCCGACTGCCTCTCCTTCAGGAAGTTCAGAGGAGCGTCAGACATGTCTGAGTCCATAATCACCTCCGCTAGATCAGTCAGGGGGAAGATAGAACAGATCTGTATGCCAGGACCGTCCTGCTCAAGACCCATTTTGGCAAGTGACACATCTCAGAATTGGGAGCATTACGACTGTCAAGATATATTAGGAGCCGGAAGGCTTTCGTGTGTCATGAATTACAATAGGGAAGGATGGAAATATAGATTTTAGTTGTGGTTAGGATTTTCCTTTGATCTCTGAATGTCACACTTTCCTCTGCCCATTGGCTTCTATTTTCAGGCTATCGGAAATGCGAAAACCACTCGCAATGACAACAGCAGTCGGTTTGGGAAGTACATCCAGATTGGCTTTGACAGGCGTTATCACATCATAGGCGCCAACATGCGCACGTATCTGCTGGAAAAGTCAAGGGTAGTCTTTCAGGTATGTGTAACCCCTGGGAAGAAGTAGTTTTCACTCTTCTACTACTCCTTCAGGTCTAGTCTTTCCTCACATTTACTTTGATTAATTTAAATAAGCATTTGATTTAAGCCTTAATTTTTTATGGCCAGTCAAACATCATCATTAATTCATCTAAGTACTTTAAATAAACAAATTGGCCTGCAAGATTTATTTGCAGCCCGGTGGAATTCCTGATAAAATTAAACTGCCCAAGTCTTTTATTCACTGAATATCTTTAAGTGATGTAATTGTTGGAGTATATTTCTGTTTTTCAGGCTGAGGATGAGCGGAATTACCACATATTCTACCAGTTGTGTGCTTCTGCTAGCTTACCGGACTTCAAAGACCTAGCCTTGAGTAAGTGTCCGAAACAACGTTAGTGTTCCACTATGTTCCCCTAAGCACCTACGTTATACCGCCACATAACTATTATCATTTGTTTACTGGTGTGTACTTCTACATGTTCTTCAAACTGCGTGCCACAGACAGTAGCATGTCATCTCTCAGGATGTTCAAATAAGAACATAAGAAACTGTTGTGAATTCTCATTAAACTCATCCTGAAGCCAGTGCAGAAGACTTCATCTTCACATCGCAAGGAGAGAACATCTTCATTGAGGGGGTGAATGATGCTGAGGACTTTGAGAAGACCAGAGAAGCCTTAACACTACTGGGTAAGGGTCTAGCTGGGTCCAGCTCCTATTAAACCAGTAGGGTACAGCAGTCTCAGAACCAGTGCTTTATGTTTCTTAGACTTCTTTTGATTGGTCTTTTTTTCTTATTACTCAAAAGAACAATATATTATTTGTCCCAGTGGAAGAACTCTCAGGATGAACCTTGAATCTCAAGATGAACTCTGGTTGTTGTTTTAGGTGTAAAGGAGAGCAATCAAAGCAGCATCTTCAGAGTCATTGCTTCTATCTTGCACCTGGGAAATGTAGAGATCTGCCCTGAGAGAGACGGAGAATCCTGTCACATATTGGTATGTCACCATCCAGCTTCGTTCTGCTTGGGTTTCTCCTGTATATTCTCTATACCTCATACCTCATTGGTTGATTAAGTGTGTGCGGGACCAAATGGGGACCAAATGTCCCCATGAGTATAGTACAACCTGAAAAAATTGGACTCATGGGGACCTTTTTCCGGTCCCCATGAGGCAAAAGTCAATTTCCGGCTCAGGGTTTAGGTTTAGGGTCAAACTTACAATTCATTTTAGAGTTAGAATTGGGGTTTCTTTAAGGTCCAGGTGCTGTTGGTTAAGTTTAGGGTTAAGGTTAGGCATTACATCTAGGTAAAGTTTAGGAATAAATGTTACTTTATTGAGGTTAGGGTTAGGGTTAGATTAGGGTAAGGTTAGGTTTAGGATTAAGATTAAGGCAAGGGAGCATGCAATTTGTATTTTCTGGTCCCCATGAGGATAGACATACAAACTTGTGTGTGTGTGTGTTTTGTAGAAGGACGATCCTCACTTGGCCCACTTCTGCCGTTTGCTGGGGGTGGAGCTGGAGCAGATGGAACACTGGCTGTGTCACCGGAAGCTGGTCACCACCTCCGAGACCTACGTCAAGAACATGTCATGCAAGCAGGCGGCCAACGCTCGCGACGCGCTCGCCAAGCACATCTATGCGCACATGTTCGACTGGATCGTGGAGTACGTCAACAAGTCCCTGCACACCTCCTCCAAACAGCACTCCTTCATCGGAGTCCTGGATATCTACGGGTAAGACGGCCCAACCCGTGCTCCCCCAAATCATCTGAAAAGGAAGCTCAACCGGAGATTGGTTTGGATTGTAACGGTGACCTGTGTGGTGAGAATCGCTATTCGTTGGCCTGAAATAAGGGAACTTATTTCAGGACCGATATCTCATCCGTGGCCCGTGATGAAAGCAGGCCCCGGCTGCAGTAAGCTAACGCGGCGTGACAGCAGGCACACTGAAGGACATCTCAGCTTCACATTCCCCATTTCGCCTCTCTGTTCTGTCACAGAATGTTCTGTGTACCAAGGCGCAAAGACACTTGATGTTTGATGAATGGATTTCATAACTGCACCGTGTGTGCCCTCGAGTCTGGAGACGGGCCTCCCTGGGACTCTGTTTCTGCTTGTGCTGTTTTATGGGCCCATTCTCATTACAGTAGATAGCAGCCTGAACCACATCGAGATGAGAAGCGGTGCTTTTCCGACTGTCCCTGATCCACCAACGGCCTAATTGGTTCCCTCCTGGGGGTTAGATTATTGATAAGACTGACTGCTTGTGCCTGGCGCTGGGAGGGGAGAGATGCTGAGCTACAGTAGAACCATGAGCCCAAATAAGACGTTCAGCAGACACAGCAGTCCGGTCACCATTTTACAGACCTTGCACAAACAGTGGCTGTGAGCACCAGTTTTCTGTGGCCTCTATCTGTGAATTCAGCACTGTATTAAATCACTCGGTGGCGGTGACGGCGCCCTATTTCCACCAGCGGCTAAGTCAACATTTAATTTGTGAAGTCTTGGTTTTGAATTACACCTCTAGCTATAAATGAGTAATGATTGTTTGGTGAGGTTTTCCTCTAGGCTCTTGATTTAGATTAGGAGAATTAGAGTCGACCAGAGACTTCTTACTCACTAAACCCTTGAATGTTTTCCTTTCATCTGAACAGGTTTGAGACTTTTGAGATAAACAGCTTTGAGCAGTTCTGCATCAACTATGCCAATGAGAAACTTCAGCAGCAGTTCAACCAGGTGAGTTTGTAAAATACCCAGCTTAGTTTCTACCTAGGTCTGTGAATGGTGTAATCCTAATGACCTACCTGGCATCATTTCCAGTGAACTGAACGAAACATAAGAATCTGTATCTGTTTGCCTTAATATTACCGTTTCCTTTTTTTATTTGCGTGCCATTAATTACTCAGTCAAACTGCTAGCCTGCTGTGCTTCAGCTCACTGTCTCCTTGCCTCGTGCTTCCTCAGCATGTGTTCAAGCTGGAGCAGGAGGAGTACATGAAGGAACAGATCCCCTGGACACTCATCGACTTCTACGACAACCAGCCGTGTATCGACCTGATTGAGGCCAAGCTGGGCATTCTGGACCTACTGGATGAAGAGTGCAAGGTGGAGCAGACTATCTAACACCATGCCTTACGCCTAATCAGTTCTCTCTTTACCATAGAGCATCAGGACAGTTCTCTCTTCTTCAGATGCATTAGTGCAGGGGTGGGCAAACCAAAGCCTGATTCAATCAGGTTTAGTAAAAATACTCCACCCTCACTCTTGAACGTCTAAAATTAGATAGTTTGATACATTTTAAAATAACTGCTCTTTTCTTCCTTCTCAATTTAATTTTGAAAAACAAATGGGCCGGGAGCAAAGGCCTTGATGTGGCCCAACATTTTATCCACCCCTGTAATAGTGGGTAAGTGAATACAGGGCCAATCAACCACTAAAATAGTCATAGTCTAAAGAGACTTTAGGCGGTCTCAGGAGTTGGGGCGGTCTCAGGAGTTGGGGCGGTCTCAGGAGTTGGGGCGGTCTCAGGGGGCGGGGCGGTCTCAGGAGTCGGGGCGGTCTCAGGAGTCGGGGTAGTATCCGGTGTTGAGGCAGTCTCAGGCGTCGGGGTAGTCTCCGTTGTTGAGGCAGTCTCAGGCGTCGGGGTAGTCTCCGGTGTTGAGGCAGTCTCAGGCATCGGGGTAGTCTCCGGTGTTGAGGCGGTCTCAGAAGTCGGGGTAGTCTCCGGTGTTGAGGCGGTCTCAGGAGTCGGGGTAGTCTCCGGTGTTGAGGAGGTCTCAGGCGTCGTGGTAGTCTCCGGTGTTGAGGCAGTCTCGGGTCGTGGTAGTCTCCGGTGTTGAGGCGGTCTCAGGCATCGGGGTAGTCTCCGGTGTTTGAGGTGGTCTCGGGTCGTGGTAGTCTCCGGTGTTGAGGTGGTCTCGGGTCGTGGTAGTCTCCGGTGTTGAGGCGGTCTCAGGCGTCGGGGTAGTCTCCGGTGTTGAGACAGTCTCGGGTCGTGGTAGTCTCCAGTGTTGAGGCGGTCTCAGGCATCGGGGTAGTCTTCAGTGTTTAGGACTGGTGGGAGCAGTGCGGAATACACTGCTGATCCCAGCATTTTAAGCCTCTTGTCTCAGTTAATCGGATTCATCTTGTGTTCATGCATACACCGTGGCCTGCATCTGTTTCCCATGCCTGCATCCAGATCTTTATCTGAGTTAAGACCTCTGGAACAAAACCAATTACTTATTTACTTCGCTCCTCCTGTCTGATCTCTCAGCCCTTTGAAGTTATTGACGATAATTTGGAACAACCTCAAAAAACTCAGGTAACCTCAATAGAAAGTTTTGGTTTCCTGCATGGTTTTATAAAATCTCTCCCCTTTCTCCCCATTCTTCTTCTTCACACGCTGCTGCTGTAGGTGCCGAAAGGGACAGATCAGAACTGGTGCCAGAAGCTTTTTGATCGCCTTTCAAGCAGCGTCCATTTCCAGAAACCCCGGATGTCCAACACGTCTTTCATTATCATTCACTTTGCTGATAAGGTGGGTGGCCCCAGGCTGAAGACAGAACATATCACATGACATGTCCTGGTTAGTGGGGGTCTTCAGGTAGGGGAAACAAGGGTTCAAATTGGATTTGAGAGAAAAACAATGCGTCTAAGCAAGGTAAAGTGTGCTTCAGTATATCTGGCTAACCAATTGGGACCTTTACAAATGATGCTAGTCAAATGACTATTAATGCATTTTATTACATGATCACCCTCATAACAGGGGCTTTCCCTAAAAAGAGCAATTGTGAATAGCCGATGATGACTACTCCCATTAGGGAGGCTTTGTGTGTTAGTGTGAGGGATCTCATTGGACCTGCAGTCTTTGCTCCTCATTATCAGACATACACAAGCTCTAATTTACTAAAAAACAGTCTCCTACTTAAAGGGGCTGGCACTTTAAATATAGATTTCCCCGGTGAAAATACTGCTCGTCTGTCGGATGCCTGATTTGGGTCATATAAGCAGACGAGAGGCAAGCTTCTGTAGCGTATTCCTTTATTCGGCACGGTAACTTCCAGAACAAACAAGGAATGTGAGCGTGGGATGTGAGAGTCATGTTCATGTGGGGAGGATGTGCCCAGTTATCTTCTGTTGGTGGCATTGAAGGGGGTCCCTCTGGGTATTTCTCCTCTTCTAATTCCCTCTATTCAAGTGGAAAGGACCTACATTCTCTCACTGTTCTTCCTGTTCTGCACCCTGGTACAATGAGGACATCCTGCGACTCAGTATGTCTGTGAGAATGTGTTACACCAGACAATGGCTGCGCTCGTTTCCCCGTGTTATTCAACGGACGTGGATGCTTTATTTAATAGAAAAGTTAGCTAATCTGGTTCATCCTTTTTTTCCGTGATCTGTAAACGCCACATAGACTAGTTGTTGAGTTAGTTGCTGTAAGTGCCTTGCTGAGGGTACAACAGCAGGACAGAGTGCGCCACGTGGGATTTGAACGCCATCCGTCAGAATCCCTATTGTACATAATTACCGTAGTTGATGTTTTCTGAATGTTGTTCTTGCCGGTCTGTTTGGATGTATGTTTTTATAGAGCCGTCTTCTTCCCTGGGCAGGTTGAGTACCAGTGTGACGGTTTTCTGGAGAAAAACAGAGACACCGTCTACGAGGAACAGATCAACATTCTGAAGGCCAGCAAGGTAAGAAGAGGATTCTGTGACACTATTTTCTCCTCAGAAGTGCCAAAAGTCCATCATTGAAAAAAGACCCTATTCATTATCGCCTAGGTAACAGTTCTGGAGATTACTAAGCGACACAGCTTTAATAATACTCTTCTTATATTCCTATATCAAATAGTGGACATCTCTTCTTACTGAACACATTGCCCACTTCCCTGCAGAAAATAGGTCACAAAGAAGTCTATTTTTAAGACTCTAACTAATTTAACTTCCATCCCTTTGGTCTTTATTGAGTTTATAGACTCAGCACAAGAAAGTTATAAAATGAGTTACTGCTGAAAGATGTTTAAGTTTTGGTATCAAGTACAACTATGCAAAATAAAGTAATAATTACCTGTCAAATATTTTTTATTGACTGTAGTGTCAAGCTGACAATTTAGAAATGCTTCACATGAACACCTACAGTTTAAATAGTGGACATTTGATCAGTCAAATCAACATTTGACTATATTCCAGATTAATTATCACAATCAAACACACTTTCTTAGAAATATGCACTCCCAAATGTTTCATGTTCCCTGAGAGAAGGAAAGAGGTGCAACACTGAGTTTTGCGCTTTTCCAACATTTCCACTGGTCAACCGATACAATGGCACAATGAACAGGCCTGGAGAACACAAGTCTCTCCAGAAGCCCTGTCTTCCAGGATGTGTAAATACTAACAGTACCTCCACTTCCCTGGTCCAGAACCACTCCTCATCACAGACAGCCAACACAGGCCAGACAGACATCGTACCGTGTTCCCTGCCTAAGGGGGTAGATATTATGTAACTGAACATTCCCTTTCCATCTGTCAGTTAGTACAACACTGTAGGGTGGTCAGAGGAAGCCAACCCCAGGAAGCAAGACTGAAAGCCCAACAGTAACCTAGTGTAAAAATGCAACATGCACACTTCCTATTTACCCGCTCCAGCCAAATGCATGAACCGAGTGCTTTTGCGTTCTCTTAGTTCATTTTGACTTTTTCTCCCCCAACAATACAAACCTCAGTTGAGTTCATTTCACATTAAAATTCAGCTTTTCTCTTCCATCCTTCTCTTTTCTCCCTGTGTCTCAGTGTTCCCCCTGAACATCACTAATGCAACAGCTGTTAAGAGCCTGTTAATTAGAAGGGACGTTGAGAGGCTTTGATATTTAAAGTTCTAAAATCCTCTTGATATAGTAATGGGTAAAAGTTTGCCACTTTGAATGTTAGTGAAGGGGACATGTGGGGAAAATTAGTGCAGGAAAACATCATCTTTCTAATAATTTAATATCTATCTGACTCCATATTGTTTGCAAATATACGTGATCGTAGGTGACCGTAATATTTCGTCACGAGCTAATCATTAAAAGGTCTTGTATTTCTCGGGCTACATGAATCCTCAATGCTTCTCATCAGTCAAGTACAGAAGCCAATTGATCGTGTAACAATCCAGAACTCAGGGATGCCTAGAGGCGCCTCTGTGGTCAGGCCCTGACTGTGGCCCCCAGGCGCATAGAGATGCCTAGAGGCGCTTCTGTGGTCAGGCGCTGACTGTGGCCCCCAGGCACATAGAGATGCCTAGAGGCGCCTCTGTGGCCCCCAGGCGCATAGAGATGCCTAGAGGCGCCTCTGTGGTCAGGCCCTGACTATGGCCCCCAGGCGCATAGAGATGCCTAGAGGCCCCCAGCCAGGACCAGACACCACCGGAGTGACGGAAAATGAACAAGGAATGCAATCGTAATCTGTATTTCAAAGTAATACAATTTATTCCAATCAAGTAATAAATTTACAATACAAAAAATAGTTACATACCAGCAATATTCATCATCCTCCAAAATTGAATAAAAGCCTACTAAGTATTCCATAAGTATCTGAAACACACTACAGCACAAACGTGCTAGGAGCGTCTGTATCAACAGACTCCTAGAACTAAGTAAAGCTTCCCTCTTTATCCCAACCACACAGACCGATTCCAGAATCCCCCGTTGCATCTATAATAGGATCACCTCACCTTGGCTAAAACAATGAAAACAAAGAAACCGGCATGTACATATTCAATTGGCACCATCCAAAGCTAGACGCTTGGTCTTGCAGGATTCTTCATCCAGTAAACATTTACCCGTAACAAACGATACATAACATGTACAGCATTGAAATCTATTGGAGAGTTCATCCCTTTATGGGACACATTAAAAGACCAAACATCAGTGCAGTTAATCCAACGAATGTCATTTTTCTGCTTTGTTGATTTGTCCGTCTTCACACAGGGTTTGTCTGAGTGGATGGGGCTACCTTGGCCCCCACCTTGTATGTCCTCTCCTTTCAGGAAAAGAATAGACCCATTGGTGTGAGATTAGGATGTCTCACTGAGTTGAGACGCCACACAACACGGCATCTTCACAAACTGCCCAGAACACATTTTTCATTACATTACAGCTTTGATATTTAGTGTTCTGTCTATAATCATCTTGGCAGTGCTGAAAATCCATTTTCTATCAGACAACAAGCTCCATTGATAATATCAGATAATATCAGAAAGATTGAATACGCTAACTACATTTAAGATGCCGTGAAGGTTTCCAAAACAAAAGCGCTGACTTGTCCAACCCTCGTAATGGAAGTCTCAATGCTGAAACATATCCGGCACTGCATTTCGCTGTCTCTATACCTGTCGTTTGAAATCCCTTTCCAGAGCGAACATTTTGTAAAGGAGTGGTCTCTGAGAACTTGTCAAGAGGCCCTAGCTTGTTAAAACCCTGTTAAGCAGAGGCAGACAGTGACGGAGAAACCCATCAACAGCAAGGATCCTTGGTGCACTCATCTTGGGCACAATACCTCCTCCGACTACTATGACTTTTCTCAATGGATCATCCATTTAATATTCCACAGTCTGACAGCACGCTTGACCGTTCTACCTTCCTGCCCCACACAAATCCTTCACTTTTCCAGGTCTGTCTCCCTCCAGCAGCACTACAGCCGACTAACAAAAACCGGTCACTTTGTGGCTCCTGTGACTGGGAATGCACTTACTTCTGGTCACTGCCGTGGCGGGGGGGGGGTCTCTGGCGTCATTTATGGTGCGGCTAAAGACTGAGCTGGTCAGAAATTACCTTCGCTAATTGTGTTCTGCAGTCTGCTGTAGATAGTAGTTGTAATGTCTGTTTGGATTCTATTTATTATTTATTTATTTTCTTAATGATCGTTATCTCCTTTGGTGCTGGATTGAGCTGTACCCAAATCCACAGGAGGAAGTTGGAGCAAAAAAAACTCCTTGATGAATCATAGTAGAAAACATGTTACTAAGGATGCATTTTCCTAAAGCAGTGTAACATTGATGTCCTATGCCCACTTTCCTTTCTTCTTCTGGTTGTCCGTATGGGTGATGGTATAGCTCTGTGTTAGTAGCCTCTCATTACACCAGCAGTATCCGTGACAGGGCTAGTGTTGCGCTGTCATCAGTATTCCTTCTGCATCCACCGCATATTTGGTGCTGTGTCTTGCTGTCTCTTTTTCTCTCTCTGTCTCTCTCTGTCTTTCTCTCTCTCATGATCAAATGTTTGATGCTGCTGCTTGACACTATTCCCCTTCACTGGTTCTGCAGAGAAGATGAGAATACAGAATGCTAGTTACTGGCCCCTGAGGGCTGGGTTATCGACATTATGTCTCGCCAAGCTCTTCATCCCTGTAGTCTCATCAGTGTTCTTTAAATCTCACCGCCATTTCACTGGCTCATACAGAATGGCACTATTAATATGTAACTAAAGGAATAACTTCAATGGAAGTTTCGCACCACTTTTGCTGTGGTTTGAGGATTTTATGCTGTGATCCAGTTGTAAATGGGTTATAATGTTTTCTGTTTTATGTTAAGTTATTTTAGATATCACCATGTGCTGAACACATAAAAGATTAATGCGGTTAATTTGTTCCCCATTTCCCAGTACCAGCTCGTGGCGGATCTGTTCCAGGACACTAGTAAAGACAGCAGCAACATCACGATTACCTCAAGCAAGTCCGCCAAGATCAACGTGCGGTCGGCCAAACCGACTCCCAAAGTCCCCAACAAGGAGCACAAGAAAACCGTGGGCCACCAGGTTAGCATCCTATGACAACAGGAGGCCCCAGTTCAGTCAGTCTGGGAAGAGTCTCTGTCCATTTCTAAATAGAGTCCCAGTATTAACCTTTCAATATAAAGCTCCAACCGGCCTGTTCAGTGTGGAGAAATAAGAAAACCTCCACAGTAACTTCTCCTTTTCTGTACTCGTGGTCTTCTTCTGTTGTGTTTGTGTACTGTAGTTCCGCAGCTCCCTGCAGCTCCTCATGGAGACCCTGAATGCCACAACCCCCCACTACGTCCGCTGCATCAAGCCTAATGATGAGAAGGAGGCGTTCTCGTGAGTGAATGTGGTTGTGTGTGAGCATGCGCGTGCGTGTCAGGTTGTAGGCAACAAAATATACAAGAGTGCGTCAGTCTCATTTAACGTATTTGCTCATACAGCCACCTGTGTTTAGGTTAACTGAAAAACAATGGGCCTTTTTGTTTTGGTTGGGACTTATGATCTATTATGTTAACAGATAGGCCTCTGTTCTGTGCTTGTGTGCGTATCTGTTTGTGTACAGTATGAGTGTCAGGAGCCACAACATCTTACATTGACTGGCTTCACACTTCTCACTAAGCCTAATACGTGATGAGGTCATTTTTGCTTATGTAAGACAACACAAATGGTCATGGGGTCAGGTGAAAGCCAGCACTGTGTATGAGACAGACACTAACAGAGAGACCAAAGTTGGCTCAGTGTGCTGTGTTTGTTATTTAGTTGCTTTGGCCCTAGGGTAGCCTGGGGCACTGATTCTGTCCTCTGACTCAGTAACAAGACTTTCTCTTGCTCACACTGGCACAGCCGTTGTGGCTGTTTCCTGAAACACTCATCCAAAATAACAACTGTTTCTTTCGTGAACAGTGTTGCGTTGGGAGGCAGTGTTCTGTAGAACGGCACACTTAAACCAGCACACTATGTATCCCGGGAGTGTTTATCTTGTCTTAAAAGGAAAAACTGTAACACTGAGTTGTTTACTTCAGAAAGACCGATAGAGAATCGAGGTTTGCCCAGCAACTTCTTGATTCATTCTGAAGCAACAAGGACCTCATTAAGGTCACTAAATGTAATTATGTGCCTGTCACATGCTGTGGCCGGACTGTGGAAAACAGACCGGAGGCTGTATGTAGGGCCGTCCTGTCAGAGTCTGTCCCGGCAGCAATGTCTCTACCCTCTACCTGACAGACATGTGTACTATGATGAAGGGGAAGCTGAAGCTCAGGTAAAGATAGAGGAACAGGAAGTGGGTTTCCACTGTTGTGGGGGAGAACAATCCAGAAACATTGTATAAGGGTTCTTTTGCCTCCTATGTCCGCCGCAGGTTTGACGCCAGCAGAGCGGTGCAGCAGCTCAGAGCATGCGGCGTGCTGGAGACCATCCGCATTAGTGCTGCTGGTTACCCGTCAAGGTAAGACTGCATGTCGCAGACAGCATGCTACTAGAATATCCATGTAGTGGAACTCCTGGGTGTGCTGATGGCCATGGCAATTATATCGTTGTATGGCCCGAGCTCGAGGGGATTGAATTCGGTTTCTCCTGAGATGCGTGCTTCCCCGAGGGAGAACAGGAGGAGAGGAATTCACCGCTGTGGAGGAAAACCTCTCCTAAGAATAATTTGATTCCGTTACGGAGCATAAAACGATGTGCTACAGAATGCTGCGTGAGAGAGTACGATCGTACCGCTGCAACTCGTGACGATGAACACTAGTCCTTACTCTTAACTTACTCACAGCCCAAAACCATAAAAAAGCCTAGAGATTAAACTATGAGATAATGCCTGTTGTGAAGCATTTTGGGTGAGGACATTCTTTGAAAATGTCTTGAAAATGTTGGTAAAAATAATACCTTTGCTTTGATTCATGAATTGAACCAGATTTACAGATTGTTTGGGATGTATTTGCTGTTTGACTTGATTCTCATCCGGTTCCAGGTGGACATACCCAGACTTCTTCAACAGATACAGAGTCCTCATGAAGAAGTCTGATATGACCGTAGGGGACAAGAAGCTGGTGTGTAGGAACCTTCTGGAGACACTGATCAAGGTTAGAATGTGTTCTCTGAGCCCTGAAGCCACAAGCAAAATCGCAAAGGAAATGAAAGAATAGATATTCACTTTTTTTTTTTTTTAGCCCGAATGAATCCTTGAAGTTACATTTGTTCGTCCCCAGGGTGAAGGATGATGTTCTTTGACACAGCCCGTTCTAATACTTCAGGACTATCTGTTATTGAACCTACCGTATAAACGTGTTAGCCGTTCCAATGTTGGGAGGAAACTGCATTGAATGTATTACCTGGGGAATACATCGTCTGGGGTTGTCTGAGAACAGTTGGGAGAGTTCATTATGCAATGTCTAGGAGGTTTTGTCTTCTCGCCTCGCTCCCTCTTGGTACATGAGCAGCAGAAATGGAGTTTAAAAGGTTAGAAACGCGTTACTGGTGTATAATTTGTATGAGCTTTGCTTTTAACAGTATGTATTGGATTCCTTAGAGGGGAAACCAATGTACCTCATGAGGTGAGCCGTTTTGACACGCCGTTGAGCGAGCTGAAGTTCTATCGAACTGAAATTATGAATGATTAAAAAAAATGGCCTCATCTTCCTCCCTCACCAGGACCCAGACAAGTTCCAGTTCGGTAAGACCAAGATCTTCTTTCGTGCCGGCCAGGTGGCTTACCTGGAGAAACTGAGGGCCGACAAGTTCCGCAATGCCTGCATAAAGATCCAAAAGACGGTGCGAGGCTGGCTCCAGAGGGTCCGCTACCGGAAAATACGCAAGTCGGCCATCACCCTGCAGAGATACGGCCGTGGCTACATGGCCCGCAGGTGAGAGGGGACTCAGGCTGCCGCAATCAAAGTAGCCCGTCAGTTCAATTCAATAGTGGTAGTTCCTCCCCCAGTCGGTAACCTGTGGATGAGTCGCACTGCGAGGGCAACTAATCACGTGACGAACGCTGGTCTCTCGGTGCAAAGACGTCATAACTCTGTCTTATTCCCCTGTCTGTCTCAGGTTGGCGGAGAGGCTGCGTCTCACCCGAGCGGCTCTGATCTGTCAGAAGCAGTATCGTATGGTCCGAGAGAGGAGGGAGTACCTGAGAGTGAGACAGGCTGTTATCACCATCCAGGCCTATACCAGGGGCATGTTCACACGCGCAATATTCCAGGAGGTACTGCCACCGCAGCACGACCAGCCACCGGCTCGCCTTCTCAACGTTGTCCTGTGGGATACTCTGTACATTCTTAGTGCACTGCGTTAGCGTGGGTGCCGGCAGTTGTTGCAGTTGATTAGCTCTCTGTCCAGAGTGATTGAACCCCTGGGAACACGCCATAGTGTAGGACACATTGTCCTGTTTGTGTTACTTGAGAATTGGAGACGAAGTGCCTCCAATTTGAAATGGAATGTGGTTAGGCAGACCTTGTTTAAAATCCTGCCTGCTCCGCTGCTTTCTGGAACACACTGGATTGCTTTTGGATGGAGATCAGTAGAATAGTCCCTAATGTTGACGCCTGGCCAACTGTACGGCATCGTCGATGTTTCATTGCCTCTGACCTTTGCCCTCCTCCGCAGTTCCTTCTTCACCATAAAGCCATGGTCATCCAGAAGCATGTCCGAGGTTGGCTCACCAGGAGGAAGTTTGTGCGGGCGCGGAACGCTGCCATCACCATCCAGTGCGCCTACCGCCGCCTCCGTGCCAAGCGAGAGCTCAAACAGCTGAAGATCGAGGCGAGGTCCGCCGAACACCTGAAGAAGCTCAACACGGGCATGGAGAACAAGATCGTCCAGCTGCAGAGGAAGATGGACGACCAGGTACGGTCAAGAACCAGTTCTCTTCCAACTAGCAGGATTGTGTGCAGTTTTTAATGCCAGTAGCCAACACTGTAAGTCACACAATGCAAAGGTGGGTCAATGAGAGGTCAGTATCTTGGGCAGAAAATTCCTTTTCCCTTGGTAATTACATTTTAGCACAGCAGAAGCATTATGTAGACTAGACAAGTAAGTTAAGAAGTGTTTGATTTGTAAGTGTGGTCGTAACCAGATCTCTTTCTCTCCTGCCCCTCTGCTGTTTAGGCCAAAGATCTGAAGACTCAGAATGAGCAACTGGTGATGGCCAAAGCCTCCCTGGACACAGAGGTTAACAAGCTGCAGAAGGAGCTGGAGGTGATGCGCAGTCGCCAGGGAGACGGCAGCCAGCTGACTTCCCTACAGGACGAGCTGGAGAAGCTGAGGGTGGAGCTCCAGGAAGCGCACGCCCACAGGAAGAAGCTGGAGGAGGAGCACAGCAGCGAGAAGATGGAACTGGAACAGGTGAGCCATCTGTCACTAATGGGGAGGAAGGGAAGGCTGTCGTTTTCGATTGTGTATTATTTTCCGTGCTCTCGGACAGACAACTATAATTCGGAGACGAGTTGCCGTATTTCTCTCTTCCTTTAGATCATTCAGTTATCTGAGTAATGAATTGTGCACGTTCTCCAAACCCCTTCTTTTGAATGAATAAAACCTGTCTGGATCACAAGAGTGACAAAAGACTTTAGGCATCTTGAGTAACTACAGATGCCGTTAGCAGTGATTTACTGAATGTAAAACTCCTGGTTCTAGAGGGAACACCTCCAACACTATGGATTTATCTGTATTGTATCAGTGTTCGCCTTCTAGCCTGGAAGTGATACCTGACATAGAAATGACATTGTAATGCAGGTCGGATGTGGGCTCTTTGAAGTGCCCCAATTGGTAATGGATAGCCTTCTATTTCAATGCAATACTCTCTCAAGTCATTCGAGGGGACAGTGCAGGAGCTCTCCCTGGCTCTCTAGCTCTGTTTGACATTACTGTGAAGCCTTACATGCAAGATGGACAGATCTATTAAAGAGAGAGGCAACACCACACAAATAAATAGACTACCTTCCAGTGGAAAGTATGTTATCTATCATCTTTCAAGGTTGCCTAGAGACTCAACTGGCAAATGCAAATAGATAAAACACAACTCTGTGTTGAACTTGTGCTTGTGGCCACCCTGTTCCTTCTGATATCTTTTTAACTCGGGTTGTTTTCCCTCAGAGAGTGAAAGAGCTGGAGAGGGAGAATTCCATGCTGAAGAGTGAAAAGGAGGACATGAACCGAAAGATTCTGCGCCACTCCAAGAGCACAGAAGGTCAGTGCTTTTCAGATTTGTTACTCTCTACAAATCACTACATGCACAGTAATACCACTCCGGTGACTAGCTAGCATACGGCAGCGCCTGAAGGTAGAACGGCCCAGTCACAGACGGTGGGACCTGCCGTGTGTCTCCTCTGCCCTGGCCTGAGGGAGGATGCCTCGTTTCACCCACACAAGAGGCTTTTTTGTTTGGAAGTGGGACGAGAGAGGTGGAAACCGCATCTGGTTACAGAGTAACAGCAGTGTGACACTTCAGAATGTAGGTTATTGATTCACAATTTTGTTAAATCCATTTCTCTGTGGACTTCTTTTCTTCGGGATGTTGTCACTCACAGTTTATGACTATTCAAATCTCTGAACATGACACAGTCTCTTATCTTTGCGCTATGTGCAGTGTTCTAAAAAAGATGTTTCATCACACAGCGGTTGATAAGAGACTTTACGTAATAATATGACACCATCCATATCCCACATTGGACTTGGTGGAGTCTGTATCCACTCTCCCTTTCTGTTGGAGATTGTAGTAGCTTGCCAGAGGCAGAGTGTGTTATTGCCATAATATTAGCCCAAGTATTTTCCTTCTGTATTTGAAGTGTAACAGTAGGGTTCTCTCAGGTCCCCTTGGGATGAGCAAAAGCAGTGTGTACTTTTAATCTTTCCTACTTCCAGTGGGAGCAATGTTATAGACTGGTGGAGCCTGTTTTTGGAGCTTATTATATTTAACAACAGAGAATCTCTATTCTTTATGTATTGCGTTATCATGACTCCGGCAACATGGTACAGTCCTAGGGAGACTGCCTTTGTATTCAGTCTCTTGTAATAACTTAGAGGACGAAATTGGTCTCTTACGAGCCTTGGACACGAATAGATCCAATAAAAGATTTCCCAGGCTTTACACTGCTGCATATAGAGATGATATATATAAAAAGCAAACAACACATTAAACGATTGGTTTCAGATCATAAATCTGACAGAGCCTCTTAAATATGTGTCCTGTCATTTTATCAGATAGTAGAGCGAGAGAGAGAGGGAGATGGGGAGAGACTGCTGTGTTCTATAGAGCAGAGCGGCGCTGTAGTAGAGATAGATAGATAGGGAGAGGAGATATAGACAGAAAAGACTGCAATCCGCAGTTCTTTGCCACCATGGCGATATATCCTTTACAATAACACAAGAAATGGTTATTACACCAAACTGCTATTCCAAAGAATTTTGGTCATAATTAAATTGATACGAAATCAAAGACTAGCTATTAGATATTCAACGCCAGTAATGGAGCGTAGTCTAACTAATGACGGCTTCTTTATTGGTTTCTTTGTTAACTGAAATAGGGCTTATTTACATTACCGTTATTGAGGAATAATGGAGAATCCGAAAGGAATGGAAGTGATTGGTGTGCGTGTGTCTGTGTGCGCGCGCGCGTGTGTGTGTTTCAGACCAGGAGAGCAGTGCATCCCAGAGTGTTGGCCGGGTCCAGGCTGAGCTGGATGAGGAGAGGCAACGTTATCAGAACCTGCTCAGGGAATTCTCCAGGCTGGAGCAGAGATATGACAACCTGCAGGAGGCCAAGGTAACTGTGGGGGGCCTTTTTACCTTTGCTCAGTGGTGCACATGGACATGTAGGCGTCCCATGCCGAGCTGGATGTCTAACCATCCGGACTCTCCTCTTACCCAGCAGTTCCAGCCTGGCCACAGGAGGAACAACTCTAACCAGAGCAGCCTGGAGTCCGACTCCAACAACCCCTCCATCTCCACCTCCGAGGTGGGAGACACTGATGATGCCATCCAGCTGGTTGAGGTGAGCCCGTTTAGCCCGGTATGGACGCAGGCTTACTGCGCACCGCTCTACATAAAGCGCTGGTTTGAGCTGTGACCCGACCTTGTCTGCTGCAGGAGATGGGAGCGGAGAAGGCTGCCATGGACATCGGTGTGTTCATGAAGCTCCAGAAGCGCGTCAGAGAGCTGGAAATGGAGAGGAAGAGACTGCAATCCAACCTGGAGAAGATGGAGGACCAGGCTATGCGCAAGGTGGGCCCCTGTCTCGGTCTAGTGTCAAATAGAATGTCTCCAAAAACTGTTACTGAGGGTCAGGATTCTGACCTTAAAAGGTCTTTGTCTCGAATACCTTTTAGGCTTCTGATCAGACTCTTAATCTTTCAGCTTGGTTGCCTGCGCAATAACATGGCACATTAACTATGTGGCTGTGTCTTATCATCTAAAGAATTGTTATTGTAATATTCACTCTCTCTCTCAGGGTACTGAGCCAAAAACCACGTCAGAGCAAGACAGTTCAGACCTGGCCTACAACAGTCTCAAGGTACAGATATATACACCCACACACAGATAAACACCCTAACATGCTCACACAGACACACAGCGCGGGTTACTATTCTGCAGTAGGATGTC
This sequence comes from Esox masquinongy, assembly GCA_016801175.1. Lineage (NCBI taxonomy): Eukaryota > Metazoa > Chordata > Actinopteri > Esociformes > Esocidae > Esox > Esox masquinongy. Next base: position 153,359 of record JACXGI010000082.1, on the reverse strand, counting down.
TCTGTTTGTGGTGATTGATTTCTTCTTCACTCTAGCTGTACTTGTGTCTTTGGCTTTCCTGCCTTTGAAACTCTGGGTAAGTGGAACTTCCAGGGGATGGAGGGAGATTCAGGCAGGACAATAGATGCTGGTTGGTAAAAGAGAGCACTCTGTGGAGAAAATTGGGTAGGTGCTGGTTGGGCTTCCAGCTGTCGGGTGAGAAAGAGGGAGACAGAGAGATAAGTATGTAGCCAGAGAGAAGAAGGGATGCTTAGATGGAGGGAGAGAGTGCACACTGACGGGCAGGATGTAATGTTTGGGTAATGTGTGAAGGGAAAGAGATTAGTGAGATTAGTGTTTATATTCCAAAAATATAATCAGTAATGCTCAACACCTATGCCTCTGTGAGAAAAACAGGCTGGCTTTTGACAGCACAGGAAAATCATTAACTTTTATAGTATGGTACAGATCAACAGTGTGATTAACACTGATGCATTACAAGATTATCATAAGTGTCCACTTAAAGGGAGAGTTCAAAGTACCAGATAAGAACATTTTGTAATTTTGCTTGGAAATAAAAAAGTTATGGTTTTGGCTGGACCAGAGGCTGGTCAAGAACTCGCTATTCTAATGGTGGAAATATTTCTATTCTACATATTTTTCAATATCATTGTTAAAGCACTAAGAAAAGTAACCTGAATCAGTATGACATTTTCAGTGGCTCACGTTCTCAAGCATTTTTAACAAACACAAACGCTAGATCTGATTCTTCTTAATTTGGAAGCAGAACCTTTTGACTGTTGAAATAATTCTATTATCTGTAACAGTTGAAAACAAATATAGATTTCTGCAACAAACTGGCCCATTTCTGTGTGTGCTTGCTACTGGTATCTAGGATAATAGCACTGTAATAGTACAAACCACTGGGTTTAGATTCTATTGGCAGTAAATATGTGTGCGTCATGAATATTTTGCAGGTTTGAGACAGCTAAATTTAGCCCATTTAAAGTCTGCTGCACAAATGAATTTATACCTTCAATTGGTGCCTTTCTGTATGCTGATCTTCTCACTGCAGTGAGCTGGGCACTATTAGTCAATGTGTGGTATCCTAGAAGATTAATGATCGTGTCAGTCTATCCACTTATCAAGCGCAGTTGTGTGAAAACCAAGGGGGACTTCTTTTCGTAGCTAAAATCACAATCTACTACAAATAGTTTTGATGTCCACAAAGATGCACTTGCTAAATTACAATGTAGCGCCTTTTACATCCAGGGCATTGAGTATTGGTATATAGTTCTGTTTTATTACAATGATAACAAATGTCTTTGCACTCGATCCTTGTAGAGACAGGAGCTGGAATCTGAGAACAAGAAGCTGAAGAATGACCTGAATGAGCTGAGGAAGGCCATCGCAGACCGCGCCTCCCAGAACAGCTCCTCCAATGAGCTGCAGGAAGGCTACAACCTGCTGCTCAGCCAGCTCAAGGCTGCCAATGAGGAACTAGAAGTGCGCAAGGAGGAGGTTCTTATCCTCAGGACTCAGATTGTCAGTGCAGCCCAGCAGAAAGAGGAGAAATCCAATCACATAGTAAGTGACCAGTCTGGGAGCGGAAAGTTTATATGGTCATGGTTGACCGTACATGGGAAAGGCAGTGTTGTCCAGTTTATATGGACCTGTTAACTAATCAAGAGGCACCGTCACATAAAGGATGTTGAAGGGCAACATGGTCATTAGGTGGTGTTACAGAGTTAGATCAGTCAGTGATTATAGATGGTTTTCTATTGGTTCCCTGGCGGTTCCGTTAAGCTGGATCTTACCCAAGCTAGTTGAATGAGAATCGTTTGATCAGGCATTACAGTATTTATACATGGCTACAGAGAACGGTACAGTAAAGGTGCATTTGTTTTTATCTGTCAAATCTCATTATGATTCTAATGAGGTACATTCCATTAGTGCTAGTGCCCCCAAGACAAACTCTTAATGTGAGACACTTTACACTTTCATTTTGGCAAATCCTAATTCCCCAGCAGTGTTCTCAGAGCAGGGGTGGTTATAGTGAAGAAGCCATTGGAGGGGAGAAAGAGGGGTCCTATTCAGCCTGAGGAGGAATGGACAGCCTCTACCAAGCCATCTTTCTCACCAAGAGGCAATAGCAATGGACAATCAACAATATAATGGCAAGAATCTCCTTCCTGAAGGATGTTGGGCATTTGTCTTTGATTTGTGTATTCTTGGCTATCATCCTCTGATCGATTGCCAGGTTCCCACAGTTTCTCCATCTGTGAGGACATGACGGAAAAGCTCTTGGGTGGAGGCTATATTTCATGGCCAATAACTCATTGTGTTTCCATCAGGACAACTATAAACCTTCTGCTTCTGCCATCCTGGAATGCCTCATTATCAATTGTACACCCTAAAACATCCCTTGGGGATTCCCATCAGTCATTCTGTCTGTCATTTATATCCCTCTAATGACCAAGCTGGCGCTCTGAACAGACTGGAATCGGTGAACCCTAAGGCTGCTTTTGTTGTGGCCGGAGACTTTAACAAAGGGATTTTGAGGAAGGCGCTCCTTGATTTAACTGATCTCCTGCGTGACACGGAGAGTCGCTATACTCCCCCTAAGCCCCCTTTTGCCAATTCAGACTACGCCTCCATTCACTGTGGAGCACAGGCTCACGTTCTCTTGTGGACAATGTCAGCAGAACTTTCAAGGCCACTGATCCGGACGGCATCTCTAGTCAGTTCCTCATGGCAGATCGCTAATGGGACTGTTAGCATTTTATGTTTTACATTTATGTTTTATTCTTTATTTTTGAGGAATGTATACGCTAGGATTTCCTTAAACCAGCAACTGCTGCTATAATGCAAATGGTCGATACAGCTTTTAAAACAGAGTGTGATTATGAATGACACCCATTGATCTCAGAGATGATGGCCCTGTCCCTCTGATTCTAACTTCCCCGACTGTTCAAGCTGATCGGTTCAGAGGCAGAGACTAGAGATGCTCTGGCCTGTATGGTGAATGTGTGTTGAGGACTGCTGTATACAGCTGGACCCAGGTTTAGGACAGGTTTGTTCTAAAGAGGAAAAGAGATGATTCAGTCAAGACTACTTCATTAACTAATAAAGCTATTGGGCAAGATAATCTCCAGCTAAACTTCTACCATTTTTACTACCTCCCAAATAAAATCCTAAATTGAACCATATAAACCTTTGTCTCCCACTCCAGGAAACCAATGATGAGTCAGAGTGGACCAACAGCAAGAAGCCCATAGACAAGGAGCAGGCTCTGCAGGCCTACCATGGGCTCTGTGAGTCTAAGAAGTAAGTGTGTCTCTCTTCACCTCCTGTTCTTAATGCAATCATGGAATATACACAGGCCAGTGATGACCTTTTATATTATTCTTCATTACCCACTGGTGCGCAGAAGAGCTCCTATATATGGCCCCCGACAAATACGGGAGAGTTGAAGGTCGCGGCAACCTTATAGCAATATATTTCTTGATGTAAATAGTTTCACATTGCTGCTTATTCATTTTTCCATTCCATGTGACAGGCATATGAATTCATACAGTTGTTGCATAGTTGGTGCTACTATACTGTAGTTTTGTCCACCTGGAATTTGCAGGGAGACATTCTTGACTGTGCAGTACTACTTTGATAAGCTCTCAGTTGTACTGCCAACATCAGACAGCTTTAGTCTAACTGACACTGTCCAGCTAGAAAATGCTGAAGGTGTGAAACAAACCAAGGTGACAAAGCTCCTTTAGAGAAGATTTACCCAAAATAACATTGTATCCTAATGTACTTACTGTTGTTGTTGTCCCACCTAGCTATCTTAAGATGAATGCACTACCTATAAGTTGCTCTTAGTCGCAGTGGCTGCTAAATTACTGCCATTTAAATATTAAGTAGGCTATAACCTATAAAGTAAGGCAGTTGAGAAATAATAATAAATACATTTTCCTGTCCGGGTAACAGTAGGTCATGTTTCTGATCAAAACTGTCCTCAGTCTGATGGCAAAATGCCCTGCTTTGGATTCCACCTCCATTGTATCTTTCCAATTCCATCAAAATTCATGGCTTTCTGTGCCATTGTCATTAGCAGAGACGTCCCAGACATTCAGCGAGTGACTGGACTCAGATGGGACTTAGATTGCCAGAGAGGAAAGACATTTGTGTTGCTCCATGATGAGTCACTCGAAGCACACAGATTCATCTTGATCCAAAGTGATCTTCCATTCACTCATTATTTCTGACCTATATAGTCATTCTCTGTGTCCCAGCCTGGATGGAGAGATGCAGCCTATATGCAGTGTGACAACACATCTGGGGTGTCTTGAGAGTAGAACCTTTTAACCTGGAGGCAAGGGTTAGATGTCTGCATTATTGCGGCCCTTCAGATAGAAGTAATGAAAGACAGATGGCCATAAAATCACACCCTCTGAGTCTGTGGAAATGATTGGGTTTAAAAGGGTAAACATCTCTGTAGTGCTAGATAAATAATGGAAGCTTCTGCCCAGAGAAGTCCTTCACTGTGCTTTAGTGGATGTGTATGTGTGTTATGTGAGAACATTTTGCTATGTCCGCTGTAAGAAAATATATCTCTGGTTCCTCTTTTTTTAAACTACCAACTGTGACGTCTTTCTCCTTGACGTCTCACTTTTCCTCTTTTCCTCTTTCCCTTTCCCTCTCTCCATGCCTCTTTCTTTTCCTCTCCCTGTCTCTCGCTCCTGCCTGGCCCCCGTCAGCAAAGCTTCAGACTGGGGTTATTTAAATGAAGATGGCGAACTGGGCCTGGCATACCAGGGTCTAAAGCAAGTGGCCAGGTTGTCTTCTGCTTTTCTACTCTAATTACTGTCTTCATGCTTTATCTTGTCCCCCTTCGTATCCCTGTGGTAACTTCACTGTCAGTATTCATTGGGACTGAAAAGAGACAGTGGTGGTGAAATGTGAGTTAAAGTTGGCATGAGGGAGTGTGGAATATTGGTCATGCAGCACAAACCCCAGAGATCCCTTATTGCTACTGTAATATGAACCGGATACCAACGCATTTGGAACATTAAAACATTTATTTTTTGTCGTACTCACTGTGTATGTTCTCATACCATGGTTTTTATTTAGTCCCATTTCAGGGTTCAAATTGGCCTGTTTTTGATGAGCCATGAATACTATAACAGTAGTTCTTTAGACTGTGGTACAGGAACACAACATAGTGGAAATGCGTGAAGGTTTGTCAGCTAGGCTGTTTGTCACCATCCCCTCTTTTCCTCTCCTCCAGGCTGCTGGAAGCCCAGCTCCAGTCTCAGACCAGGAAGCATCAGGATGAGATGACAGCGTTCCAAACCCAGATTGAGCTGCTGAAGGACGACATAGAGAAGAAGCAGGAAATGTTGAACCACACCATGTCTCTGTCCCCTGAGGCTCAGGTGGAATACAGCGTCCAGCAGGAGATAACCCGTCTCACCAACGACAACCTGGTGAGAAGTTGACCGTCGTCTGTGGGTCTTATCGCCTGGAGCAGCCAGAGCTCAGACCATTGCAGTGTTGCTGACCATCTCGATTGTCCTTCAACTATAGGACCTGAAAGAGCTCGTGGAGAAACTGGAGAAGAACGAGAGGAAGCTGAAGAAGCAGCTGAGGATCTACATGAAGAAAGTGCAGGAGCTGGAAGGTGAGATGGTTCAAGGTCCTGGTGTCGGCTATTTATTTATTGGTCCCATTGAGCTGGAATAATACTTAATAGGCTATTCCTTTATCGCTTTCACTGAGGTGTAATAATGGCCAAAGGGTTCATGGCTTATGGTTGATGTACATTACTAGGATGGTTATCACAGTATTAGTGACCACCTTGTCCCTGTCCAGTGTCTGTGACCGCAGCAGCCTCCCAGACCACCAAGTCCAGACCAGAACTGACCCGTCAGGTGACGGTCCAGCGCCGAGAGAAGGACTTTGAGGGCATGCTGGAGTACCACAAGGACGACGAGGCGCTGCTGGTCAAAACGCTCATCACTGGTATAACATCAAATACAATATGACAGTAACGCGTACGGCTGCACTTCAAGCAGACCACCTGTCACGTCCGAAACGTGTCACGTTCACTATATTCTCAATTCCACCCAGTGGCTTCTGTGTTTACTGAAACAGTACATGAACTCATCCCAGCACGTGGCTGTTGTTTCCCCGAGCCATAACGTCACTCTGTCCCGCTGTTCCAGACATGAAACCCCACGCTGTGTCGGCAACCGTCCCCTGTCTGCCTGCCTACATCCTCTTCATGTGCATCCGCCACGCCGACTACATCAACGACGACCAGAAAGTCCACTCTCTGCTCACTTCCACCATCAACGCCATCAAGAAGGTCCTAAAGGTACACAGGCCGACTCACATCCCCACAACCGGATGGAAACGTCAGACACAGTCTGTTCAAAGCCTTTCTGCCTTTCAGCATCCTTTCATTTTGCCATTTCTCCGCAGAAAAACAACGATGACTTTGAGATGACCTCCTTCTGGCTGGCAAACACTAGTCGTCTGCTGCACTGTCTCAAGCAGTACAGTGGAGACGAGGTGAGCTCTACCAGAACTCCTCCGTTCACTATCAACTCTAGTTATTCCCCTAGTTCCAGCCAAGGGACGGGGCAATCACTTTTTTTTTAACTCTCTAAAAATGTGATCTCTACATCTCTTTTCCCTGTATTGCTGTGATCCCAGGCATTTATGACACAGAACACGGCCAAGCAGAATGAGCACTGCCTGAAGAACTTTGACCTTGCGGAGTACCGCCAGGTGTTGAGTGACCTGTCCATCCAGATTTACCAGCAGCTCATCAAGGTGGCGGAGCACAGCCTACAGCCCATGATCGGTGAGGCGCTGGGCAGCTGCAGGCTAAGAACTGTACTGTCCGGAAGACGGAAATGGACCAGCTTGTTGGTCTTGGTTGATTGTACTGCTGTTTCAGGAATGGAAAAAATTCTTTCATGATGTTTATTTAACAATTCCCCTTATTGCACTCATCAAAATGTTCACCCCGTTCACCGTGTTAGCTCGAATTTTTGGTTTCTGTAAATGAGAAGTTAAACTGTAGAAATGTACCGGTGAATACACTGCTTTAACGTGGACCTTCCCTCTTCCCCGGCAGTGTCGGCCATGTTGGAGAGCGAGTCCATCCCCAGCCTGTCGGGGGTGAAGCCTTCAGGCTACCGGCACCGCTCCTCCAGCATGGACACGGACGGGGACGGCCCGGGGAGCTACACCCTGGAGGCCCTGATCCGACAGCTGGGCCAGTTCCACGGGGTGATGGGCGAGCACGGGCTGGACCCGGAGATAGCGGGCCAGGTGATCCGGCAGCTCTTCTACAGCATCAACGCCATCACCCTCAACAACCTGCTGCTCAGAAAAGACGTCTGCTCCTGGAGCACTGGCATGCAGCTGAGGTATTCCCGCTGTCCGGCACCATATTCCCATTGTTCCCGGTGATATTACACGGAGCTGAGGGAATCAGGCGGAAGAGGGCTTTGGGATCTGGGAGGTTGTAGTGACCGTATTGTTTTGATCGGTCAGGTACAACATCAGCCAGATGGAGGAGTGGCTTCGGGGGAAGAACCTTCAACAGAGCGGGGCGGTGACTAACTTAGAGCCCCTCATCCAGGCTGCCCAACTGCTTCAGGTGAAGAAGAAGACGTCCCAGGATGCCGAAGCCATCTGTTCCCTGTGCAGCGCCCTCACTGTGCAACAGGTACACACACACACACACACACACACACACACACACACACACACACACGCTCACACACCTGTTCTAAGCCTGAACACATCTCCGGTGCCAATGCGTCCAGCACACAACTCCTGTCAGTTCTGCGAATACCCTGAGTCCCTGAGTTCACGTGTATAGTGATATGGGGTCTTATTTGTTCCACAGATTGTGAAAATCCTCAACCTGTACACCCCGCTTAACGAGTTTGAGGAAAGAGTCACTGTGTCCTTCATCCGAAACATCCAGGTAAGAATGCTTTGTTGGTTTCTTTGACGTGTCTCCCGTCAATCGTTGTTTTTTTTTTATCTTTTATGTCTTCTAGCGCTTTCCGCCACATGTCAAGTCTCTTGTTGTCCTCAGAATCGTCTGCAGGATAGGAACGAAGTCCCGATTCTCCTGGTCGACACCAAGCACACCTTCCCCGTCCTGTTCCCTTACACTCCCTCTGCCCTCAGCCTGGAGACCCTGCACATCCCTGCCAACCTCAGCCTGGACTTCATCACTCGGGTCTGAGGCTTCAGCAAAGTCTACCGTGGTCCTTGCTTCTTAGCGAGCCGATGAAGAGTGAAACCGAGCTTCCACTAACCTCGCAAATTTCATTCCAGCCGTTGTTCTCACCAGCAGATGGCGCTAACTCTACAGAATTCAACGGAAGGCAGGGAACTTTCCAGATGACCAGAAATGAAGGCTCTGTATGAATCAGAGTTTGTCTGATATCAAGTTAAACCTGTATACTGGACCACATGCGGCCTTTAGTTTGTCTTCAGCGGTGGGCTGTTGAGATCTATTTAGAGTTTGTACTTCAAAGATCTGCCCTGTCCAAAACATTTAGCGTAGACGTGCCCTGTCACCCTTCCATTGACAAGTCATTCCGTACCATTTAGCCACTCCGCCATGCAAATAAGTTGGCACGTTTTGGTTTATTTTCCAGTGGCCTGCCGTGTAAGTCTGTTGGCGTCCTTGTTAATTCTACATGTGACTCACTCCTCCCTGCACCCTTTCAATGGACAGCAGAGCGGAGCAGGACTGCATTGCAGTGGCTCTGGTTGGGACTCCCATGCCGGTGCTCCTCTGCTCCCCTTTGGCTGGAGGACTCCTCCGTGTTGAGAGCCCTGCTCTCACTAAGGCTCCCAGTTGATTCCGTGCCTTATGTAAGAGCTGTGTGTCGGCCTGTGTTCAGAGCGGGCCACACAGTCCCAGAGTTAGAAGCCCGTCGACTGAGGTCTCTCAACAGAGAGATGAGCTGTTGTTTTGCTCAGAATTCATTTAAAATGTGTGCGGCGTTGCTTAAATACAATGTCATCTTTTTATCGGTTGAAATGTGTGGGTTGGAGAAGTAAGCGGGGTAGATGCATGTGTCAGTAGAGGGAAGCTGAATGGAGCATATGCAGAGCAAGGTAAAGGCAGTTCGTAGCAGGGAAGTTTTAGCCTGGTTTTACATCTGATTGGGCTGTCTTTCCAACTCAGGCAGATATGAAGCCATGCTAGGACAGTCTTGGGATTGACAGAGGGGTTAAGTTAAGTGAGAGACTGTTCATCCATGAGAAAATCAGAAGTGACACCAGACCAGAAGAGGAAGGTACACTCCACAATCCAAGAACTGCTGATGATAGTGGAGGAAGAACGAATCCTCATTTCCAACAATAACATTCATTTAAAAACAGTTCAACCGTGTAATTAATCAGAAGCGGCGTTTGTCTGATTTCTCAAAGGAATCGGCACTGTGTTGCCGTTTCTGTGTTGCCGTTTCCTCACTGTCACGGTGTGTGTCTAAACGTAAGTCCATACATGGATGAGCCTTTTTGTTAAGATGTGTGTCAGCTCTATGAAACACAAGATGAGAATAACAACAGATAATTTATTCCACACCGGCCATTCCTAGTATATACAGCTAATACGTGCATGGCTCTTCTGTGGAGTTGAGAGCTTGTCTTCAAACCACACAACAATTAGTGAGTGTCCTCTAGACAGCAATCGGAGAGATCAGATTTTACCAGCCCAAAGCCTGTGTGGGGAAAGGTCTCTGGCTACCTTCAGTGGCACCAATTTATACAGGAGCATGCCTGATTCACCTTGTGTTTATATTTGGTTTGGAATATGTTAATGTGTTGTTGTCGTTTTAATTACAGTTTGGCCTTTTATGATCAAGGGGGCAGGGTTTTTCTAACACTACTCGCTCATTTTGAGCGTCATTCCTCTTCCTCTGCGTATTTTGTGTAACTCGGTCTTCTGTCAGTTTGGGGACTTTATGGCGGCCATTTTCAGATGCAAGTTCCTATAACTGCCTCTCTGCTGCACTCTACCGTCAATTGGAAAGAACTTGGTATTGCTTATGTTAAGACTGGAAGTTCACCACGTTGCACTGCATTCCACTTGGCCATAACTCCCAGTCATATCTGTTGTACCATAAGAGGCTGAGGGGTATTGGTTTGACCGTGGTAACATCCCCCGAGAGGCCTTCATTCTATGTACTCTGTGCCATAACACTTTCACAAATGTAAGTAAACAATGTTTGTGTTTTTCTACGTCATATAGGAGCAATGACAGTGGCGTGTACGATTGGACTATAGACGACAGAGTTCATACATGAATATGATGTCCTTAATCAAAGCTATTTCTAAAGCAGTGGTTGTACTCGTCCTGGTCGTGTTGTGCGTTGTCTGTGTGCAGTGGGACTTCTTGCGCAACAATCAATTTGGTGACATGAAAACATTTATTCTGCCAATATCTCACTGAATGATGAAGGATTGTGAATGATGTAAATTCATCTTTTTTAGATGACTCATTAAAATGCTCACATTACCTAGTTTTGTGAATGAGTAAATTGTAAGTAAATGCATATGACAATGTTTTGTATGGTTGGGTGATGTGCGGTTTTCCTCTTATATCAGTATGATTATGAAACTTAGTAATTTGGTGGAAATAAAAATACAGTGTATTGACTTCGGTTTGAACAAGAAATATAACCTCCCAATCTATCTTTGAAAAAACATTGTATGAAAGATAAAATGAAAAATATACATTTTGAATACATCTTTTGTGTAATGGATTGTGTATCGAATACTTTTGGGGTTGTTGGTTTACTGGAGATGAAAAAAGGTGAAATGTGATGACAGAACGTCTGTATTTTTTCATTAGACACTGTGGGATTCCCCTTGGGGAAATTTTCAAGCTACTCAGAAGAACAGCTCACCCAGTCTGTCCTGAAGACCCGTCAGTGTCTTTGAACTTCTACAGAACTGTACAGGCACTGCAGCGTTGCCGTGACAGCTCACTCTAGCTAATATTACAGCTGTGATTGGAGAAGATGAGCCACTGCAGTAGCTCCTCTCCACCTCCTTCCCTGTGTTCTCCCTCCCAGCCACAGCCCACCAACCACCTGGCGTCTGTGGGTTATGGTGGAATGACTGTGTACCCTGTCTCCAAGTTTCTCTTCCTCTGTCTCTCACACACACACACACACACACACAGATACACACAGCCGCTGTGTTGAAGGGGTTTGTGAACGTGGCTCTTAGTTGTTTCCCATGGTAGCAGACCAGTTGTTTGTACCGTAGCTAAGCAGATGTCACTGAATGGCAGTCTCTACCCTCAGGTCGTCGTTGGTGGTTACCTTTTTTCTCAGGTTGGTTAGTTCTCAAAACGGGCTAATTAGTGGAGAATTAATTGGTTGTGTTGTGGTGCCTGATTTGTTTTGTTTTGTTGCAATATATGTATATGTTTAATAAAAATAGGTACGAGTTAGAATGCTGAAAGAACACTGGGTCAAATTCAAGACCCTGCTGGCTGTGGTATATTGTATATTTGCTCCAGAATGCACCAGGCCACATGATTTTGTTTGAGGCGGACACAGGCATTTACCTCAGTTGAAAGAACTACTAACAACATCTCTGTCAGTCTATCACAACCTCCAGTTCCACAGCTTCCTGCCTGGTTACAGCTAGGTTTGGTAACACGGCCAGCCGTAACCGGTTGAGGCCCCTCCATCTTGCAGCACAAAAAATACTGCACTGAATACTGTGCTACCCTCACTTGTAAGTGGCTCATTTATGTTTTAAAGTTAATTTCTGGCATTTCAGTGCATGGTACAGGAAAAAGTGCAGTAATGAAGAAGGTTTTGGGGATTTAAACATTTCACCAGGGATTGAAGGCAATCATGCAATGTTATAATAAATTTCATGTAGGTCTTTTGTTTTTGGGTCATAGAAAAAGACATTAGCAAAGAATTTTCTGCAATTTTATATATTTTAGAGAGATGATGAGAGGATTTTGTCATTTCTAAAGGTCTTCACACAATACTACTTATTTTGCCATAGAAAAAAGAAATAAATTGCAAGTTTACTCAGATTCTACCCATTTTGCTGTGGGTTTGGAGAGAGATTTTGACATTTTAAAGCAATTGCCATGACTTGTTCATATACAGTACCATTCAAAAGTTTGGACACTGGTATCTAAGAAGGATTCATGGGTTTCCCTTGGTGGTCAGGGCCAAATGTTTGCTTCTTGATTGTCTGTTCAGTCAAACAATTGTAAACAAGACTAATTGCCAAATTTTAAATCTGAGAAAAACAGGTGATGCAAAATTAAATTTTGAAATTGCATCTGGCTTTTCTCAACACAGATGATGAAATATTATGAAAAACTGGCTAACAGGCTCAGCTTTTTGGTAAGAAAACAAATTTCCCAATCAGAATAGCTTTGTGCCTGAATTAATGATTCAATCTTAGGTATCACTTCAACATAATATACTCACCGTTCCTGGAGAAATGTGATATGTATACACACACACACACATACAGCTCCGGAAAAAATGTAGAGACCTCTGCACCTTTTTCTTTCCTTTCCAAAAAAGTCGGAAAGGAAGGTTTTGAATGAGGAACAGAAGGGTTAAAATTAAGAAACCACTGCAAATTGAACACTTCTGTTCCTCACCCAAAACTTTCCTTTTCAACTTTTTTGGAAAGGAAAGGAAAAGGTGTAGTGGTCTCTACATTTTTTTCTGGAGCTGTGTGTGTGTATATATATATATATATATATATATATATATATAGAAACACATATCATTAACTAGGTGTGTCAAATCCGGAATTCTGATTGGCTACTAGCTGTGGTAAATGCAGAGGGCACTCCACAATGAATCATATAACAAACTCACTCATGCCTTATTGCTTAAATCCAACTTTTATAGAAATGCTCCTGTGTAAGAATACTTACCAACCAATCACTATCTCACTACCTCAGTTTAACTTCGGGAGAGGGACGGGACTGGGTTGTGATGTTAGAGATGCAATGGAAAGAGAAAAGAGAATGCAATGACTAATATGACAGTCAATTTAATAAATTTTAGTCAATGTATTTGATTCTTCTAAATAATGAATATTTAGGCTTCCTCTTACTTCATGATGTCTACATTCACAAAGCATTCTCTAATTAGTTCAAGCACAATGCTTTTTTAGCGCAATTTTTTTTGTGTTCCATGTCATCAAAACCACTTGTTTTCAAACTTGGAATTTCACAGCTAACTGAAGTGTGATAGTGATTCAACTTGCATTGGCAAGTTGAATCACTTTTAAAAAATATATTATTCAATGATAAAAAAAGTCCAAAGATTCATTTTCAGGTCCTTGTTTGGCTACATAATCAATTGGAATTAGAGTAAATTGTAATAAGAGGGAACTAATGCCTGTAGGTATACAGAATGCCTTGTGGTAAGATATCCTTAAATAAAATAATCTGCAGATATATATCTTAGTATTTACAGATTACTTCTGTTAAAAGACTAACTTAAAACTAACATTCCATTTGGGTGTCATTACCAAGAAGGGGCTTTTGCCTTCTTTGATTAACTGAGGGAGAACTACCTGAAAAAATATTACTAAAAGGAAAATTGACCAACTGATTGTTTGGAGTCTTAGAGAGGGAAGACTGACCACGCACCAAAACAACAATTAATCTCTGAAACTGTCATTTTTGCTTAACGATTGTTCTTAATATTTTGTGAGAAGAAACAGGTTTTCCTCAATTGAACTGTAGCTCAGGAACTGACAACTCACAAATTCACTAACTTAATTTTGAAACAATTCAATATATACAATTTGCCACGGTAGCTAAATTCTAAATGACACCTACAGTAACATATTGCCTTTTATTGTAGTGCTTTTCCTGAGGTTGTGTGCCATCCCACCACTTGTTGTCTATTTTCTGTCTCAGCTTTTTTACATACCACAAAATCAAGTATCCTTTGTGTTTGCATTTGTACTGATTTATTTCTCTGTGGTTTCTAATAAAATGTGAAAAAAATATGTAAGATACATTCTACTACTTCCTGTTAATAGTAAGTTGATTTTCTGGTCAGGATCCCCTGTGCCGATGTGGTCCGTGTGGCTGCCGGCCCTGTGGCACATTTACAATGTGAAAGCGTCTCACACCAAAATGTGGTCAAATGGGCCTCTACCAACCACGCAGGGTTCCTTTGTGACGCTCAGAGAATCACTAGTATCTCTGTACTCTGACCTTCACCAAAAACCTCAGAGAACACTGTATTGTTTGTCCCTCCTGTTTTGGCAAACAAAATGAGGAGGGTCCAACCTGAATTTGTCCAAAAGATACAACTATATGTTGTGAGATTTGTGAATGTTGACATGAAGAGTGGATCACTGTTATTGATCAACCGCTCAAAATATGGTCTGAACCTATTTTAGCAAATACCACCTCAGTCAGCTTGCAGGTATCTGGTCTGCCAGGGGGAGGGGCTAGAATGTGATGCCCAAAGAATAGCCTGCTGGACCTCCCCTCTAACTCACACGGTTGCTCAGTCAGTTGTAGACGGTCCTCTGGAACTCCAAATCACGGCCTGGAGTGGCATCACGTACTAGTAGGACCACTCCGGAGTCCTTTCATGCTTTCATTATTGTGCATCAGAGTTTGAAAAGTAACGCCGTCTCATTTTGCCGGGAAAACCAGAAGAAATTATTTCTGCAATTAGTTCTACCTGTTACACAATATTTCAAAACTATTTGAAGATGTTGAGCGCAACCTTGGTTAGAGAAACAAGCAAAAGGAAGCAGGAAGTTCACAGTGTTGCTTTGCAGCGGAGAGATTCATGTGGCTGCCGGAGACATAGGTTCAAAGAGTTGCTTATTTTGGTGTGGCTTGACTCGAAATGAGTCCTACACTAGTAGTATTGGCTGAGTGGGGCTTCATTGTGGGGGTGTACAATATATGTGGATGATGAGGTCAGAGGTGACACAAACTGCTCCTAATCTACTGATCTGTTTACATGCCTGATAGAAGTGAAAGTTGTGTACATAGGACAGTTGTTTGAAGTGTAACTCTGCAGTGTTGCCCTTTTCTACGGACCAAAGGGAACATGCATCATCCTCTTCATACAAACATTTTGCTGAATACCTTTACACACAGTCAGAGAATGGGGCTCTAGACCGCAACGAGACAGTGTAGAAACTGACTAGTGAAGCGATTCCCAGGCTTGTTTGGAGCATTGCAGAACAGGGTTAGGAGGCATGAGGTAAAAACCACAGCAGATGATGTTTGTGAGATGAGTGTGATGATAAGGTTGCCAACGTGTGGTTTCTGGGAGCAGGCTGCTTGGTTCCTCAGAACTCTGTAGAATGAGGTGTGCCAACCAGACTATACGGAGTGTTGTAGAAAAACGACGGGCCGCTAGGCAAGTGTTGACTAATATTTGACCATATTCATAACCCCATCCCTATACTCGGGCATCAGTTTAATACAGGTGGAGAGAGGTGATACTGTCAACCATCACCCACAAGATTAATAAACGACTGTTTTCAGTTGTTGAGTTCAAACCGTGTCCAATTCAAGCTTACCTTAATTGTAAAACAAACAGTTCCAGATATCTTTTTCGATTTAATTAAGCCAACGTTTTGATTTATCTTTTTGGATCTTTGTGATCTCAGACCAAATGATGTGAAGTTTTATTTACTAGCTAACTAAAATCAACTCCTTGAGGTGGCCCCTCAATATCAACATTGCAAAACCCTGTGAGTGTAGAGACGAGTAGGATTCTCTCCAACCCACCCATCCCTTCACATGTTTTTCTCCTCTTTCTTCTACACTAAACCAAGAATCGTGAAAACCACAGCGTTTACCCACAGACGCATTTGAGAGCTCACACCAACATCTATCCTCCACCCACGGGCACCCACAGGTACCAACACCTCCACACACATACACAAGCTCTGATCCCTACAATTCTTAACAATATGATTCTACAGTAGGTAATTGTTTCCCACTAACGCTAAACGGGACACTGTAGAATCCTGCCTCAAACGTTTACCAGACTTAAAGAATTTAAACAATAACACGACTTGTCTCATCTCCCCTTACCAAATGAGACCAGAATAGTATTACCTAGTCCAGGGTGGTTTAGGGTGGGAGGGATGGTACTGGAAATGTCTTAAACAAATATGAGGAGACTACATGTCAAAACATGCTGAAAGACAGAATGTTTAAGTAGGAAATATCTCAGGCATTCAGTACTGTGGAAAAAAGTATTTTAAACATTAACTTAAGACATTAACTGCAGATGCATTCTGATCATTTATGCTGGTCTTTATGTTAGTAATGCAGTACACATCTTGCATATGGCCACTTAAAATCAATTATTAATTAAAATCATATCAGTTAAAAAAAAAATCTGGTGTGAGCCATTAAAATACTGTAGGGAAATGTCAAATTTCATGTATACATTGTTCTTAAACACCTCTAAATGTATGAGTATGTGTGTGTGTTATATATATATATAGATTAGATTCAACTTAGATAGATTCAACTTCATTGTCATTTAACAAGTACAAGTACATTACAACAAAATGCATTTAGCATCTAACCAGAAGTGCAAATAGAAGAGGGCAGAGAATTTACAAGTATTATGTATATGTACATTACAAGTGGAATGTATTGATGTGCAATGAAGGCAAATAGCTGAGGTCAGAAAATTATCTTAAAAAATTAGAAAAAAGTATTAAATATATATGTATGTATACATGTATATATATAGAGAGAGAGAAAGAGAGAGATTTATTATCTATTTCAATGCACATGGCAAAGTAATGCCTAACCCAATAGACCAATGTCATGACCAGCCTGTGCTGCTGCAACTTGATGCTGTGGCAAGCCGTAGAACCACAGGAAAATGAGTCAAATGATAACCCCATTTAATTGACCAAGCACCCCCAAAAACGATATTGTTTGATTTTATAATTGTATAAAAAGTGCACTCCAGTCACATAATCATTGATCTGAAATGTCTTTCCACCTGAAGTCTCCTCTCGCCCATCTAGCCTTTAGGGGTGAGATCCCTTATTGTAATTTCAATGGGCTGATAATGTGGCTGGAGTGCACATTGAAAACATTATCTCATTCAGATCACCACCAATCACAGTTATAAGCAAAATGACTTTCAACTGTGAAGCAGGTTGTTTGGAGAGGGGCATCCCTGCTCTGCATTTAAATAGGCTAGAATCTCTTATTTTGTCTTCTAGGCCAATGATGGTAAAGGTGGGCATTTTCAGCTGGCAAGAGATATCTTGTGACTGTTGTTCCCCTTTAAGAACATGCAATGGTTCTTTAGAGTAAATAGGGAATTGAAATTATTATAAATTCAATCAAAATTGAAAGAAAAAATACAAGCTAAATTCAGAATATGAGAGAAATTGAAAACATTTTGCACATCCCACAGAAAACATATGAAGATGTAAAGTATGTAATGGTGACAGTTACTTCACTGGGTGAGGTCACTCTCCCTCCTATCTGTCTTAGAATGAATAGACTAACTTTAAGTTTCTCTGGATAAGAAATCTGCAAAACTGAAACATGCTTGTCAAGATATCCTCATAACATCCTGGGGAAATGGTTTCAACGCTTAAACGAAGGTGTTAATAGTGGGATTTTTATATTTTAATATTACCTTTTATTATTTTCATATTTTGGCATGAAAATACATTATATCAAATATGTCAATTGTGAAGATTTCTTTTTACCTTTAACTCCTTTTTAATGATAAGGTTAGTGTTAAGTAAGTTGAGTACGTTCTGGCCTCATTTGAAACCAAACCAGTTCATTTTAGTAGACAGGAAGTGGTTTGTAGGTTACTGGTTTGTTTTTCTCTTTATGGTTGTTGGTATATGAAGAGGAAGACTGACTTGTTGTTAAGACACCTACATCTAAGTTTGTTGCACAATAGGAAAGATAACTGAAGGGTTTCAGTGATCCAATGACCTAGTCGCTACACTGCATAAAAATAATAATAATAATCAGTAACATTTTATATTTCCCCTCATAAGTTGCCCTAATTACTATGTAACTAACACAGTAATAACTGTACAAACAACAGAGTAGTTAAATAGGTCTTACTATGGAAACCCATGGTAACATGGTTGTTGTGGAATCAGATATTACACAACAGGAACAAGAAATGCATAATTACATTCACTTGTTCAAACAAAGTTCACTTGTTTGAATTTTGTTTGAAAGTGAAGTTTGAAAGCAATCTGCTAATTACCATGTTAAACTCATACCAATATGTGACCTTGTTAAATGGAACTACAATGAACTCCACAGGTAATACCATTGTTAAAACCTCCTAGAGTTAATGATTTAAAATAGGCTAGCACCTAGTAACAACAGTTGTAAAGGTAGACATTTCATTATTACTAAGTTAATTATATAGTGATTGCTGCCACTTCTTATGAAGTGTCACCGAAAACATCTATTCTGTTTGTGTATATATACACAAACAAGGTCTCCATAACAGCAACTCTTTCTCATAATGGACTTCACTAAACAAATGGACCTAACTAATTCTCTGAATTTCTCACAGGAATGTGACTTGGCCAAATAGTCCTGAGGCTTGTGATGTCCCTGACAGTAGTAGGCTGATAATGGACATTTATAGACATCTTAAAATTGTTGGCTAAACCATCAATTGTAGAAGAAAACCTATCAATTTGAGTATCCGGTAAGATACACAGACCCAAAAACCCATACCTTCACCCCCGCCCTCTCTCATCTCTTAGCTCTCTCCCTCTCTTCTTTCTGTCTTTCAATCTCTGCCACTCCCTCTTCCTCTGTCTATCTCTCTTTTTTTGCTCACTTTGATATGTATACTATAGTGAAACAGCTGAGACATTACTTTGAGTTCCTGGTGTGTGTGCCCCAGACTTTCACAACGTCGTGTGGGGACCAGTACGTCTCTCATGTTAGTATCACATCTTCGTACCAAATGGCAGGCAGCCTGTGGATCGCCCTGATGTTTCCGGTCCTGGCGTACTCTCAGAGTGGAGGAGAATGGACTGATAACGGTGAGATAAGAGTTCTTTAAAGTATCTCGGAGGGTCGTTTACGATCAGTGCAATGTTTGTGTACGATAATTTGGAAAATTGTTAACTATGGCTGTCTATCCACAACCAACTTAATTTGACAAAATCAATCTGGAATCATTGCTTTTGACCTCATCCGAAATATTGAAATTGTTTTGTTTCCTTTCCCCTCCCTGCCAGAACCCACAGTACTCTGCACTTCTCATCTAAGTGTGTTGTCACCAAGCAGCCTAACTTGCCATCTAGAAGATGATGGCAAAGATGATGATGAAATGGATGACATTAAAGACATGACTCTGTGGTAATGAACCAACTAGGCCACTTGACATCAGATGTGTTAGTTAAGAATTCATCAGTTATCCAGATGTAAAACCTTAAAGGATTTGAAAAGGATTCCTTGATAATGTGATTTTATATATTTTATGTTTACAGCATCAAGAAGGGTGAATCCTGTAGGACAGAAAATGGGAATAATGTCACATTTACAAAGCTGTCTTCTTCCCAAATGTATAATCTCACTATTCGTTTAAAAAGAGGCGGCACATTTTGGAAATCAATCCACTTAATAAAAATAAGTAAGTTGTCGTAACTTCATACTGTACCTTCTCAACCTTTGATTTGAATGACAGTTAGAAAAACAAGTTACATAATTAATTTCATGAATAGATATCCCTTAACACCTCTACTGTGTCTTTGTAACATTTATGTTTCAGTTAAACCCAAAAGTCCTTGGTTGGTGAATGCCACATTTCTGACTAGCTCCAACCGGGTTTTTATTTACATTGGGAATCCATACCTAAATGATTACCTGAAACCAAACAATCAACTGTTCCAACTTCGAATCTGGAGTGTGAAAAATACCTTGGTACTGTAACCGAAAGACAATTTGTCTAGGATGTAAACAATTAATTACATGATTACATTCTCTACATATTTTATAATTCTGTAACAACACTGTAAGCTCTGAGTGAAGTATATTCTATAAACACAACTTCTTGTCTTGTTCTTTTATGATGTAAATCAGGTTCAAAATACGACTGATCAGCCATTAATCATACAAGGGGACGAGTATCTATACAGGAACACTGAGTACCATGTCAAGGTTCGTGCCAAGCCGAATGGGGGTTACTTTGATGGTAGCTGGAGTGAGTGGAGTGCCTCTCTCAGTTTCAGAACTGACACAGGTAAAAATATATTACATTATAAAAATATAAGGTAACACTATTTTAGAAGTCTCAAAAGTGTGCCTGTAGATGCTCTACAACTTGTCTACTGACTATCTGTAACATTTTACTCTTTTATCTACTAACCCTAACCCTTACCTATATCCTAACCCTAACTTTATTCTAACCTTAACCCTTACCCTAAACCTTATTCTAAACCTAACCTTAGCAAGCAGTTGTTCAACAACCAATAGTTTGTTGAACGTTTGTTGATAGTATTACTATCTATAGAACATCTACAGACGGAAACTGGGACTCTCAAAATAACCAAATATGATATACATATATATTAGGGGTGTAATGATTCTCCAAATCTTCAATTTGACATTCGATTTTTAGGACACGATTCAACTCGATTTTCGATTATCTACTTTTTTTTCAGTGCTGACTACACTGCTGTTAAGACTGTTGGTGCTGTTTTGTAAAAAAAAAAAAAAAAAGGCTTTTTATTAAATCAAATTTTACTTAAATACAATGCAAAAATAAAAAAAATATAGAACATTTAAATTAAAACTCAAACTTGAACAACTCTAAAAAAAACAACACAACAATGAAACATTTTTTGAATTTGTGGCAACTGTGTCCAGCACTTGTTGCCTATTTTAATATAACTATTTGCACCTTGGCATTTATTTGGCAAGGCTGCAGATCCATTGTCATAAAGTTTGCCATTGCATTTGTTATTTTTTGGAACAAGTAGAGTTTATTGGTAGTTTGGCTCTAAATGTAGTTGGGATAGTAGGTTGAATGAGTGTTTTCTTTCCACTTATATCAATTTCTTTGTGATGCTCACTCTCAATTAAGCATTATCTAAAACTGTTCATGAATAACCTCCCAGACTCCTAATAAAAGCCAATAGCTACTAACTAATGAGGCAGTATAGATTCCATGTACAGTATAGTGTGTTGCATTGGGGGTTAAAGAGGGGGTAGAAAATATAGTTTTGGATGTAGCACACAGTGCCCCATGATTTCACATTGTTTGTACTTCTACAAACTGTCCTGAAAATTTTGTGCAATACATTCACTGCAGCTCTGAATAGTTTTTCCTGCAAAATGTATCCTTTGTACATTACATTGTGAGAATGGAAAATATAGTGTGGTTGGATTTATAACACAATCCCTCTCTAAATCTAATGAGCAATAGCAAACTAACAACAATAACATCGAAATAGGATTTTTTTTACATTAGAAATGTTCTCTACATTAACTTAAGCTCTAAACATTTCTCAGTGTGCTCCACCTTACAATATTCTTTAACTTATGTAAAGTATTATTCAAATAGTAATTTTGTTTAATTTATATTTCCTCATAAATAGTTTTTCCTTTGAAAAAATGTACACAATACACACAGTAGACACACTACAGACTTTTATTTTGAAGGCAAAATACAAAAACCGGAAGTCTTATTGTTGCTGACAAATGTGTAACGTTTCACCGTATACCTTTATTTTGAAGGCAAAATACAAAATCCGGTGGTCTTATTGTTGCTGCTGAATCTTTAATATAGAGTCTTACTGCTGCCAAAGTTAAATAAAAAATAGGCCTGCAGGTATAGAGCGGAATAGTTTCTTTTAAATGTTTTGTGAGTGCAATTCGTTTAAGGCCAACTCCTTTACATGGACCGTACACGATCAGTTGCATGGTTATGGTGGATGTGTTAAGAGGGTAGGGGATATGTAAGTCACAAGTATTGTCTCTACTCCATTCATGTCTTCCCCCGAACAGAGACAGACAGGCAGATGATGCTCTACTCCCTCACCATGGTCGTTGTTTCTCTGCTGCTGGGCATTTTGGCTTTGATTGTTATCTGGAGAAAACAGTATGTATGAAATTGATCTCATTTTCCTCTGCAAAATCTTTTTCTTTTGTGTGTGTGTATAGCATTTCCTTCATGCATCTCTGTCCTCACAGAATACAATCCTTCATTTGGCCCAGCATTCCGCATCCCAAACACACATTGGTCCATATCTACAAACCAATCAAGGTGAGTCCACTGACATGCAGTAGACTGGAACGATGCTCGTAATGAGGTAGGAGGATATTGGTTCATCCTGTCTTACCTGTGACTTGGCAGGGCCCTCTTGTGAGTTTTAACCCAGAGGTGTTCGGTGACCTTAACATCCACCTGGTAAAACCAGAGGAAGAAGTTACTGGCCAAACCCCCAACTCTGAAGCCCATCCCCTCACTGAGGTCAAAGATCAAATCCTCCTTCAGTGTTCTGGGGATACGATGTCATGCACTAGCAGCAATAGTGGAGGGTCGGATGCCACGCTATTAAGATGCGAGTCCCCAGGAGATAACCTGGACTTTGGGACTGGGAACAGTATGAGCAGTGGCTCCACTGTGGGGATCCTGGATCTGAGGAGTGACACCGACAGCATGGAGACAGACGACAGTGATGGCAACGTCGGTGTTGAGAGGCTCAGTACCACCCAGAAACCGGGCAAAGACGAAGCGTACGTCACAATGTCAAGTTTCTATCAGATCCAGTGAGATACCAACAGACGGACAGACAGATCGATCTGTTCAAGTGTATCGTTGATTAATACTCAAATTCTTACTCTGGTCTCGAAGTGACCCTGATGAAGGCTGCTTTTATCTGAAGTCTTTTTGATCCACCATTACTTAAAATGACTATGCACTGACTACCAGGATCAGAAGATTAACAGAACTCAATGCACTTATTAACAAATGATGACTAGTCGTCATTATTCTCCCTTTGGTTGTGCCATTCATCCTTTACTACTTGCTAAAATCAGGGAGAACTTGACATCCAAATCTCATCCAAATCTTTTCTGCCTTGGAATTTATAATGCTGCTCCTTAACCTCTAGAGATACTCATTACCTTACCACGACAATAGCTGCAGAATACACCTACAATGCATCCTCACATTCTGTATGGTATAAACTCTTCTTCACTTGTATATACTATGGATAAGTGAATCAAAGCTTATTTCCAGGATTATCCAGTAAATGTTTTTGATTGTGTTTTTTTTAAATGTCTTTTTTGCACGTACATGATTGTATTTCCAGCACCGTTGCTAGTATGTTCAGAGTTATTATTTAGACAGATGCAGGATGTGCTATTACACTCCACAGGGCGGCAGCCTACAGGTTCAGAGAACTGGGCCATAAATGAAAGGTCCCCAAACCCAAAAAAATAATCTGATGTTATGCCCTTAAGAACAGCCCTTAATCCCAACTGCTGCTTTATGTCACTCTGCATAAGAGCATCTGCTAAATGGCTCAAATGTAAAATGTATGTACTATCATACATTATACTATTACATTTGAAATGCCAGATAATTTTCTTGAACATGTTACAGAGGAGTTCAGCACAGCATTAGAAAGTCATTATTAACATTGCGAAATTGTAGCCTTGCTTTAGTTATTTCTAATCTGACAAATGTGTCCGAATTTTTTGTACAAACATTACTGTTGTTGAATCATGTAATAAAACATTTTATTAAAGACATATTGTTAAGCATGATAAAATAAAACAAATGCAGATGTAATTGGTATCATTTTCTCTGTACTCCTCAGCTTCTCAAATGACTGTACTTTCATTTATCAGTCAAGCTTTATCTCTTCAAACAATCTGTATGTTAGGTGATCTCTGTCTTCATAAAGTTAAATCTGACATTATAACTGTGTATAACAGTTTTGTACAATTCATAATATTGGTAGATAGTAGTTAATCAGTTTCTGGAATTAGAGATTACATAATTAAAATACATGTTTTCAAATAATTCAATAATTTACACATCATTGTGAAATAGTTTCACATTATTTCCATTATGAATATTAGTTTTAGAAGGCCCCTTGAAAAACAGTCCATTAAAAAAACCTAATCATTGTGATTCCCTTGAAACTCATAATTTCCATGCGTTTTTCATCATGAGAATGAAATAGACGTCACTATCGATGGAGGCACTGACTCCACAGTAGTAGTTGATGAACTCCTCCTGGGTGACCTACAGATGGGGACAAAGTGACAGAGCGGATTGAAACGGCTCCCACCATTAGCCCCATATAGAGATCGAAAACCCACACTAACCTGATTAGGCAGAAAACTGGAAAACCAAAAAGGTGAAAGGAACAGACAAGGTTGTGTAAGAGTTGAGCGTGTAATGCCTTTTACCCGATCAAACTTGTGTTTCTCAATGCAGTTTCACACATTTGTCTAACACTTACTGTGGCCAGCATTGTGCAATATACACCTGGAGACAAAACAAAGCTTTGACATAATGTCTGACATTAAGAAACACAGCAACAGCACCAGTTCAACAAGTGTACTGAAAAGTAACACACAAGTTGTCTGGTGCCAGTTTGAGTGCTATGAGAAATAAGAAGTTCAAATACCTTCAGGACAGCCCTAAAAAATTTAAAAGAGAGCATTACACACCACTAAACTACTATAGACAGAAAAGTAAAAGAAGACACCATGGCATCTGCCAACCAAATCCCAGGGTTGAGTTCGCGTACGTCTTTACCGTTAACATCAAGAAGTTAAAGTTTCCAGGCATTTCTCATCATGACAATAAAGTAGATATCCGTATCAATGGAGGCGCTCACGCCTGCATAGTAATTCATAAACTCTTCTTGCGTGACCTAACATGTTCCAGAGATAAGACGTGATGATTAACAATAATAAAGCAGTCATTTGTGACACCCAAAACACATTGGTTTACTTATCTTGTAAACAGTCAGACACTGACAAAGTTTGAAAGCATGGTTTGGTTTCCCTGGTACTCTTTCCATATTCAAAAATGTTAGCATTTGTGGCACAAATCCAAATCCAAGTAACAATATCAGCATATTCTTGGGCATCATCTCCAAATTATTCTACGTTTTCAGAAATGATGTAATCACTTTTGGATGCTAATATGTGGACCATGACTTGAATGCAAATTGGTCTGGCAATGCCACAAAATCATGGTCCTGATATTATGATTTTCACATATAATCTATAACCAGGACTTGGATGACATTTGTGCCAAAAATGCTAAAACATGGAATTCTGTCACAATATTTCTATAAACCACTTATAGTGTAAGGACAACAATGATTCATTTTGTAATTTGAGTGAACCATCTCTTTCAGATGGTTTCAAAGATATGCAGCATATGAAATGAGCCTAAGAAATAGTTCAGCAGCATAAGTGTATGAGTGGAGGTGGACGATATTACGACCATTATTATCTCCATCCAACATATTCATATTTTAAATACCCCAACCGTAGGAGATGTTATTAGTATTACCTTTCCGTCCTTGTCATACGGAGAATCAAAGCTGTCCAGGAATTTGTGAAATATTTGTTCCTCAGTCCACTCCCCGTTTTGATATTTGGGATGGTACTTGACATTGTAAACCCCTCGCAAATCTTCAATAGTGATCACCCCATCGCCTGTCTTATCCAGTTTCCTGAAGGCCTGCATGATCACCTCCTTCCTGGCATTAGACATCGAAGGCTGCAATCATAAGTGCAACCAGAAATAATGCAAAAGGTCTGATCACATTTCCGACTAATCATTAATTCAGCGGTTAAAGCCCAACCCTACCACTGATATTTACCCTGAGAGTGAGGAGAAATTCATCAAAGTCTATGAATCCACTGTTGTCCCGATCAAAACGCTGAAACATTGCAATTGCCTCTTCTTTATCGATGAGGACACCGTAGTCATTGAGGCCCTTCATAAATTCCTTGAAATCCAAAGTGCGGCTGTTGTCATCATCCATTATCTTGAATGTTCTAAAAGAACATGTTGTTGAAGCAAATTAGACAGTATTTCTTCTTAGAGATTACTTTATTGAAAGCAGCTAATCTAGAGCTTTCCTGACAGTGCAAGTAGCCTAAATCAGACTACTAGACAAGGGAACTGCTTGATACAGTAGGCCTGTCAATCTCTACTGGAACTCTATCAAACATCACATATTGATGATGATCTTACACATTGATTTTAGATCTTTACACAAAACATAATAAAGGGGCACTGTGTAGAATTCTGCCTCTAAGACTGAATATAAACAATAACACAAGTTGTCCCTTCCTCCTTCGTTTCCCTTACTGAACGAAACTGTAATAGTATTAACTAGTCCAGTGTGGTCTAGTCTAGTGTGGCCTATAGGACTGCAAGTGTCTAAAGCGAATATGAGAAGACTATAAGTCAATGCAAACTGATTGACGGACATACAAGAAATTGAGAATATCGCAGGCACTCTTAACATTTTTGTAGAACAAAATATTTGAAACATTAAATTAAAACATAAACTGCAATCTTCTGGTCATTTACGCTTGTATTTATGATCGTAGTAGAATACAAATCTTAAATATGGCCCCTTTAAATAAAGAGAACAATTTTCCAAAAGTATATACTTTATTACATTCATTTAATGAAGAAAGTGATGAAACTGGTTATGTGCAAAGGCATAAACTCGTTGTGTGCAATCACTGGAAAAGCTTCCTGAAACCAAATTGGTGTGAAAATTAGGTTTATGTCTGACAATTGACTATTCCATTCCAAAACATTAAATATTGTTTTTCAGCCATTTGGATGTAGACTGGGTTGAGCGCTATAACAGGTTTATATCTTCTAGCACATATACTCAGGGACGGTAGTCCTGCTAACTACATCATTCTTCGGGGACATGTTTTATGTTGCCTTGCTTATTATGATATTTTTCTCACCTGCTCAGACCCTTGATGCCAGAAGAGCCTCTTGCGAGACACTGAAGCCTCAGTCTATCTATAGGGTCAGTGCACACAGACAGCTGTTTTTTGGCGTTCACTGCCATCTCCCGATCATGTCGTGACGTCCCTGGCATGATACCTGCTGCCTGCCAGGTAATACATTTGCATCACAGATTTGCATGCATACATTTGATACAGAAAAAACATTCATACACTTTTCGTTGATGTCTTGTACAGTATTTGAGTAACGTTGGTGATAGATATATTCAACATAAAAGTAGATATATTCGATGACTAGGTAATATTATAAGCCTGGTTGTTTGAATCCTGGATGCTGAGCAGCGTACCAAGTCGTGTTTTAGTAGGGCGTGGTGGGGAGAAAAGCAACAGGTAGCAAGCCTTGTGTAGGTTAAGTTGTCACCTGATCTGGCGCTTGCTAGCTACATGTAAGCGCTAACACACATTAGCTATCTATCCTTGTATTATATCCGTTTTTGCAACAAAAAAAGATAGACATACATTTAAGTATTTAGCAAGCTTCCTTAATACAAGTTATTTACAGTTTGATTTTTAGTTTTATCTGTAGATCATTTACCTTACGTGTATCCTGGCCGTACACGGTCTACACTCGAACAAACAACAGTCGTGGACACAGTCCCCGCCCCACACGCGTTACGGTTTCCATAGAAATGTGGGCTGCCTTAATTCTCAACTTGTTGGTCTTCCTTGTCACTTGTATTTTTTGTGTCGGGTACAAAAATAAAAGTTATTAACTCTTCCATCTGCTGTTTTGCTGCTGTTTATTGCAGTTTTTTATAACTTTATGTATTTATTATTCTCTAGTGTTGTGGACCAGGACTCAGCAACTAGAATTTTCATTGTGTCCTTTGCATATTCAAGCTAAATTCCAACTACATGCATTGATAAAGTTAAACCAATTTAACAAATCACACCTAAGAGCAGCAACTTTGAAATCATTTATGCAATTTAAATGAAAATAGAATTTCCTTACGCAGAAAAAATTAGTACACCCCTACATTTACCATCACATAAAATAGCTAAAATTAGAATCAGGTGCAAATGATTAGAAAATCTTTAGAGAGTAACTTGTGAGGGTTCATTCATCCATAAAGGTTGGAAACTTGGTCAGGTTGTGGTAACACATCATGCCAAGATCAAAAGACCTAAGGCCCTCAGAAGTATGATTATTGAATCCCATGAGTCGGGATGGGTTACAAAACCATTTCCAAGCAATTTGAAGTACATCATTGTATAGTAGATCATCTATAAATGGAGAGCACTCCAGACCACTGGCAATCTACAGAGCTGACTAAAAAATGTGAGTCTTTAAGAATCCCGGGTTAACATAAAGGGATCTACAGGCCTCTATTGCCACAATCAAATGTGGCAGTGCATGTGTCAACTGTCTGAAAGAGACTACACAAACTTGGTCTACATGTGTGGTCAGGAAGGAACTTCTGGAAGTAACTTTCAAAAATGAAACACTGCCTTTGAACAGAAGAACCTCATACCAACTGTAAAGAATGGATTATCATTTTGGTTTGGGGCTACTTTGCTACCTTAGGGACTGGCCAACAACCTATCTTTGAGTCAACTATGAACTCCATATTATACCAGAGAATTCTAGAGAAGAATGTGAGGCCATCTGTCAAAAAGCTGAACCAAACATCAATTTTACAACAGGACCTGTTATTGACAATGAATGTCCCAATAAGAAATGGAGGGTTATGTATAGGCAGAGTCACAACCATAAATCTGTGTCATTTGTTAGATTACCTTTATCTGTCAATAGTGTTGTTGTGAAGATTACATATATCCAACTATGTCAAATAAGACTACTTTTAACAAGTGTACTTTTTCATGACTGTATACCATTTATGTAATTAAAGCTGGCCCTGTTCCAGGTCATAGCGATGTAATACTGAGGTCAGGGCAAGCCAGCTTACAAAGATAAAAATACATGTATTTTCCTGACGTGACTCAAGAGCACTTAACATTTCTCTGATCCTGGCTACACCTCAGTCCTCTCCATAAAATTGATATAATTACAATACATCACTTAAAGATGCTTTTATTTTGTTCCACAACACAATATATAAAGTATGTTCTTTTAGTCTGATAGAGGAAAACTGAACCAACACCGGGGTTTAATAAATTAACATTCCAGCAGAGTACATGTTCAAAAAAAATGAAATAACTGTACTAATATATTTCAAATTTACATAAAAAAAACATCTTTACCAAAACCAGTGTGAGATTGGTTGCCTCTCACAAACACTACAGTATATTGTATCATTAGGAAATTTCATTTTCTACCTTTACAAAGAGATTAAAGTTAAAGGGGCATCTAACCCCAAGACATGACACTGTTTTACTCTGTAATGGGATATTGTTAACAAATCCTGTTCAATTTGTTCATTTACAAATAAATAGCATGTTGTACATGTTTTGACCTTTGTCCACTATATTAATAGAACCATACAAAAACAAAAGACATCTTAACTTAAAATACAATAGTGCATCATTGACATGGACACGGAGAGCGGCAGGTGACTGGTTAAATTTAAAATAGTATTTACAGCAAATTACATTATACATGATTGTAGAACTCCTTCCAAGATGAATATCATGCATTTAACCTGCATGCTCTTGCGTGTGCATGTTCATTCTCAAACAGTAGTAATTTTTGCTGACTAAGTGTGCAGTTTACGGTTGGAACCCTGCAGTAAAAGGTATTAGGAATGTACAGTATTTCACAGACGTGATCTGTTGCTGTACGTGCCAAGACCTCTTCATAAATGTGAGACTAAATATATAAATGCAGGACATCAAGGTCACTTTTTTGATTGAGCCAAGTAGCTAAACCAAAAAAAATTATTGGAAAATGCGTATTTGCAATTTTAGTAATGCTGTTGGTTAAACAAAAAAAGAAAACTATGGCACCATAATATCCTCAAAATACTTCAGGAGATTATTTTAACAATAAATAAGGCGTTACTAATGTCGCTGTCATGACACAATATTGCAACTTATTTTCAAAAAGGACTAAACTGAATTTAACAATTTTCAAACATACCTTTAAGGTAATTCTGACATTAGACATAGAAAATTTAGTACACCTCACAATGGTCATTTTCTTTTTATCATCAGCTCATTAGTAGCAACATCTCCAGCATCAGGGCTCAATTCCAATTTTAGATCCAGTGAGCACAAATCAGACATCAGTGCACTTCCACACAAAAAGAAATGAAGTTAATGACATCCATCACAAGTAAGGATTCAGATCTATGGGCATTGCAAACCCCATGTGTTAATTCAGTTAAGTGTGGACTGGATCACACTTATTGCACATGAAATAGGACTGTTTCCTGTCCTCGGTTTCTATGGTAGCAGCTTCAGAAACAGACCCAAGTAATTTTCCTTTGTGCCTTCCATAAACCAGAACCATGAATCACAGAATCATATTATACCATATTAATTAATTGAAATATGTATCTTAAGCCCAAGTGGTGTATGGGTCGCCATTCATCACATGCTGAACACCGGCTTGCGCGCGACAACTGATAGCTGCCTAACTGGAAAGAATATATCAACAGCCGCTGGACTTTTCTGACAGGCCACAAGCTACTGGAAAGGGGCCGTGCTGGAATCAGGTCAACAGCGCAGTGGGAGATAGAGGTCATGTGCAACATTCAAAGAGGACGAGAGAGATCATCTTTTCTTCATATAGTCTTCCTTGTAAAATGGATGCGTGGATATATAGATCTGTATATACACTTTTTTTTTTACATTTCTGCTCCTTTGACTTGCCCTCCACTTCACTCAAACGTCATCAAAGATTCTGCTCCGTGATGAGGACATGGACAGGTACCTTCCTGGTACATGCCTGGAAAATGGAGAGGCAAAGTCAGCAACCTGTATGTCAAACACAGACTCTTCTTAATATAACAAACACTTAACACAGGCTTCCCACTGTAAGTCAATTGTAAAATTCCCTGACTTTTCCCTGACTTTCACTGAATAAAAAGCTGAATTTCCATGACCCATAATGAACGGAAAAACAAGCAGCTTTTGTGCAGAGCACTGAGCAGACACCAGCCCACAGTATTTTATGCCCATCAATTTGCAAGCTTTATTTACTAGTTCACAGACGTTTTCAGTACAAAACTAAGTTTTCACTGCTTAAACATACACTGATCAGCCATAACATTATGACCACTGACAGGTGAAGTGAATAACACTGATAATCTCATCATCATGGCACCTGTCAGTGGGTGGGATATATTAGGCAGCAAGTGAACATTCTGTCCTCAAAGTTGATGTGTTAGAAGCAGGAAAAATGGGCAAGCGTAAGGATCTGAGCGACTTTGACAAAGGCCAAACAGTGATGGCTAGAAAACTGGATCAGAGCATCTCCAAAATGGCAGCCTTTGTGGGGTGTTCCCGGTCTGCAGTGGTCAGTACCTATCAAAAGTGGCCCAAGGAAGGAAAAGCGGTGAACCACAATGTCAGAACTTTAGCCATGCATGATAATTTCAAAATAGGGGCGATAGTTGCCAAAGTCACTAAAATCCCCACCTTTATGTAGTGGGAAAACATGGGCGGCATTCCAAACTTTAGGGATAACCCCAGAAATTACTGTTTAGTTAAAACTTGAGATAAGTAATGCAACACTAACATGGATCAAGTTTATCAGCCCTAGTAGTTTTCTTAATGTCTATAGCTAGTAAGGAATCAAGGACATGTTTTTCTATGAACAGACTCAGTGAAAACCTTTGACTCCTAACCACAGAGTAGTCCTGCTTGACATCATGATTTTACCTACATTTTGGAGTAGGGGCAGGGGTTAGTGTTGGGTTTTGAATCCGGCTCTTTTCCAATACAAAACCATTGTTATGTTACAATAGCTGATTTAGTGTCAGCGTCTTGAAATACCAAAATGACTTTTTTTGTAATTCACATTTGTAATTCACTAAAATCATAAATTTGGCCAAGGGTCAGAAAACTTTTGCAAGGCACTTTAAATGGTGGGTTTGTATTGTTTGGGAACTCCTGATTTACCTGGTAGAGTCTGTTTCTAGAGGGTCATCTGAAAGTGTCTCTGCATTGAAGTCCAAAGGTTCTGCATCCTGGAGAAGTTCTATTGAGTCTCTCTCTGTCCCTCTGCCAGTCCGAGAGTACTTCGCCTCTGTTGGAGGAGAATTAAGGAATAAAAAAAAATGAACACTACAGCTTTCGGCAGCTTATTGGACTGCAGGCATAAGCACAATTCAGTGCAAGCAGCCTTCGGGAGCCTTGGGGAGCCTTCACTCACGTCTGCTGGGGTTGGGGATGGGGACGGGGGCAGTGTCGGAGTAGTTGGTCTCTGTCATTTCAGCTGCTTCATTTCTACTCCTGTTCCTTGTGGTGTAGTCTTCCCGTGAGTTACCGTAGCGCTCCTTCCACTCCTACAACAGACACAAGCCTGACGTTATTGCTCTCAATCTCTGTCTACTGCACGCGCTAAAGCAGCATGGGAAATCTCTACAGCTAGGGAGTTACCCTTCGTCGGTTCTCTCTATCCTCTGTCCGTTGGCGCTTTCTTTTCTCTGCAAAAAAACAAGAAAAAGATCATCAGCAAGTACCGCTTTCCCAATACAAAAGAATGCAGACTATAGAAAAACAAAGCTTGTCTCATGGTCAAATGGTTTGATTCCAACAAGGGCCACACCTCTTCGAATTAGCTCTTTGCCCTCATCGATCAGGTCCGAGGTCATTTCGTTGTCTCCTACGAACTGCTGGAAGCCCAGGAGGTTGAGACAGCGAGTGCCGAGGCTAACGGGTGCAGACAGAAACAGCAATGCTCCATTAGAAGTGTTGTTCTGGCACAGTGTGGCGCACTCCTCCATACTCCTTGAGCAACAGTAAGTTGAATTTGTCACGTACTGAATCACAGTATTATGGACGGGACTCGCTTCACCACCATGTCGTTCCAAAATCCGAGCAGCGGGTGGGACTCACCTGAAGTAGGTAGCGATGCAGAGCAGCAGTATGAGCATGGGGTAGTAGATGTAGAAGCCATCCGCTATGAACGACAGAACCCTCATGGAACCCATGATCTGCAGACGTGTGACATCAGCCATCAACAAAAGGGTCCCCGCGAAGCTTACTTGGTAAACTCATGGTGCTCGTTATGCAAGGGTTGTGGGTTCAAAAGCCACAGGGGGCCAGGAGGATGACAACGTCTGCATTCACTACTGTAAGTCACTGTGGATAACTGCATCAGCTAAATGACTGAAATGGGATGCTGGGTCTTACCGAGGTGTAGGCGGTCTGCTCCTTCTGCTGATGGGAGATAGCAGAGTCCATGTGGATCAGACCCAGGAAGTTCAGACACAGAGGAGGGGTCAGACGGCAGAACAGCCTGAAGATCAACAGGATATTTAAGCAAAAAGAGGCCTGAGGTGGTGTTGAACATGGCCAATATACCAAGGCTGAGAGCTGTCAGGGCTTTTAGGCACGACACACTGCAGAGTTGCTCACTTACATGCCGCTGAACTGCAGGCTGTAAGCATCCGTCTGGTGGTGTGAAGCAAGGTAGTAGTAGTTGAACACTCGAATCCGGAACACAGTGGAGTAAACACATGTGCACAGGAAGAAGATGGTGATGAAGCACGCCATCTAGTGGACAAAACAATAACGTTCACGAGAAACCCACAACTGCCAACCGACCTATTCATTCACAGCGGTAAACCCCTGCTGGACCGTAACATTCTCAGACGCACCGATTGGCTAAGTGGCTTCGGGCCGGTGTCTCACCTCGATGTAGAGGTAGTTGTAGTCCCTCTCAGCGAGCTGGATGAAGACGGCGAAGAGCGAGAGGACGGGCTGAGTGCTGAAGAAGGTGCACTCGGACCACACCACCGCCACCGAGAACAGAGAGAGAACCACGGCCAAGAGCCGGTAGAACCACTGCCGGAGCAGGCACTCCCAGAACCATTCTAGTGGAGAACACACAGAAACACAAGCTCTAATCACTGAGGCCCATCACTGAGCCCTACCACGACACCGGACCTCGTACTGGCGGCGTGTATTAAGCCCATTGGAAGTCTGACCCACCTACAGTCGGAGTGTAAAGGTATCGGCTGAACCAGCTGGTTGGTTCAGTGGAGGGGAAGCTGTGGACAAACTGGTGGGTTGCGCTGGTCTCATTCTTGGCAACGTCCTCCAGGTGGATAGCCTGCTGTAAGAGGATCTGCCACTGGACACGGGTCCTGTTATGTCTCTGCACAGCGTAAATTACCTGACCATTCACAAAGAAACGCATTGGTTTCATTAAACCACAATTCAACCTACAGTAATATATCCACTAGATTCGCTCTACAAAAAACCCATAGTGGAATATACTCAATTAAGTCCAGAGTCAAAAGCCTTCCTATATATTGTTAATGACCTGTTTGTGAAGCTTCACCAGGCTCTTCTCACTGGGATAGGTGTTCTGTTTGTCATCAAAGTCCTCATAGTCATCCATATTTCTACCCATCTTCTCCTGATAGTCCACAGGGCACTAAGGTACAGAACTCTGTTAGGATTAACAACACCTGACCTTCCCCATCCACTTCATTTTCATTAAAAGTGGTCCTTTTAAATAACATGGAATTCAGTGCACATCTCATTTCATAACACTGTGGGTTTGGACTCCACATACTTCTCTAAGAATCTGCAATTGTTCTTTGTTTTATGATTGTTTTATGTTTTATGCTTCAGTCTTAAATCTTACCTTCCTTAAAATAGTGTCAATGTACTTCCTCAATGGGTGGTTATATTTGATGGACTCTTGAACTTTCCTTACTTCCTGAAACAGGCACATAAAAGGAAATCAATTAAATGCAACTCAGTTCCTTCCAAAGAGCGCACAGTAAAGCTTCACTCTCCTGGTAATATCAGGATGTTTCTAACCTCCATGACATCCTCCAGGTTCTCCTCAGCGTCTGCCTTCTCGGTCATCAGCTTGGCTGCCTTGAAGTAGGTCTTGATGAGCAGGTGTCCCCGCCTCGAGGCGTTCCA
The DNA here is from genome assembly GCA_016801175.1 of Esox masquinongy. Lineage (NCBI taxonomy): Eukaryota > Metazoa > Chordata > Actinopteri > Esociformes > Esocidae > Esox > Esox masquinongy. Next base: position 118,279 of record JACXGI010000082.1, on the reverse strand, counting down.
ATAGGAGCGCGGTATCTCCACCAGGCCGTAACCCAGCAACAGCACCAGTAGGAACAGGCCCCAGGTGTTGGCTGCAGTGATGCCTATCGTCTGCAGCTCGTACCTGAGGCAGAGGAACAGGCCAAACGAGGTTAACTTGAGACCCGTGTGTACAAGGTTGTTTCCAAGTATGTTAGAATACAGTGAAGTCAATTTTTTACGTTAACCCCTTCCAAAGCGCAAGTCTAATTCATCCGTGTTGCGGTGCACTCACCAGGACAGCTGCAGCTGAGGATGGACGGCCACATAAATGAGCAGCGAGCCGAAGATGAGCAGGTATGTTCCGTAATAAATAGCGTTCTCGATCAGCGCCGTCTTTATTTTCCCAGTGATGGAAAACCCCCCCGAGCGAGCGTAGGACTGCATGAAGGGCAGCAGCAGCCTGAGGAGACCAGAAAGCCTGAAGTAAGGCAGCTTTACTAGAATGTTCTTATGTGTTAGGACAAACACAGTAGGGAGAGGTGTGTGTAGTAGGGTCTTCCTGAGGAAAAACCACCAGTCAAACTAAACAATTTCTGTCCAATTCTTGATGAGTAATGTTTCCAAACAACACCAAACACATTGTGCTCTCAGCCTCACCATGTGAGACACTGAGATGTCCAATAAACAACCCTCCAGAACACAGGCATTATCCCATCCGGAATGTAGCTCCACGGTTTGTAACACACCTTGGGAACGCTGCCGTTGAAAACACACAAACACAGTGTTAACATGCAGTGTGGGTTACCCATTTAACATTAACCAAAACATTGAAAATGGACATTGATCTTCATATTCAAACAACAGTCCAATGTTTTCTTTGCATCATCTATTACAGTAATCTGTCATCTGAATGTACATAGGTCAAACAAAACCAAAAACAAGACATTAATACAGTGACGGGGGAAAATACATGAAGCGGATACAGTTTCTTAAGGAAAACTGCCTGAATGCTGGGAACAAATCATCGTCATCGAATTACTTTAATTTATTTTTAAAGCAACAAAGTTTGCCACAATACCAGCACTGGTTGAAAAGACAGCTGAAACTCGATTGAAAAGACAGCTGAAACTCGATTGAAAAGACAGCTGTTTTGAATGACAGCAGTGGTTACTACTGCCTCATGCCTTCTGGCTGGACCGTTCATCCCTGGTCTTCAGTAACGCTGATGTTCCGTTCAATGGAAACCTGACCTTTGACCTGTCACAACATTACCCTGCCCTTACCCAGAGTGCTGAACCTAATCATACTTAACATATGACGACACACTCGTTGGCTAGGAGCTCTAACCTTTTAGTGGGTGTGACCGAAGTTGAGTTTCCTGCGGTTTGATTGGATAGCAGCGGGGTCACAGGGGGTACAGTGGTGTGCTCCTCATGATCAATTTTACACTGCTTGTAGATCGTCTGAAACCACCAAACGTACACACAAAGACAATCACAGCAGTGTGACAGACACACAAACTCTCTGGTTACCGTGTTTCGTTTAATAGGCAGCGGGTAAACATGGGTCTTAGCAGCACAGAACGTGTACGTTAATGGCACTAACCGTACTGATGTCCAGAGGAAGGATGAAGACGATGAGGAAACACAGGTACCAGGCCAGCAGGGTGCCAAACAGCACCATTCTCTGCTGCTTCCGGAAGTCTGCATAACGATGTAGGAGGAACAGAGCCAGGACAAACACCACCACAATCTCAAGGCCCAGGGCTGCCCCGCTCATCCTGGCTCAGTTGCTGCCCTCTCAAAGGCAAGGCAGTCGCTGAATAGACAGAGGCGGAGAATCAATCTCTAGAACGTTATATTCACTGTGTTGCGTCCTCAAAGGCATGTTTGTTTTAAAGTAGGCCGGGTTTTAGGTTAGTTCTCACTATGGGCACAATGGATTTAAGACATTGTCCTGTCTATTGAAAACTGGTTTAACTGGATTGGTCCAGTGACTGGTGTAAACAGAACAGCTGACTGGAGGAAATAAAAACCTGTGTTCACGTCAGCCCGGATCCAACACTGAACCTGTGTTCACGTCAGCCCGGATCCAACACTGAACCCGTGTTCACGTCAGCCCAGATCCAACACTGAACCCGTGTTCACGTCAGCCCAGATCCAACACTGAACCCGTGTTTTGCGGTCATCTACCAAATGCTCCAGAATTGAAATGCTAAGAAAAATACCCTTTTAATCTGCAAGAGAGGGGGCAGAAGAAAACACTAAATGATAATATGGCTTCACACTCAGCAACGGAAGAGCACTTTACAGGAAACGTGCACACCGACAGCAGCCGATAAGCTCCAGGTTAGTTCCTGCGTATAGAAGGAAGTAACACCTACGAAGTAACACCTACGAAGTCATTGAAAAGGGAAGAAAGGGTGCTTGAAGGAGGGAGAGCGAGTGCCTCACATTTATCAGCACATCTTCAGAATTCAATCAAGTCAGGTGAATTAAATTCAGCAACTGGAGCCAAAAAAAAGATTGGAGACAAGGGTAGGCATTCAGCAAAGAGGCAAACCCAAGCACAGAAACATCAAGTTGGGAGTTTAAAGCCCATCCAGGAAGGAATACCTGGAAGAGAGAAACAGATCACTGGGGGACAACCTAAGGTGAATGGGCAGAGCTTCAGAGAAGTGAAAGCGGGAGTCCATTAACGCAGACCTCAGCAGTGCTCTGGAAACGATTAGGGGAACAGTTCAGAAGAAACTGGATAGAATTGGGAATATCTGTTACTACATAGGGAAAATATTTGCAGTGCTCAATAAAGGAAAAGGGAACTGATAAAGTGATGCAAGTCCAGGAGGCAGCAGGAAATTGTTACAGGAATGGAGGACGTTGAAGAAGCAGTCCTTCACAAAGCGATTAAGTAATAAATGGTGTATTCCAGGAAAACATCAAGAGGTCTCATGACAGGGCAAAAAGCCATAGGAAAAGTTGTAGTAAGAAAGAACAAGCAAGTTCAAGTTTTTATAAGGACCCCTTTAAATTCCTCAAAGCACTTTCATTAAGGAGAAAAGTGGAACTCTAAACATTTTAGGTTAGTGCTTACTATTGTCACAATGGATTTAAAACAAGTTCTGTATATTGAGCACTGTATTTTGTTCTTCATTTAGAGAGAGAGAAGCAAAATTTGATTGTCCAGTCACGTGGATAAGCTTGTTTTGCTAAGGATAGGCTAAATGTTAATTACATTCATTTCAGAACTGGGCTGACTCCCAGGTATGAGACAGTGGGAGCATAGACTAAGATTCACATATGAAAATGATTGCTATGTTGAAAAATGTTTGATCTGCATTCACTACCATAAGCTGTTCCTGACAACAACATCATGGATGTGTGCAGGTGTCCAACCATACGTACATCACACAAGATCTCAGACCTCATAGGTTCAATTTTAACAAAACTTGGGTGAATGATGCATCTTGCCATTGAGATCCAGCATTTACAAAATGTGTTGAGTAAATAGATGGTGACATTAACAATCGATTGAAAATGCTAAGTTTGCAAGGTCATTAAATTTAGAATTTTCTGGTAAAACTGTTAAAATGTAACTCTTCTGGTTGAATTCTGGTGAATGACCAATCTGCCCCCAATTTGAAAAGGAGCATCTATGGATAAAGGCCCCTTAATTCAATTTATTTTTTTAGATTAGTAGCAAGGCTACCTAAAAGAATTTAGTGGAAATGATTTTAACAAAATGTGGTACACCAGTTGCAAACAGTCAAGACTCAACCTATGTAAATTAATTCAGGAAGATGCACTATGATGCCTTGCTGACAAACATGACCAAGCGGCCCAAATTACTCACTGCTGGATTTCAAAAAATGAGCCATTCTCTCAGTGCTTTTGGCTGGGAAAATGAAGGGACATTGCCCAGGCTAAAACAGACACATTTGGAATAGAGCAATGCAAAACGAACTTGCCCCCTCATTCTTACTGAGTGACACACTACATCCCCTTCCCCCACTCAATTACTTTCACTAATAATGAGCTTGTTTTCATTGGGTTTTCTTTTGAGTCCTTTTCTACAAAAGACCTGTTGTTCTAAGCAAGCCTGAAGGGGTTTTTGTTTTGCTCCTTTAGAGCATGATCAAATGACAATGGGAACATTCCGATCTACATAACAAAAGTTTTGAGAAACACAACTAAAACATACATGAATGACCATCAGTGTGGTTACATAAAAAATGTCATAATAAAGTGGTCACTGCAATTAGCAATGCTAGCTAATCATGCTACTTACAGTGTGTGATGGTTTGTCTATACACGGGGGGGGGTACGTGTGAGGAGATCGGAGAAAACATGTTATGCGTTTTCTCCCAAAGGGTTATTTGGGTTCGAAAAATTAAGTAAAACGTAATTCAGGGCCTATCTGGAGGCAGCTATGGAAAACATTTGTGTATACCGTGGATTGATATCATGGG
>JACXGI010000082.1:0-113750 GCA_016801175.1 Esox masquinongy | reverse complement strand
GAGATAACCAGTTATGGGCCTGTGATAATTCATTACTAGCTATAAATCACGCGTATAAGGGAAAGAAAATCGCTGCAATCAGAAAAAGACAGCGCCACATCCTAATATTAACAAACCACTAACATGTAGTTAGCTACAGTACTGTACTATATGTGTTGGCTGGCTAGCTAGATATCTATAGACAGGCTTACAGTAATTACGCTATATTCAATAACGAACGTCGGTACGTTCACAGTTGCGCAACAAAGACATAGCTAACATATTTTGACAGACCAGAATTTTAATAACGTTAACTAGCTAGCTAATATTTTTAAAATGTCCCTAAGGCTGTTTATGCCTTAGGGAAATGATAACAACAGCTTGCTAGCAACAAACGACCTGTCAAAAAAACTGAGTTAGCAAGTGCAGTAGTACTGTACTACAGTCGCTAGCTCCTTAGCTCCCAGCTAACTTAAAATCATGTGCAAGCTGTGTAGGTAGTAACTAACTAGACGAGCTATATTGTGTCTTACCTTCGTTTTAGCTATCGGCAGATCCTAGAATGTCTTGATGAATTACGGTATTATACAGCAACCAAAGATAATGTAAAACAAAACTAGCTACATACAGAACTGTACGGTGTACCACCATGGACGAATTAGCGTCACATCCACTGGTCTTCACCTGAGGAGTATGGGAAGTGTATGCGTTTCGCTTCTAGCACGTTCTCGCAGAGGCATTACTGTGGACTACATATCATGCAGGAACCAATACAGCCAAAGAGCCACGTCATTCGAAATAGCAGTTAAATTCAAGCCGCGTTAAAAAAAAATCTCAGGACTAGAATCTCAAAAAATACCGGACCTATGACTTCAGTTTTTTCAAGAGAACTCAGAACTCCGGGGGGAAAAACGGTCATTTATAAGTGACAACTGATTAATTATTAATTGTAGATCAGTCATTCAAAAACTTTTAAAAAATATAATTGACGTTATAATTTGATAATTTGACAGTTCCGAGTTGTTGTGAACGCGGCAACAGACCACAGAAAGACAGCTGGTTCAGTAAGTTTTTCTGGAAAGTTCAGAAATGTGCTATCTAGAAGCAACATGCATAACTCTTCAACATTAAGAATTACAAATCACGTCTGCTCTGTTTACTGAAGTTCTATTTTTAATGTTTGAGATTTTTTTGCAATTGAAAGGTGCCATGGTAGTTGGTCTGTTCAATATTCATAAAATGGCTACAGAAGACTGCATCTTACTTATCTACCATAGATTAGGGGGGAAGCACCCCCAAAAATACAGACAGGTCAATATGACCCCCTGGAAAAGAGAAAAGACCCAGGGATCCATTGACACTGATCCCAGCCAATAGGTGATATGTTACATTTTTGATCCTCTGCAACATGACTCAGACAAAAAACAGTGCATGTGTACATCTGCAGCATGGTTTTGAATCCAGTGTGCATCTTTGAATACTTTTAGTTGTTTCTTTTCTCCCTGTAGAGGTCCCTATTCCCTCTCTTGTGTGTTTGATATTTGGTGGACTGAAGACCTCTGAGTTCTCTTGTTGTAGTTGTACGATAAAAGCACATTGTATGGTATGCACTGTTCTCACCAGTGCTGACTATAGCCTTATGGGGCCCTAAGCAAAATTTGATAGGTCGAGGCTCCCTAGCAGTCTTAGGGCCCCTAGTGGTCAGGGGCCCTAAGCGACCACTTAAGTTGCTTATGCCTAGAAATGGCCCTGGTTCTCTCAAACAAAAATGGAGGATAGGACCCTGTCTGTGTAGTTCTGAATTTTATGTTTTTCCTTCAATAATGTCCTAACCCGTGATGTCTAGACAGTCCTTTAACTCTTCAATGGCCTTCTTAGTCCATTAAGGCACCATATGAATGACAAGCTAGGAGACCAATACCAGTCAATACAAGTCTCACAATTGTGGGAAATCTATTTCAGTGACAAGTGACTTACTTTCGACTTTTGAAGTTAATCTTTCACTGAGTCTCCATTGCATTGTATAATTCATGAGTGAGAGAAGTACAGGTGCTGGTCATATAATTAGAATATCATCAAAAAGTTGATTTATTTCAGTTATTCCATTCAAAAAGTGAAACTTGTATAATGTATACATTCATTCCACACAGACTGATATATTTCAAGTGTTTATTCCTTTTAATTTTGATGATTATAACTGACAACTAATGAAAATCCCAAATTCAGTATCTCAGAAAATTAGAATATTGTGAAAAGGTTCAATATTGAAGACACCTGCTGCCACACTCTAATCAGCTAATTAACTCAAAACACCTGCAAAGGCCTTTAAATGGTCTCTCAGTCTAGTTCTGTAGGCTACACAATCATGGGGAAGACTGCTGACTTGACAGCTGTCCAAAAGACGACCATTGACACCTTGCACATAGAGGGCAAGAAACAAAAGGTCATTGCTAAATGACTGGCTGTTCACAGAGCTCTGTGTCCAAGCACATTAATAGAGAGGCGAAGGGAAGGAAAAGATGTGGTAGAAAAAAGTGTACAAGCAGTAGGGATAACCGCACCCTGGAGAGGATTGTGAAACAAAACCCATTCAAAAATGTGGGGGAGATTCACAAGGAGTGGACTGCAGCTGGAGTCAGTGCTTCAAGAACCACCACGCACAGACGTATGCAAGACATGGGTTTCAGCTGTCGCATTCCTTGTGTCAAGCCACTCTTGAACAAGACACAGCGTCAGAAGCGTCTCGCCTGGGCTAAAGACAAAAAGGACTGGACTGCTGCTTAGTGGTTCAAAGTTATGTTCTCTGATGAAAGTAAATTTTGCATTTCCTTTGGAAATCAAGGTCCCAGAGTCTGGAGGAAGAGAGGAGAGGCACAGAATCCACCTTGCTTGAAGTCCAGTGTAAAGTTTCCACAGTCAGTGATGGTTTGTGGTGCCATGTCATCTGCTGGTGTTGGTCCACTGTGTTTTCTGAGATCCAAGGTTAACGCAGCCGTCTACCAGGAAGTTTTAGAGCACTTCATGCTTCCTGCTGCTGACCAACTTTATGGAGATGCAGATTTCATTTTCCAACAGGACTTGACACCTGCACACAGTGCCAAAGCTACCAGTACCTGGTTTAAGGACCATGGTATCCCTGTTCTTAATTGGCTAGCAAACTCGCCTGACCTTAACCCTATAGAAAATCTATGGGGTATTGTGAAGAGGAAGATGCGATACACCAGACTCAACAATGCAGAAGAGCTGAAGGCCACTATCAGAGCAACCTGTGCTCTCATAACACCTAAACAGTGCCACAGACTGATCGACTCCATGCCACGCCGTATTGCTGCAGTAATTCAGGCAAAAGGAGCCCCAACTAAGTATTGAGTGCTGTACATGCTCATACTTTTCATGTTCATACTTTTCAGTTGGCCAACATTTCTAAAAATCCTTTTTTTGTATTAGTCTTAAGTAATATTCTAATTTTTGGAGATACTGAATTTGGGATTTTCATTAGTTGTCGGTTTTAATCATCACAATTAAATGAAATAAACATCTGAAATATATCAGTCTGTGTGTAATGAATGAATATAATATCCAAGTTTCACTTTTTGAATGGAATTACTGAAATAAATCAACTTTTTGATGATATTCTAATTATATGACCAGCACCTGTAAGTACCTGCAATACCTTTTTGTGTACACATAAAATCCATTGTCTAAAATAATGTTTTATTCCTACATTCCTTCGTATGTATACCTGGTCTTTTGTTTTCATCAGGCCCAACAAGGACAGTGCAGGTTATTGCTACATAGGGACATGCTGCAGGGCAGCTATTTTAGTCTAATTCTGAAAAGTTCAGAGTCTATGCTTCGCTGACCTCCAGAGCAAATGTTTGGCTTATCACAAACTTGGCCCTCTTGTGTTTGAACTTCACGAGGCTGCTGATAAATTATTTGATCAATTGACATGTGGCCCACCAGTCTGCCAAACACACATTGTCTCTTTCATAATTTTGTGTGGCAGGAACCGATTTAGATGGTCCCAGCATGTAAGAACTAGTCACACATAAACATACTTTGCAAATCAAAGTTAGGCATTTTACTTACTTATACATGTAATGGATAGAGATCAACCTTGAAGGAAGATATTCATGTTGTTGGTTCACTCAGTGGAGAAGGCAGAGCTATCATCCCAAATCTGAAGTCACTTAATTAAATATTATATTAAAAACTGCTATGGTAAGCGTTGAGCTTACAATGTGGTCAAGGTAAGGGTTATGGTTTTGGACAAGCATTCCCTGGTAAACTGTTCTCTCAGACCATTTGGCCTGTTAAATGCAAGCTCCTCTACGAGTCAACCAATAACACAAGATTAATTTCTGTGTGAAAGTAACTGAAACTCCAATGTTCCCTAATGTGTCTGTTGTTTTAAATGAAATCTAGCCATGCACTGATTCATGAACCATCTATATTCTAGTTGCATCCAGTTTTCTGGGACACCTTTGCTTCACATGTTTATATTTGTAGGTTGTCTGAATTGTTATGAAAAAAAATCCAGCACATTCCTCTTTGAGAATACATTCAAAGGCAGTAAAACATTGGGGCTGCAGTAGGGTGTAGATTTTCCTTAGGCACTGTATATGACAGAATTGACTAAATCACCCAATTTAGGTCAGTTTAGCCTTATCATATGGGTAAAGGTCCACTGGCAATTTAAAACACTGCTTGTTGTTTTCCAGTGGGACTCTGGACTTAGTTGTGGAATTCAGACTGATATAAGTGAAAAGTTTCACAAGACAGTGGATTCAGATCATCACATTTCATAATAATTGAATGGCTCACTTGGAAATTGCTCTATTCTTAAATATTGTATATGCAGCTTTTTGTCTCCCAAACATGCCACCTCTGTCCTACCAATGTCCAGGCCCAGTCCAATAACCTTTGGAAGAAGTCTTCCTACTGTGCTCAGAGGACAAGTACTGCAGTTAAGCTGAAGTACAGACTAAAAATATTATTTACATAGAAGGCCCCCACAGGGTACACACATTTTTAATTCCAAATAAGTTACTGTAATCATCAGATGTATCAACCAAACGTCTATCGAATGATTAGGTTCTCCCTAGTCATTTAGGGAGTTACTGCGAATACATCATGAAATCGCTGCTGATGATTGCATCGCTAATAAGATAACATGGGGCAAGACGTCCCCCTAAGATCACTGTCTATTTACTGAAACAAAAAAGTATAGTGATTTATTTGTATTTTGAAGATGGCTATGCTTAGGGTAATGGATTATAAAGAAAAATAAATGGCTACAGTTGACAGATTAATTTGTATTTAATAAAATGTATTTTTTAGGAAAGGGGTATTTTTTCCAGCTACTGAAGAATTGGCCCCATTTTTTATACCACTTACATTTTCCTTGCCATTTCATACAGTTAAACTAAACTTATTTTCGTTTAAATAAGGCAATGTTTTACATCCCAGCAATCCTTAAAATGAGATGCAGAAGAAAACATTTTTAATAGTTGGCTGAGAAGGTGTGATGATACAGAAGAAATCTGCAGTTGATTAAGATCAGTGGCAGCCAGAGGAGGTGTTGAAAAAAAGAATGATGACATTTTGTGTTTTTTGTGAGAGTTACATGGGGGAGCATCTTACCCCAGGGGGCGTTTTGCCCCATGTTACCCTACCATAATTTTCTGTTTATAAACTGAGGCTTATACACAGATTTTGAAAACATTTTCAACCACAGTGGTTAATACATGAGTGGGGCTAATAAACAAGTTTACTTTCCTGATTTTTTTCACAGATGATTGCTTGACAACTTAGAGGTTTCAGAAACTTATATAACAAATATGATACAACTGGCGTTACAGGGTTTTCAGAAACATGTTTTATTCTTCAACAAATTGATTTTGGTAGCGCCCTATGACAGATGACGGGTGTGGTTAATACTCAAATGAAAGAGTGCCACCTGGGAGGTGTTGAGTACTACTGAGTGGTATGATTCGAAAATACTGAGTATTATTTTTGTAGGGAGCGTTCTATTTAATGTCTTACACTGATATGCACTGATGGTTGTGTACAATGTTTCATATCAGGTGAATGCAATGGTATTAATACATTGAAGATTGGTTCCCAAATCAACTGAGATCAGCTGCCTCTTCCAGCATTGCTATAATGAGTTTATTAAAATATTCTGTATGGAGACAAAGACTGAATATTGCTGTCCATCAATGACTTCAAACAAAATGTTAAGCAATTTTGTCAGAAACTAGGAATTAATGTTGCTGTAAGAAATTTTCAAAATTGGTTGAGAAAATAATTCACTGCTGTATTGTCTGCCGATAGTGCTTCCAACAAGTTTTCATGCTGGGGTTTAAAGACATGCAATCAAAACCTGTTTTTTATTTCTGTAATTATCTTTGCCTAGGAAAATGTGAAGTAGATTGCTCAAATCAGTAGGACCAAAAAGTAATCATTTTTTACATTAAAGTTCAGGAAAATAGGAAGACTGTGCAAGGTGTATATAAATGTTCACTAGTGACTATAGCAAGCGGAATAGCACACATACCTGACTAGACGTCAGGGCCTTGGTGTTCTGAAGGAGGCAGTCTGACCCTGCTTGGCCCAATTCAACGCACAGACCAGGCCACCCTCTAAAAATGGCATGGCATGTATTCTGTGTGTCCAGTTACCTTACAGTTCAAAGTTGATGTAATTATGTGTGGAAAGTAGAGTAGGTTTTTGAGTCATGTGTTAAGTCTATATTTAGAGGATGAGGGTGAAACGAGATCATTTGCAGAAAACAATTGTGATCTATTTAGTTTTTTCCATTTGCGTTGAAATATGCAAAAAAACATTTTCATTCCATACAGGTGTGTACATTCATGAAACAGGACAAATATAAGCCCCCACCAATTAAATTATACCCTAATCTCTATTGGGTGTAGTGAAAGCATTGTGGGTTTATCATCACCACTTAAGGTATTAAACTATACTGGAAAAATTACATACTTTGTCAATGTGCTGTTCACAATGTGCCCTAATACTGTAAATCTCCATTGTCACTCTTCTGTTGAGTCAGGGAGTGAAAAGGCCTTAGGAGTTTTCTCAAGGATCCGAACAACACGCTAAAGACTTTGCATTTCAATTTTGTTTTGAGGCTTTGTCATACAGTAGATCATGCAAACAAAGGAAGGGTGGTATAACGTTTTATTTTGAATGATGTAAAGTGAAGAAATTGTAGAGCAATTAGTGTTAACAAACTGCAGAATAACCTACCTGTGCATTTTTCCCTAATGGTACGCAATGTTGAACGTGATCCACACATGCAGAAGAACAGTGTTTCTGACCAGCCTACATTAATCACCAGTCCCAACGAGTCCTGTTGACATCTGAGAACCCCTTAAGAATTCCAGACCAATAGTCATACAAATTAGGATAAAGAGTAAGGCTGTGGAGCAATGTGCCCAAATAATCCTATGCAAATTTGTTGTTGTAGTATTGCAGACCGTATATTGGGTTGGACAATCCCTGGAATTTATCCCACACACAAGTGACTGTTGTGAATTCTTAATATTCCCTTTCTGAAAATCATGTTATATATTTCAAGACTCCACTGACTTTCCTCAAATGAATGAGCTTGGACTTCCATGTTGCATGATGTCTATACATTCCTAGGTCAATCCAAGAAACCCATCCAGTTGTCAAACATTGCAACACTCAGCTGGCATCTGCTTCACTAGAGACCATCTATCCCTACAAGGCAATTTCTGTATTTGTTTACTCTAAGTAAACAGTGGCTTTATTAGGGATTCTAATGCTGATGTCATTCATAAGTACTTGATTATTTTATTTTTGCCACATCATTATCTCAATAAAAAACGATGGAAAAAGTAAACTTTTTATCAATGTGGCAGATCAGTGATAAAGGCAATGAAGACCCTTTATGATTAATGTCAGTTCACCCATTTTTACATGTGGCCTTGCAATGCAATTTACTAGTTGAAGCTAAAAAAAATTCTAAAAAACCCATCCAATATTGCTTGGATGTTTGTTAAAGCACTGGTCATATTTAAGAGGATCAAAGCGACTGTGTTTCTCTGCTCTGTAGTTGCTGACGTTCGGCCAGATCTTACAACATCTGGATGGTGTTTATAGTGTCAGCTAACCACATTATATTTTAAAGCGATTAGTAAGGCAATGACATTTGATGACAGGGCATGTAACCATTGGTTGATCCATGCTCCATCTGAGAAGGGGAACACGACCAACAACCTCAGGTGATTGCTAACTAATCTAGAAATCCCTTTGCAACATTAATAACAACTTGTAATTATTTATAGATTAGTCAGTCAATTTACCCATGATACATTGCCGTTGTGATCCTATTAAATGGTGGTCATTGAGTGATGTATTTTAATTATAGTAGCCATGCTGACAGTGTTCTCGAACACAATACCCAACCTCTCATCGTATTTAAACGGGTCACGCAGTCCAGTGCTTTTTCCCCTCCCGCAATTTAATGTTCTAGAATGTAAAAACTAAAACACACCCTTCAAGGAATCGACCTAAGACAGCAGGTGAGTTCAATTAACTACCATGTACTATTTCAACAAAAAACAGGAATGTTTAATTCCTCCAGGACTGAAGTTGAAGAAACATACCATATCCTTACAAATGGCTGTTTCACAAACGAGCCCTGCGTAAACCTCAAAAATCAAAATACACAATACATGTCATGAATCATGAAAACAATCACAGAGAGCACAAAACACACTCAATGTTATTATTCTAATTCTTTCTCAAAAAGATGATCACATTATTAAGACGCACTCAATTTCGTTTATCCAGAATAAGTTGTGGAAACAGAATGTTGGCAACTGTATTTCCCTGCAATCCCACTAGGGGCACTAATTCGTTACATTTAAATGGAGTTTGGAGATTTAAAATGTGAGGTGCAAAGAAATGTAACGGTGATTTACCTAACTTTTTGGAGATTGATGGGATCTCCAGAGTTACCCATCCCCGAGGCCTTGTCTGGTAGCTTTTATGTCAACAGGGCCATGATGGTAGTTTATACAGTAGTGCTTCATAAACAAGACGCATGCAATGCTTGAATGCTATGCCTACTTTCTGATTTAGTGCAGTGATGTGCTGAAACTATTTCCTACGGATTTATATTCTATCCTTCTCTATGGCCCTGACCTATACATTACGACAGAAGGTCCTACAAGGCCCAATGTGATTGGCTACAGTAGGCCTATGTTCACGTGAACACAGCATGATGTTTGAATAGTCTAGCCTAGGCGATCTTGTAACCTCCCACAACGAATGATCGATGCTAGTCACAGCTTTTCCCAAGAGCCATATTTACGAGTAGGCTTTGGATGAAGCGGCGGCATGACTAACTGAATACCGTTTGTGAAGTGGCAACAGGTTTGGTTATATTTGATTTGTAGCATTTGTTGAGTAACATTTCAGTAAAAGTGATTATATCCTACATGTAGCCTAATCGAAGAGGACCTTTCGCAAATGAGGACAATGGGGATTTCTGACTGATAGAATTAATCTATAACTTCAATCTACCTGAATTCATTTCAAATGTTACAAACAAATTGCACGAGGTAAGCTTGTTCTCCGATTACATTAATAATTCACTTTTACAGTATTTCAATCTAGTTTGTAGTGGCAGTCTTAAAGTTTATACAAGCAGGGGAAAATGTACCTACTCTTAAGGCTGATATGTGAATGCTTCTATATATTACACATTAGCTAGTGTAATGCATAGCAGGAATGTAACCTTAATTTGGCGATGCTATCTTTGTTGCCAATTCATACCAGGGGTTAAGGAATAAAATAAATCAATGTTGTCTCCTTGAAACCCTACAAAGTGTACCTTGCCATGTTGTCTCGTCTTCTCTTCTGATTGAGACAGTTGGGTGTTCACACCAGGTCCTGCATGTCATGATTAAACTCAGTGACTCAGAGATTTAACCAGGCAAATTGATTGAGAACTAACTCTTATTTTCAACAACAACCTGGGGGTAATTTGACAGGGAGGAAGAGCAATTGGATAGATTGGTTTAGACTATTGTCCCCAGAGGGACATGCTTTTTCACAGCACTGTACATCACAATCAACATTATACTCGACACACATCATTACCCAACGAATATCATTACCCAACAAAGGGTTAACTGTGTTGCTCAGAGACAGAACCACATAGCTTTTCATGTTGGGGGATTTGAACCATGGACCTTATTCAGATGACCTAACCACTAGGCCACCTTCATGCCCAGATTTAAATGGGGCATTTTGAGTGGGCCAGCAGTCTGGGCACTTCATTGTAGTTGCAGCATTGCGACCTGGGCTGTGTGATGGAGGTGCTGAAGATTTGAGTGATGAACAAGTTGTAGACATTTTGTTGCTACATTGCACTCTAGCAACACCTTCCAGTGGGTTGGGGGTCTGAATGCTAAACAGTATTTGTTAAAAGAGCATTTCCTCCAATGTGTTGATTTCACTACCTAGGATGAAATTAAAACGTTCTGGATAAGCAAGCCTTGTAAAAATAAGCAGAAGAGGCTGTCGGGATGTTTCAGAGAACAAATATCATGATCATTAACTCTTTGTGTTGTTGCTGCTGCAATGAGAAGGAAAATGTATATTTTTAGAAAGTAGTGCTGTACACCATCATGGATTAACTCATGGAGCAAAATATTTTTATTACAGTGCTTTTTCTGGATTCAAACAACCCTTCCTGCAACTAGAAACAGATATTTAGAAAATAGTTATTTGGCTGAATCTGGACCAAAGATACAGTAGTATAGCCAAATACAGCTTCGCAGAAAATCTTCATGCTATACATTCTACTAATGTGTAAGGACAATATGGATGCATTCACATATTCCATAACAACATGAAGCTAGCAGGAAGACTCCACCCTCTCATGAAGGCCTGAAATTAAGGCCAAATGCTGTACTGCATTGTTTCAGAAAACAGGATCATTGTAGTTAACACAAACCTTGCAATCTTCATAGAAGTGGCAGCACTGAACTAGCCTCCAACATTACTTCCTGTAGTAGCTCAGACTTATTATTATTCAGGATACAAAGGTGTTTATTTTCATTTATTTGATAACTTCTGACTTAAAACAACAAAACACAGGCTTGACACAGTTAAATGGAAGAAAGAGGAAAATGATGACTTCTAGCAGGCAGGTAAGAAACTTCAGTCCTGGAGGGCCAAAACACTAAAGTTTTTTGTTTCTGTTGCTAGTTAATTGTTCTCACCTGGTATAATTTGGAGAATGAAACCCAGAGGTGATTTGGCTTTCTATGACAGGAGTTGTCCACCCCTGGCTTATAGGAACTGAAGATTAAACTGGAAGGAATAGCAAAGCATGGCACAGGGTAGCCAGAATAGATTTCAACCTTACGCTTGGTGGAAATTCAGCTGCCCCATAAGGTCAGGCAAGGGTCGTCTGCTTAAATTAAGACACTGCCGAGCTGGTGCAACATATGGCTTGGAAAATGTACCTCAATCCAGGTATGAAAAATGTTGTTCTGCACTTAATAGTCCATTATGTAATTTTTACAGGAATATTGAAATAAACTCCCAAAATAATGGAAAATAGGGCGTTTTTTTGGTAGCACTCCAAAAACGGATGTGCTGCTTCATTCAATAGGAGCACTGGAGTTGTCATTTTATTTGTCTCCCATTAGCAGATTAATTCTGTGTTTCATAGATTAGCATTTTATATTCAGTCTTTGGCATGATAAAAAGCTAAATAGGAGGCTGAATTGGCAATGGAACCAGAAAGTTGGTCAGTTTTTTTTGGTAGTTGTTGCTGTTTTTGTTTTTTCCCCTTGAGGTACTCTTGATGGTAATACCTGGATGTTAAATGTATACTAATAATTTTAGAATATGCTTT
Source organism: Esox masquinongy (assembly GCA_016801175.1). Taxonomy (NCBI): domain Eukaryota; kingdom Metazoa; phylum Chordata; class Actinopteri; order Esociformes; family Esocidae; genus Esox; species Esox masquinongy. The sequence continues at coordinate 101,845 of JACXGI010000082.1, read as the reverse complement.
GTCAGAATATACCGTTGCAGAAAGACACTTCCACTGGTAGCAAATAGCAACCTGTAGTTAACGTTCGATTTGCCCTAGCTCCTGTTAGGGTAATCGCATTTAGGTAATGTTAACCAGCTAGCTAGCTAATTATCGACCTGCATTTAGTTCATTAATTGCGTTTTTCTGATCACAAAACACACAGTGAACGTTAAAAAAATAACGTGGACTCATTATAACGTGGAACTCCGTGACGTTTATATTTTAGAATAGTCTATTGAGTGAATGCATTCATGACATACTGAAAGAACGTACTGTACACACCAAGGAGAAAATATGCTGCCCCCGTGAGTGAACTGAGACGGGGAAACGTGCTGGAAGCTAGGAGCTTTAGTGATGGGAATAAAATCGGTGCCGTTTCTGTGATGTTGAGAATGTATTATTTTGAAAACGTTACTAATTGTGGTTGTTCACATGTTTGTGCAACATATTTTTCCGAAATAGTTTTTACTTTTAATGTACTTCCATGATTGATGTTAATATCGTATTGTGAGGTTCATTGCAATTTCCCAGATTTTTAACGCCTACGGTGCTTAAACAACCAAGCAACAAATAACCACAAAGAAACAAACAAGCAACGAACAACCCCACATCTTTGTCTTTTTAAATAGTTTATTTCTTGGTTGCCTCTCCTAAAACCGCATGTCTTAGCTACTCTCTGTGTGGTGCATAATAATTCCAGGATTTTCTTTCATTTTTACCCATATTTTTTCTACTTCCGATTTTTGATGGCCAATTTGCTAATCTTCATACTGTACTTTAAGTGTTATGAATTTGCTATGGTATATTCAGCTCCATTTCTCATTCCTGGATAAAGGTACATTTTAAGAGCTGTATCTTGCACCAGTTCCCATGTGTATTAATTTAAGTATGCTGGCTGGCCATCCTTACAGGGCAGAACAGCTTTCAACATATATCAGATGGACTTGCATCAAGTGTAAGGTCATAAATTCTGTCTAGGAACTCAAATTGCAATTGCTATCACAGTTTCTGAACTGGGAGGCCCACCATTAATGTACTTCCGGATACACTTTACAAAGCAGTCTCTACATACCAGAGTTTACGAAGTAGTAGCCCAGGGTCTAGACCACAGGTGTTAAACTCATTCCATGAAAGGTTAATTGTCTGCAGGTTTTTGGTCCGTCCATATTTGAGTAATGAATTAATGCCACCACGCACACACTTGTGCAATGACTTTTGTAGCGATTGTATACTATACTGTTTTTTTCTAGTATATTTTTCAGGATTATTCAATGTTAACGAAATCTGAAAATAGTCTGTCCATTATCAAGAAATCCAGTGAAAAGTACAGCAAATGTGAAATGCCTATAAGATCATCAGTTTATTGAGATTTAGTCTTGTCAGGTGTACCACAAACCTATGATTATCTATTCACATTTAATCAGTACCATGGCTATGCATAATTCTTGTCATATTTCTTCTATAAGAAACATTTCATATTAGGTCAGTTCCTGCAGGTGTAAAGGGTACATGAAATAAAAAATGCAATGTTTGCTCTGTGATCACAGCATACAGTTGCATAATGTTTTACCTAAAGTCAACAAGGACAGTGTGCATTTCACAAAATTGTGTATTCTTGTCAAACAATATTTGAAGCAACTAGATGAAGGTGTTTCACCACAACTTTTTGGTATTTTTGCTTTTGCCCTCAGTTTATTCAATCAATTTCCTCAGAAGTCGAACATGCCGGTTGAGTTGGCCATGCCGCTTTACCTGCCAAATGACAGCTTCCGCTACAGGAGGACCCCAAAATCGCTAAAACCACTACGACCATGTCTGAAGCCCCGCCTGATGTTCCAACCCGCTGCCCCTCCCAAGCTGATTGAACCAGAAGAGGAGAATGGAAAACCCAAAAGGAGAGTGTCCTTTGCTGACAACAGGGGCCTGGCCCTCACAAAGGTGAAGGTATTTTCGCAGTTTGATGACTTCATTGAGATCCCACTCAACATTAGATCAGAGATTACATCAGAGGTGTTCAACTCTGCCCTCAAGTTACCAGAGGAGGAAGACAAACTGGTACTGGACTTCATCCAGCCCTCCTCTGACTACCTGCTGTTTCGTCAGCGTCTGGAGACTGAGCTGGTCTGCCTGGAGCATTGCATGCTGAAAGAGAAGGCACTGGCTGGAACTGTGAAGGTCAAAAACCTGTCCTTTAAGAAGTCTGTCAAGGTGCGTGTGACCTTTGACTCCTGGAAAAGCTATACGGACTGGGATTGCCAGTATGTGAAGGACACCTATACGGGCTCGGACCGTGACACCTTTTCCTTTGAGTTCTCTCTGCCAGCTGAGCTGAGGCCACATAAACACGTAGAGTTTGCCATCTGCTACGAAGTCAACGGTCAAACGCACTGGGACAGCAACCAGGGCCGGAACTACAGGATCGTCTGGTCTGCACTGAAGAATGGTCGACAGGTAAGCTTGAGCAGTAACCAGCAGAGACACTTGATTGATGCGGCAATTCATTTTGATCTCTATGGAAGTCCCAGGTGTTCCCATGGCATCTTCCCGGAGTGGCCAAGTTATGCAGGATATGAGGACATTGGACCCTACTACTGATGGTTGATTGTTAGAAAATGTTTTCTGTTCGAGATAAGTTGAGTGAAACAACAGGAGGCTAGTCTGGCTGTGCTTTGGGACAAAAGCAGTTAGGACATGGAGTTTTGGATGAAAATGTGACATACTCATTCCATTGCAGGTTTGATAAACAGGAATATCTCAGATGTTAATGAACCAAAAGAAAAACCTAATTAAGATTTCTTTTGTACCGGATACATATGTTTGGATGAGCCATATTTAACTTGACAGGAACTTGGATAAACACTGTTATGAAGAAATGTGTGATGCACAGAACACACATACAGAATAACTGGAAGAAAAGTGTTTTTGATGGTTGTAAATCTTCCAGTGATTTTGTTTTTAACAAATAGATTTGTAATCAATATGTTGTACTTTCACATCACATTTCTTGCACTGACTTTTTTTTTTGTTTTAGTTGATTTCTGTTAAGTGATATGACTTAAGAATTGATGTAGGGCTAGAATTTGCACAATATGTTTGTACTGAGCTCATTCTATTATGTGGGTGTTTATTTCTAAATCCTTCCATTTTTAAAAGGGGTGGGAACAGCAGCAATTAATTTGGCTGGAACCTTAGAAATGCACATTTCTGTCTGCTCCTAATGATGGTTTAAAATGTTTTACTGTGTTCACTATGCTGCTCTATGTAAATACAAATAATTCAATGTGTTTTTAAGGTAAGAAGGTAAAGTATTAAGGATGGATTGTGTATGTCAGAGATTTAATTATAGTGTTTAAAGAGCTGCTGTTTATTATTAATGCTGAAAATGTGAAATAAAGAATCTGAGATATTCAGTAATGTTTCTCTTTGGTATAGCCAACCTCATTTAAAACCCTCAGTACAGAGGTGGTATTATAACTGGGGAAATTAAAACAAGCCTCTTTATAATTCAGTTGGCTGTGTATATTCAATGAATTGTCTGATTTTTAAGAAGTGATCAATGCAGTATTTGCTGAAGTCCAATGACTGATTATTTGCAAAATGTCAATCCTTAAAACATCTTACCTGTACTATGTACCATGTTTTTTCCTGTACAACCACAGTCCTTCAGGGGGTCATACAAATATTCTTCAATAAAGAATGAGTGGAGCGACTCCTAAACAAAGGATGAATAGGAGGACTGATGGCTTGTTGTACAGAAGTGTTGCCACTTTAAAAGTATGGCTGTTCATGACTCAGTGTTGTTGCTTGCTCATTCCACTATAATTGATCACTACTCAACTCTAGAATGTGATCAAGTTGAGGACATTACGCTACAAATCAGTGAATGATACGATGGGGCTAACCAAAGGTTTGTTTGACTGTTATCTTATCATTTACCCTGACCTAATTACTATGAACTCTGATAAAGCTCAAGTTCAACTGCGTCCTATACATGATAAACATGGTATACATTGTAATAAAATGCTTGCTTTCCTGTTTAACTCACAGTAGTGCAACAACAATGAAGATAGGATGGGTAAAACAATGGAATAGTAAACTAGAACAGTAATTTAGCTAGACTGAAGACATACTTTTTGCCAAATGGGGAAAGGCGGTTGTGTAGGTGAGTGGATGGGTGGTAGTGTGCAGGAAGTCAGGGGTCAGGAGTTTCATGGTCGATGTACTGATGGCTTGTCTAGAACTGAAGCTCTGAAATGAGCGCAGTGAATAATTTATTGCTGGGATGTGAGCGGTCCTGGTTGTTGCAGTCTTTCTCAGACATTGCAGGCACTACCATTGCAGGCACTACACAGTATGTCCTGTGAGTGTGGTATGCCGGGGAGTGGGTGGGGGGTTGAAGCGTTTACAACTATCTGCAGTCATCTTTGTTTTGCTGCCGTTGAGAGAAATTGTTTTCTTGCCACCACACTGTCAGGCCCTGTAACTCCTACCTCTAGGCTGACTGGTCTCTCTTGATGACCAGGCCGTAGTGTCATCAGTAGACTTTATGAGGAAGTTGGTGTTGTTTTGTCACACTCATGGGTCAATCAGAGCACACGAGCTGAGGACTCATCCCAGGGTGAGTCCAGTGTTGAGTCGGCCTTCAGTAAGACCAGAATCCTGTTGCATCAGGTGTAGTCCAGACCCAGGGCCCTGAGCTTGGAGGGGAACGCAGACATGCATCACCAGATCAACACAGCAACAGAGTTGTACAAAGGGCTGTCAGCTGACTTATATTTAGCAAGACCCTATTGACACCGTGCACCCATCCATATGTTATCAGATAAGACCGCTAGAGTTCACTCACTATCAATTGTACTAAAAAAGGCCAATGTAGGAGTGAGTGAAGGGGAGAATAGTCTTATCAGCCTTGATTACTAAGAAAAATTAGCTGTCTATTAATGGCCTTATGAAGACAAAAGGTCTACAATGTGTGAATACTTGCCACGCTCCTTACCCATCTGTATATACAGTTCCTTCCAAAAGTATTCAAGCACCTGGCCTATTCTGTCATTTTACTTAACTACAAATGTCATATTAAAATTTAGTTTTTCGGGCTTCCCAAGCAAGAGTCACGAATTTCAGTCTTCTACATATTATGTTTATTTGGACCACTACTCTCACAGCTTTCAAGCTAGAGATGCCTTTATTTTTATACTTAAAATATTTAACTTTATTGCGGTTATACATTGACTAATGGAATTCCTGAGTATTCACAAGCTCCACTTCTGACATCAACACTACATTTTGGAATGTAAATATGTAACTTTGGTCCACTTTTCCAACAAGTTCCAAAACAATACACAATACCTTACTTCAAAATGATGACAATATAAATGTGCAACATTTGCATAATTAGTGTTAGTTAACACTAGTGTCCCTTGAACAACTGAAGCTAGAGAGACCCGAACCAACCTTGTTTCACATGTTTAGTCTATCCCAACTTCAGATTCTTAAACTTGTCGACTGTAACACTATACTTTAGCATAATTAGCATTAATTTATTCTAAACAGTATCTCTTGAACCATGTCTGACATGCATTGGCAATCCCAACTTAAACCTGTTGAAATAGTTTATTTACTATTACTACTAAATCGCATAATTTGCATAAATGAACACTGACAATATCTCTTCAAGCGTTCAAGCAACAGTCACCAACACAACGTTTCGCATGGTTTGGCTGGTTGAGGGAATGCAGAGTGCTCAAGGCTGTCACCAAGACAAGCAGTCATCAAGACAAACTTTAAAGAATCTACAACATGAAATGTATTTTGACCTGTTTAACACTTTTTGGTTTCTACAGAATTCCGTATGTGTTGTTTCATAGTTTTGATGTCTTCAATATTATTCTACACTGTGAAAAAAAGAACATAAAGAAATACCCATGAATTTGTAAAAAACACATTACAGGCTCTGTTAAACTAAATAACGATCACTGAACTAACCATCACTTACACAGAGCTTTTCTATCAACGTGCATCGCGCCATAAAAGTCCACGTTCAGTACAGTGTACAAACGAGCGAACATGATTTTGTATTTATTAGTTCACATTTATTCGGTGTTTTAATTTTGGCAAAAGGGCTGCCTCAGTGTGCTGGTGTAATGGTTATCCATTTCAGCAGGTGTCGCTGTGACTAAAGTATTAGCCGTCAACATTAAGAGGAACTGCAACGGGAAATTGCGTTTGATTGTTTGTATATTTTTTTGCTTACGAAATTCCACATTATTACCATTTTGTCAAATCTTTTGAGCTTGTGTCGGAATAAAGCTGTAAAGCCAAATGAAAGTAAGATTATTTATAATTGCATTTCATTTTTTTCAGCGTTACTCTTATTTCGGGCATACATTTTTCAAGCACATTGGAAAAGCGACACGCGGCAAGAAGGCGCGGAAATCGAGTTAGAGCCCAGCAGGATTGTGTACCTCAACACAAGACTCTTTTCGCTCAATAATGGAGGAATATAAGGAGAATATTCAGGAGCAGGGTGAAAATTTTAAATTGTCTTCTAAACCCGGTGACGACGACGCGGTGAGCAAATGTGACCTTACCCGGGAAGTTAACTAGCTACTGTAGCTAACACAGTACCTAAGTTAGATACAGTCGCTAGTTCAACTAATGAAAACGTGTAGTATGCAAATGCTAGCTAATTGACCACTTGTGTGACTAACGTAATCTTACATTTATTCGGTATCAAGCCGTGCCGAATAGTTTGCAGTAACGTTGGTGATCCCGACCCTCAAGAATCGCCTACTCGTGGCGAGTTCAGTGATCCTGTTTATAAAGAGATTGCTCTCGCAAATGGACATATCAACCGAATGAACAAGGATGAGCTTCGGTCCAAACTGGCAGAGTTAAAGCTTGATACAAGGTATGGAGTACCGTAAAACCTTTAGCAGGAGTTAGTACTGTACAGTCATCGGGGATCTGGATTTTGTCCTATAGAAAATCTGTTTACTTCTTTTGAGTAGATGATTTCCCAACTATTTGTACGAGTAATGAAAACACCCCATTTGTGTCTCTGTAGAGGTGTTAAGGATGTGATGAAGAAGCGGTTGAAGAACTACTACAAGAAGCAGAAGTTGTCTTTGGTGCAGTCTGTGAAAGAGGGTGGAGCAATGGATACCTACTATGACTACATCTGTGTGGTGGACTTCGAAGCAACTTGTGAACAGGACAACCCCCCTGAGTTCATACATGAAATTATTGAGTTCCCAATGGTCCTGTTCAATACGCACACTTTAGAGATTGTGAGTGGGTAAGGAGGGGACATGTTTAGAATGCATTGTAAGACTTCTATGTACCTCTTATGGACATTAACCTTTGAATAAATTGAATGGACATTAGTTGACACAAATAAAACACACATGTTTTGTAGGAGGACAGTTTTCAGGAATATGTCAGACCAGAAGTCAACCCACAACTTTCTGAATTCTGCATAAAGTTGACAGGAATAACACAGGTGAGAAACCAGACAGGTTAACTGATCTTGACGTCATCAGTACTAGGATACAGTATACTTCACACAGTGTACAGCTCTCTTAAGAATTCCTACATGTTTGTTTTTTTTTGGGGGGGGGGGCAGAAAATGGTGGATGAAGCAGACACCTTCCCGGATGTCCTTAGGCGGGTGGTGCTTTGGCTTCAGGAGAAAGAGCTTGGCACAAAATATAAATACGCCATTCTTACAGATGGGTATGTCACTTTGGGCCAAGTGTACTCACACTGCTCCTGTTCATTAATGATACCGCTGCCCCATTAAAGGTGGTTATTAGTATATTTTCAAGTATAATTTTGTGCTTTTTCACAGATCTTGGGACATGAGCAAATTTATGAACACCCAGTGTCGTTTAAGTCGGCTCAGATATCCACAGTTTGCCAAGAAGTGGATCAACATTAAAAAACTATACGGAAACTTTTATAAGGTTATGATATGGAATTAAAAGAAATATCTAGACGTGTGTTAGACAAGTCTTTTAGATCTTTTCAGTAAAGGTCATTAAAAATGAACTGAATAGTGTCCTATTTTTTTCCCACAGGTCCCTCGCACCCAGACCAAGCTGAGCAGCATGCTGGAGAAGCTGGGACTTAAATACGAGGGCCGCCCTCACTCTGGCCTGGACGACTCGCGCAACATTGCCCGCATTGCGCTGCGTATGTTGCAGGACGGCTGCCAACTGCGCGTCAACGAGCGCATGCATGAAGGACAGCTGTGGACTGTCCCCACCTCTGCCCCTGTCGAAGGAGCCCCACCCCCGCATACACCCCACAGCCGAAACTAGCTCCCTGACCAAGGCTCCCCATCAGTGGGCTCTGAAAGACCTCTAATTGGAGGCCTTCAAGCGTCCCATGTCTGTTTAACCCTCATGAATGACTTCAAAATTAATTGCACTTTTGCCGCTCAATCTAAAAATCTTTTTATTTTGTTTTAGTCCCAAATTCTGGTTCCACCAATCCCAATGCAAATCTAGTCACTGCTTTTTGACAGCCTTTGCAGATACCTACAGTTCATTCATACAGACAGATGATGTCTCCTAGGGATTTTCTGTATAAAAAAGATTTACATTTTGCTGGAGTTTTGGTTGTCTTTTTTTTATAGTGTCTGATAACAAAAACAACCCAGCTGATGCTCAAATGCACCTGATGGTGTTTGAGGCCTGGGTTCGGTTGTTACGTTTTAAAGTACACAGGGCCTTTCAGTGTCTTTTTGCCTTGGGTCCATTCTAAAACTTGTTCAAGACAACTGAGGAGATGTCTATTTTTAAGTTTGGTGTAAGCAATGCATATGCTTACTGGTTTACATAATCAACATTTGCACAAGCTTGTCAGAAAACAATGTAAGAGCTGTTAGACCTTTCGCTTAAAACTTCTCTTTTAATGGTATAAATAATAATATATATCAAATCCAATTGTTCTACTGATTTTTGAAAACATTTTACATATCATTGATTTTTCTGATACTTTCATCTAGTTGTGCTGTTGCCAATTCTGAATAGCTGTAATTACTTATGAGTGTTGCTTCTTTTTAGTCTGCTTTCTATCTATGGTCAGTGTAGTATAAAGGGTTTTGACAGTCCATGACACACAGGTACCAGGTATCCAGTTTTTTTTCTTGTTCTGCATTTTTGTAGCTGGTTTTAACTTCTTGGATTCAATGTTCTTAGTACAACCCCGTTTCCAAAAAAGTTGGGATGCTGTGTAAAATGTAAAGAAAAATAGGATGCAATGATGTGCAAATAATTTAAAGCCTGTATTCAATAGAAAATGGTACAAAGACAACATATCAAATGCTGAAACTGAGACTTTTTAGTTTCTTGAGAAATACAGCCCCAGAAAAAATTAAGAGACCACTGCACCTTTTTCTTTCCTTTCTAAAAAAGTTGAAAATAACATTTTGAGTGAGGAACAGAAGTGTTCAATTTGCAGTGGTCTCTTAATTTTAACCCTTCTGTTCCTCACTCAAAACCTTCTTTTTCAACTTTTTTGGAAAGGAAAAAAAAAGTTGCAGTGGTCTCTTAATTTTTTCCAGAGCTGTATATGCCCACTTTGAATTTAAAGCCAGCAACACGTTTCAAAAAAATTGGGACGGGGACAACAAAAGAATGGAAAAATTGTGAAATGCATGAAAAAATAAACCTGGAGGAACATCTCACAATTAGGTTAATTGGAAACATATCAATAGCATGATTGGGTATAGAAAAAGCATCCCAGAGAGGATTCAGTAGGGGACATTACTGCATGGGCTCAGAACACTTCTGAAAACTGTTGTCTGTGAACACAGTACGTCGCTCCATCTTGAAATGCAAGTACAAACTCTACCATGCAAAGAAGAAACCATACATAAAAAACATCCAGAAACGCTGCTGCCTTCTCTGGGCCCGAGCCCATTTAAGATGGACTGAGGTGAAGTAGAAAACTGTCCTGTGGTCTGCTAATTCAAAATTTGAAATTATTTTTGGGAATCATGGAAGCCGCGTCCTCCGGACTAAAAAGGAAAGGGACCATCCGGCCTTTTATCAGCGCACAGTTCAAAAGCCAGCATCCGTGATGGTATGGGGGTGCATTAGTGCACATGACATGGGTGACATGTCCATCTGTGAAGGCACCATTAATGTTGAACAATATATACAGGTTTTGGAGCAACATATGCTGCCATCCAGATGATGTCTTTTTCAAGGAAGGCCTTGCTTATTTCAGCAAGACAATGCCATACCACATTCTGCACGTATTACAACAGCATGGGTCCGTAGTTAGAGTCCGGGTGCTAAACTGGCCTGTCTGCAGTCAAAACCTGTCACCCATTGAAAACATTTTGCTCATTATCAAAATAACGACAGAGGAAACCCCAAATTGTTGAGCAGCTGAAATCCTATATCAAGCAAGAATGGGAATACACTTCACTGTCAAAACTGCAACAATTGATCTCAGTTCCCAAACGCTTACAGAATATTATTAAAAGATGAGGTGATGAAATACAGTGGGAAACATGCCCCTGTCCTGACTTTTTTGAAACGTATTGCTGGCAACAATTCTTTGCTTCATACGATCAGTTTCAAAATAATGTACTAAACAAATCGAATTTCAACCATCAGGGATAGGTATAGGATTTCAGCACGATGTAATAAGTCCTTATGTAGGCAAGAAGTTTTCAGCTTTTTTCAGTTACTGTACCACTGACAGAATTTTGCTCTGCTCAGAGTGCCCCCTCATGTTAATTTCACTAGTGAGGCAATTGTGTCATGAGTGTTTTCAAGTACCCCTGGTTGGGAACCACTGATGTAGGCTAATGGCGTTGCCAAACCCTGTAAATTCACATCACAGCCTTTAGATGGAGACAAAGTACAACTCACGCTGGTATAAAAGAACAGTTTCCACTCACCGGAACATCAAGAGAAAGTGGTACGTGTTTTGTTTTTTTCGTAATTGGATGTTTACACCGTAGCCCGCACGTTTTAAATTCTACTACTGTACCCTTGACAAAAAAGTGTATTTTTTATTTAAATGCACTAACAATAACTGTGCTGCTTAATATAAATTGTATTGCACAGACTACATTTTGTAAAATTTGTTTTTTGTTTTGAATTATTGCATTTGACACCTATGACCAAATAAGTGTGGTAAAAATCTCAAAAAAATCTCTACAAATCAGTTCTTGCGGAAAACACAAGTTAATGACAACTGGAAAGAATCTATGTCTGTCTGAATAAAAAAAGACAATGTTCCAACACTGGTTTTTATTTTATTGACTAAATATAACATTATGCTGGCCAGTCAATTTCCCAGTCACATTTCACTCGAATTGGCATTTAAGTCAAAATCACCCACTAGGTCGAAATAAATAGTAGGAAGATAACATGTTAAATACCAACATGTGATGTGCTAATCGTCTGTTTTTGACAGTTACCACCAATATGAAACCGCCTAGCCTGACCATATTTTCATGTTTATTAGCTAACAGCTGAAACTGGAATTCAGTCATAATGTTTGCGCAAGTGTGTTTAGTTGCAATATGTATCCTGTGCACACGCTTATAATTCTGAGAAGTGAAAGCGTGGTTATAGGGGTAGCCGTATGTTGTTGAATGCAGTAGACTACTCAAGACAGTTATCCTAGTTAATTTGGAAAAATAGTAACTGCGTACATACTGCCACGCGTTAAATCTTTGATTGTACTGAGCCTTTAGTATTAGCATTAATGACGTAGGCCTATACATGGGGCTACAATCTTTATGGTTAAAAAAGTGTTCTTATTTAAAAATCACTAACACAACCATGTTCGATTTGCCCCTTCACTGTTCCTAGTTTCATATTTCCCACAAGCACATGAAGACAGCGTTTTGAAGGTGGGTTCAAAAATCTGACGCAGTCTGTTCTAGGCGTTGCTGCTGTTTCGTTCTCCCTTGAGCAGCAAGGATAGCAGCTCACGAGAGAACACAGGCAGAGCGGAGCGAGGCAAGAGGCAGAGATTTGTCTTTACTTTGGGTTTAATCTATTCTTTGTTTGATAATGGAACTTGATAATGGAACTCGATTATGATACCAGAGAATGTGCTGGCAGGACCAGCCCAACCGCTCGGGTGCTACGTTTGACTTGAAATTGCGGTAGGTTTCCCTTTTCATTGTGCGGTCTGCAGGCGTAGATAAAAGATGCGTGAAGCGCTGCTGGCCAGGTTCAGTCGACTTGACTCTGTCTCGACATGGAATTGCTGTCGTTTTCCCTGTTGTTTGGATTGTTGATAATAAGAACATTAATCGATAAAGCGATGGCACCTAGACCACCATGCTACCAGGATAATTATTAATGATTCCTCTCAATGAAAACAAGGAGGAGGGGTCGGGCTGTGAAACCATGGAAGACAAGGAGAACAACCTCAAAACGGCTAAGCTGTGGAGGGATGCTGCTCTCCGCTCTAGGAAGCTTCGAAGCAACCTGCGTCAGCTAACCCTCTGCTCTAAGAACAGGGAGAAGATCATTTTACCTGAGAATATTAGCGAGATAGAGGTGCTCAATCTAGGCAATAACTCACTGCATGAGCTACCAGAAGGATTAGGGTCCACCCTCACAAACCTGCGTGTCCTTGTCCTCCGCAGGAACAAATTTGTCACAGTTCCTTTTGTGGTGTTTGAACTGGGTCAGCTTGTGGAGCTGGACATGAGTCACAATTGCTTAAGCCACTTCTCTGAGGACATAGGCCTGTTGAAGGGGCTGAAAAAGCTTTGCATCAGTCACAACAAGATCCAGTACCTGCCCTCACAGATTGGGGCCCTGCAGTGCTTGGAGGAGCTGGATGTAAGCTTTAACGACATACTGGATTTCCCTAGGTCCTTCTCACAGCTTAAGAGGCTCCGCACTCTGGATGCCGATCACAACAAGCTCAACCTGTTCCCTCCGGAGATTCTGGCCCTAAGGGACCTGGAGGAGCTAGACTGTTCTGGGAATACGTTTGTGTGTCTACCAGAGGACATCATGAAGCTGCAGTCCATCAAGATCCTCTGGCTCAGCAGTCTTCACATCTCCCGGCTACCTGATGCATTCTGTCATCTGCAGAACCTGGAGAGTCTGATGCTGGACAGTAATAACCTCACAGTTCTGCCTTGTTCCTTTGGAAACCTGCAGAGACTAAAAATGGTCAATCTATCGTCTAATGAGTTTGAAGAGTTTCCCAAGGTTATCCTGAACATTACCGGACTAGAAGAGCTTTACCTGAGCAGAAATAAACTGTTTTTTGTCCCAGAAGAGATAGGCCAGCTGCATAGACTGGCAAACCTCTGGTTGGACAATAATACAATTACTTATCTGCCTGACTCCATTGTGGAGCTGGAGAGACTGGAGGAGCTTGTTTTACAGGGTAACCAAATAGCCATACTTCCAGATAACTTTGGAAAACTTGCCAAGGTAAACATTTGGAAGGTGAAGGATAACCCCCTTATCCAGCCTCCATATGAGGTCTGTATGAAGGGTATCCCCTACATCGCTGCCTATCAAAAGGAACTTGCACATTCCCAGCTCGCTGTGAAGCCCAGGTTGAAACTGGTCCTGATGGGGATGAAAAACGCTGGGAAAACACGTCTCCGGCAGAGCGTGGTGAGTGAGGCGGATGCCAGCTCTGCTCAGGGAAACCAAGGGATTGATGTGACTAACTGGGTTGCGGATGCTGATCGCAGTCTTACGTTTTTAGTGTATGACCTGTCAGGCAAGCCAAACTATGACCTCATCAAACCATTTTTTCTCTCGCCTGGTGCTCTGTACGTCCTGGTAGTGAATCTGAAAACATACTCACCCAAGAACTTCTACACCCATGTGGGGTACTTCCTCCACCTTCTCGGTGCCAAAGTGCCCCACGCGGTGGTGTGCATGGTGGGCACACACTCTGACCTGTGTGGAGACATGGAGGTGGAGGAAAAAAGTCTGGACATACACAGACAAATTGCCCTGCAGGAGAAATGGGACACTCATTGCCTGCGGAGCCTCACACAGCAAGTAGACCACGCCCTGGAGCAGGGCTACAACGTCCGCACCTCCAGCCCTCAGATCCTCTTTTACGGCGTCACGGACAAGAATCTGAGACGGAAGAAAGCCCAGCTGCAGTACATGCTCAACCACAGACTGCAGATCCTTTCCCCTGTCCTGTGTGTCAGCTGCACAGAGAGCCAGAGGAACATCCAGAGACTGCGGGAGAAGCTCATGTCAGTGGCTGACCACAGGGACATCTTCCCCAACCTCCACCGTGTGCTTCCCAAGTCCTGGCAGATGCTGGAGGAGCTGCACTTTAAGCCCCGGGACCTGTGGCTCTCGTGGTGGGACTCGGCCCGCTTGGGCCTCCAGGCTGGACTCACAGAGGACCGCCTGCAGAGTGCCCTGTCTTACCTTCATGAGAGTGGGAAGCTGCTCTACTTTGAGGACAGTCTGACGCTAAAGGAGTACGTCTTCCACAACCTACCGCGCTTCATCGCCATCCTAAACGTCTTTCTCCAGAGGGATGAGTCCACGCTGCTGGAGAGGCTCCTGTCAAATGGGGAGAAGGGGATCAAGAAGAGGAGTGGTGCGGTTCAAGAGGGGGAGAAGGGGGAGAAACTTGGGGCCACCCACCTTCAGCATCACGTGGAAGGCTTCCTCAGTCATGGCCTCCTGCCCTCCAACGTCATCCGGCTGCTCCTGAGACCTCTCATCCAGACCCAGCAGGATCTCCACCTCATCATGGAGTTGCTGGAGAAGATGGGGGTGTGCTATTGCATCAACAAGCCCCGCAGCAAGCCCCTGAACGGGGCCACCGTCTGGTACAAGTTCCCCAGCTATGTCAGCAATGAGGAGCCCCATGCCGAGGCCTGGGTGAATGGGGGCGTAGCGGCTGCCAGTCAGTTCTTCTCTGTGGAGCAGCTGCAGATTGACTACAGCTTCCCTTTTATCTTCCCTCCTGGACTGTTTGCGCGCTACAGTGTGAAGATCAACAGCCATGTGGTGCAGAGGTCGGATGGAAAGCATCAGATCTTTGCCTACCGTGGTAAAGTGCCTGTTTTGGTCAGCTACCGACCAGCTCGGGGGAGGTTGCAGGTCGACACCCTCTCCATAGCCAGCCATGCCTCCTTACCAAATATCTGGACCGCTTGGCAAGCAATAACCCCACTAGTTGAGGAGCTGAATGTCCTTTTGCAGGAGTGGCCTGGGCTCTACTACACCGTACATGTTCTCTGTTCCAAGTGCCTCAAGCGAGGGTCGCCAAACCCACACACCTTCTCTGGTAAATATACTTACCCCCTCTCTCTAATTTAAATACTCTGATTCTCTCTTTATCTTGGAGGTTGTCTAGAGACCCTTGCCAGGCCTCCCAGAACTAGGCTAATTTCAGTATTCATGCTTTAATCAAAGATGTGATGTACATGAAAGGACTTTCTAGTCAATACTGGGGAGGGAGTTGCCAGGGACCTCACAAATACTATCACAATACTTAGGTGTCGATGTAACATTTATTGCAGTTCTCACACTGCTATATTCAGTCTGATTGGGTACTGTGTTGTTATGGAGATTTGATGTTTCCCACATTTTCAAAGATGTAAGCCAACCCCCAGTCACTAATTTTTAACAGCCTGACACTATTTGTTATTATAATGACAATGTTGAGGGTTGATATGCATGTGGTGCGTGCAACTGGGAATGTAAGATGATACTGACGCGTATCAGTTACTAATGGTTTGGAATCATAATGGTATTATGGAATTATTTTATAGTGGGAACATCTGATACACATATTTTTCATGACATACGCCTCCCCTGGGATTAATGTTGATGGATGAAATGGTAGATTGAACCACTAATAACAAACATGTTCTGTCTTATGTATGTGTCCAAAAAAAGTCCTGACAAATATGGTACTGACTGTAGATTCATGTATCACCCTTGTGCTGTGTGCCCATTGAATCACTAGGGCTTTTATTGCTGGGTCTGTGAGAGGGTGACTCATTTGGTTGAAACTCTCGGTCAGGAAAGGATGGAGGCGAAACAAAGTCTACGGTGGGGCTGGTGGTGACATTATCTCAGCTGAAGACGGTCGGGATGGGTGAGCAATGTGGCCTCAAGCCCCACCTCTGAGACCCATCGCTGTCTCTTCTGGGCCTCCTGCTGAGATCATAGACAAGTTCTAACATGGTGGTGTAGACTCAGTGTTGCCATGGCAATGCGTAGTGCCTTTATTTTCTTGGAATGTGAGGACAGTTCAATGGATCATCCAGCATGAACGAGACCATTGTCACCTCTTCGTTGTGATACATAGAGCCCTGCGGCCATCATTCCAAGAGCATATGGAGAAATCTGACATCTTTTCCATGTTTATGGTTACAGTGAGAACAACATTGTACATTGTTTCATTGCTACTAGTATGCCGTCATCATATCACCTATTCAGAGTGCACCTCTTTTGTGTGAGTGGTGCTGTTTCCTTCTCCTGTGAATGGCAGATTCTGAGGGAATGTCTTGCTTTTTAAAATCTTTCTCTATTAAACAGTGTATTTATAATAGTCCTTGTCATACTGCAAATGTTGGGTTTATATCTTGGGCTTAAGCAGTCTGCAGTGCTGTAGCTATCTGCCAGACAGGATTATTCAGATCTGGTAAATTAGGTGTGGCCCCAAATTGAGCAAACACGAGAATGACAGCTGGGTCTTGGCCAGCTCGATGGCTGTCTCTGTCTACCCCATTCCCTGGTCCTTCTACCCCAGGTTCTTCTCTGTATGTCAATTCACATACTCATTTTCACACTGCGCTTTTCTCATCCTCCTTCCTCTGTCCCTCCATCATTCTTTCCCTCTGGCCCAGAGAGGCCTTTGTCAGTCTTTATGGATTAGTTCATGTCTGCAGAGTTGCTGGTTTGAATCATTAGACAGGAGGCAGTGCTGTTTCAGAGCTCTTTCTTTGGCGTGCCTGGGCTTCCGGAGCAATTGTCTGTCTGACTGGCTCGAGAACCGGGATGCAGACCAGCCCCTGCTAATACACTGGAGCTTAGCTTAGCTATCAGATCTACTGTCTGATAGATCAAAATAAAGCAGGTTTTATACTTTTCTGGTAATTCAAAATTACTTCCAAATGAATTTATGTAATTCTGTTTTTAGAATTGGTTTGGTAAAGCCCTCATATATATATATATATATATATATATATATATATATATATATATATATATATCACACACACACAGGTATATGTATATATATTGAATATGAAATGGTTTAAAAAAATAACAGTTTAATATGAACCATATTTTTTATTTAATATACACTGACCATCTATGAAACCTTTCCTTTTCTGGAAACGGTGTCAAAGGTTCTGAACATAATGTATGCAGTCTTAATATTTACTTTCTGCAAATGTTTGTTAGTCAGGTAGGTCTACTCAAAGTAAACTCAGCACGAGGATAATGCTCATAAGCCATTTTTTAATTAGATTTGAATGTTTACCACTATGTTGCATGACCTCTTCTTTTAACAACACTCTGTAAGCATTTGGGAACTGAGGAGGCCAATTACTGTAGTATTGAAAGTGAAATATTCCCATTCTTGCTTGATATAGGATTTCAGCTGCTTAACAGTTTGGGTTCTCCTTTGTCGTATATTTTGTTAATAATGCGCCAAATGTTTTCAATGGGTGACAGGTCTGGACTGCAGGCAGGCCAGTTTAGCACCTGGACTCTTACTATTGAGCCATGCTGTTGTAATACGTGCAGAATGTGGTATGGCATTGTCTTGCTGAAATAAGCAAGGCCTTCCCTGTAAAAGACATCATCTGGATGGCAGCATATATTGCTCCAAAACCTGTATATATTGTTCATCATTAATGGTGCCTTCACAGATGTGCAAGTCACCCATGCCATGTGCTCTAATGCACACCCATACCATCAGGATGCTGGCTTTTGAACCGTGTGCTGATAACAAGCCGGATGGTCCCTTTTCTTTTTAGCTCGAAGGACGCGGTGGCCACGATTCCCAAAAAGAATTTCAAATTTTGATTTGTCAGACCACAGGACAGTTTTGCACTTCACCTCAGTCCTTCTCGGACCCAGAGAAGGCGGTGGCGGTTCTGGATCTTGGGTTTTCGGAAGTGTTCCTGAGCCCATGCTGTGATTTCCACTGCGGAATTGTCTGTTTTTAATGCAGTGCTTTAAAGTGAGCATATTTTTCAATAAAAAATAAAATGTTTCAGTTTCAACATTTGATATGTGTTCCTTGTACTATTTTCTATTGCATATAGGGTTTAAATTTTATGCAGCCTCAACTTTTTTGGATATGAGGTTGTACTTTTGTGCATGAAAGATATACTGTATTTAGCAAGGTCATTAAACTGTAGAAAACAAATCTGGTAATTTTTAACTACATAGTACCTAGATGGCTATTGCTTAGGGCTTATGTTATTTACAGATTTAATGGCATTCATCTTTCGAATTTCTGCAAGGTGCAAGTGAATTTCTTCATGACAAGCTAGTCTTTCAGGCTGGGGGTTTTGTAAAAGCACTTAGTGACAACTGCTAATATGAAGAGGGCTTTATAAATAAATTTGATTGGTTTCTGCTTGGTTAATGAAGCAAGGCTGGAAGCTGATGGCTTAACTTGGGCTGAAAGGAAAACTTTCCTCAGCTACTGGACCAGAGAGAAAGTAACCCTGCTGTAAACTCCTCATTGTTTGCATGGGTCAAAGCATTTCCTCCTCTTTGTCAGCCACATTTGTTTTTCTGAGTCTGCAGTGTTATTGTGTCTGATCTGAGATAAAGAATGTTTATTGTACAGTACTACTGCAATATTCCATACTTTTTCTCCCACTCTCTGTGCCCAATTCAGATTAGAGTATCATCAGGTAACATGTCAACTGTCATCCGAATGCTTGTGAGGCTGACCCAGTGAATGGGGTGGGAGAAGGAAAGGAGGTGAAGGTTTTGTTTTTCGAGTGGGGGTTGTAATGCGTTGCAGGTTTAGGGAATGGAATTCAAGGAATGGAACTCTAGCCCTGTGCAACATAGCCTGCTCCTGACCCTCACCAGCAGTGAGCTTCTGAATGAATGCTAGCCATTAGCTGACCTGGAACAACTGAAAGGGTGGACAAAATGAGAGCACATCAAATATCTGCCAGAAGTAGATTATACTGTACATTGTAAAAATATAGACTAATATATGTATTAGTCTTATAGACTGAACGTTTCCATTTATCCCTGTACCATGCATTTAGTTCTCTCACTGCTCATTCCCTCCACATTTTCACAAGGTGGTTTTCTTTGAGTTTCTGAACCTTTATGTGGACGGGTGGTAACATTGGCCTTCGTGTCTAATCAGGGATTTATCCTGTCTTTGCCTTGCATGCTCCATTCCAACAGGATGAGTTTGTCTGTTTGGCAACTCTGCTTCCTGAAGCACCTGGAACACCCTTCCTCTAATCTGCCTGTCTGTTCTGTCAGTTGATCTGTCAGTCCGGTCAAAAGGCCTGGTTAAGCAGACTCATAGTTACTTTTGCAGGTGAGTGGCTTTCCTGCTCCACCTGCCATTTTGCATTTGAATGTGACCCAGTCTCTTGTGCTTATTGAAGCAATTAAATGGTTTCTAATGCTATAAAATACTCCTGTAGAAACATCAGCGATTCAACTCGTCTCCGTAAAGAAATAAGAATGTACCACCTATTCCACAAGCAGTGTTTATCCTGCATTTAGCTGCACAGCTTTTCATCTGTCCTAATATGGCCGTGTCTTTTTTGGCTGCTGCTGCTTGTTGACTCAGTGTTGGGCCTCCTCTTGCTAGACTAAACATGAAGGACTTTGAATACACTATCTTCTGTGGAATCTAGAGGGAAGACCTCCATCGCCACAATCCTTTCCTCTCCTTTGTTTCCTCCTGAGATCTCTGCATCAAACAAAGGCATGCATTTCAGTCTTTCTGATGAGCTCATCTGCCTAACTACAGTATGGCTGGAGAAAGCTGTAAAAGTCTAAGCCAGGCGGACAGCATTTACCCTCCTACATAATGCAATCTCTCTAACATAGTGTGTTTGTTTTGTAAGCAGGGAAGTAGTATGTGTGTTAAATGCGAGTGACTAGTGAGGGAAAGTTAATTGGTGAGCAACTATTCAGTAATGTGCTGTTAATTATTATTTCTTCGTTGATGTGCATTGGCAGAACAGTGTGATCGGACAGATAACATGGTTTAAACAGATAAGAACTGATCAATTACATTCCTCTTTGTCCTTGAACATAATCTGACCACTCATTCCTGATCACACAGAGGGCTGGTATTTAAATAAACCCATGGTGTTAAAATAGACTGTTCAAATAGTTTTACTTTTGACGGAAATCTTACTAACCTCCGCCTGGGAACAGCGGTTCTACTCGTGCTCAACGTGTTTTTTTATTTGTTCACACAACTTCTGTGTCAGACCAGATTTAGGGCTGATCACAGGTGCTATTTATGTTAGTAGGTTATTGGGACAGTTGATATTTTGGTTCTATTGCATATCTTCAGCTTAACACCTTTTGCTGTGTTTTCAACTGAATACCAAGTAGCTCACAGACAGATGAATACAAACACGTGTTCAGCTTCAGACAATAAAGTGGTTGTTTGGCTCCACTAGGTTGTGTTTTCGCCCATGTCGTTGCCGTGTTGTATAGCAGTCATTTCTGGCGTTGAGTACTGTCCACGAGGTTAAGCCGCGGACATGTGTTGGGCTTCGCTTGGGGCTACAGTACGCATTCCTGAAAAACCAAGCAGATCAAAGTGCCCGTGTGCAAACATCCAAGCTGCCGTCAGTCGTCCTTGAGCGGGAGACCTGTAAGAAACCAGAGCCTGAGTTCTGGCTGGTGGCCCAGAGTCTGCCCTTCTGCAGTAGTGGTACCGTACCATTGCCATCTCACTGCCTACCCTGCTGCTTACACTGTCAATTGCAATACAACAAATATATTTGGCCCACTGGCCTATATATACACTGGAAACATCTTAGCATGGAAATGTCTTAGCAATGCTTAGTTCAATTACATGAAATG
This sequence comes from Esox masquinongy, assembly GCA_016801175.1. Classification (NCBI taxonomy): domain Eukaryota; kingdom Metazoa; phylum Chordata; class Actinopteri; order Esociformes; family Esocidae; genus Esox; species Esox masquinongy. The sequence goes on along the minus strand of JACXGI010000082.1, from coordinate 80,783 downwards.
CTAGCCGTATTAGTTTCATTGGCATGTCATGTGTTCTTTTCTTACATATAGTTGGTCCAACTGAGTTTTGGCTTTTTGCCTTTGAACCAACCCCCATAGAATTGGGGAGATGCAGGGGAGCTGCCACGAAGAGCAGCAGGGAGCAAAAAGTGATAGCTTGGTCATGGAAGGAGCTGACTTTCCACCTTGCCAGCTCATGGGTTTTTGGTTGCTAGTCAGATGCTCAAACCACTAGGCTCCTTCTCAAACCTATTTAGAAAATAAAGGAAAATATGTGATAGATTTTGGCGAGTCATTTTAAATAACAATAAAATACCTTTTTGATATTTTGTAGACCAGATTGAAATGTAGCCTCCAGTTTAGGTGCAGAGATTCAGCGAATGGTGTCCAAAGACAGGTTTGATTCTTAGTGTCAAAGGCAAACCCTGGGCCACTTTCTCTTTCCGTCTGGATGAACAAGCCCAAGTTTGACTTATTACCGCTGGGCAAGCCTCTCTAATCCAGTTAGCGGATCCTCTGGGATTAGGCCGCTGGTGATAAGGGTCCTGCAGGTGACTCGCCAAGAAGGCAAAGCTGCGTTGGTTAGATTAGCACATAAAATACACATGTGTAGTCACGTGTACGCAAACTCAAAAGCTGCTTGTTTAATCTTTACCTCAAGCACTTAATGGTGTACCTTTGCAGCTTCCTCCAACCCACCCACTATACCTAGTTTTTCCTGTTTTAATTGCGACACTTTTGTGTTTTAAAAAATGTGACCAGAAATGCTGGCGTGAATAAGATTAAATTCACTGGAACATTTGTTTGAACATGTTGGGATCCCTGCTTGCTAGTTATTGTTGTCCAAGTCTTTCCTTTCTTCCAGAAAGCTAAGGAAACTGTGTATGGAGGAGTGTATGTCAGTCCTATGACCAGCATGGGTTGTTTCCTCACCACATCGGTCTCTTTACAGGTTTTGTACATTCCCTTGGAAATATCTTTAAAAAGCCAATATAAGAGGAGTTGGTGGGCTTTTCCCCAGCAGCCAGAGAAAACTGTCTAATTTTATTGGCGTGTCCTAAATTCACCAGAAAATAAGATATGCCAGAACGTCTTGAGAAATATGCAGCTGTCAGTATTGGTACTACACTGAGGCTAAAGTTGAATGCCGATCTGTCTGTCTATTTTAGTTTGGACTTCTCCAGTCTGTTCCGACAGTGTTTTGCCCATAAAAACATTCCGCTGTTGGAAGTGCTGGGAAATGATGCAGCTCTGGCCGAGGACTGATTCAGGGTCAAGAGAAGGCTGAGATTTGAAGATGATTGTTGCCAAACAGTAACAGCCAAGTACTAGGAAGAACCGTGTCGTAATCAGAGCTATTTTCTGGAAACATTAAGAGACTGGAGAGCTTAGAGGCACAAAAAATACTCCAAATGCCAAAGTGAAGTAAATTGGTTATTTCTAAGTTGGTGTACTACCGAAGGGCCAAACTTTCTGATTAGTGAAAGTATGTAACAAATGTGTCACAACTGTTGAGGCAGAGAAATACATGTACTGTTAGTGATTATTGCAAGAAACCTTGGGATGATACTTTTAGAAAGAAGTTCAGATGTCTTGAGTGTCCCTGCTCAGGCACAATCCTGAATATAAAGAGTATTATGCTGACACATCACTAACTGCTGCCCTGGCCTTTTGAATCCTCACTGACTGTTTAGTGCAACGAACCTAAAGTTTTCTGTTATCGTGTGACTGTGTGTGACGGTGTGTGGCTGTTTAATGTGAATGACATGAAAGAAGATGAAGCTGTTTTCTTTTTAACTTCATAGTCAAGTCGCATTTATTTAAAAATCGCATTTTAAAACAACACGTGTCAACCAAAGTACTGTACAATGAAGTGTCTAGGACAGCAAAAAGGAAAAAAAGAAAGCAGGAAAAACAAACAAAAAAAACATACATGAAACACATACAGTTGTGCTCAAAAGTTTGCATACCCTTGGAGAATTGATAATATACGTACCATTTGTAAAGAAAACATGAGTGAGCAGGCAAAACACGTCTTTTATTTCTTATGAGATTCACATTCAACTGTAGGTCATAACAGAATGGCACAATCATAAAACAAAACATGGCAACAAAGAAAAAAATGAACTGACCCCTGTTCAAAAGTCTGCATACCCTTAGTTTTTAATACTGTGTATTGGCCCCTTTAGCATCAATAATCAGCGTGCAGTCTTTTGTAATAGCTGTCTATGAGGCCCCGAATTCTTGCAGGTGGTATAGCTGCCCATTCGTCTTGGCAAAATGCCTCCAGGTCATGCAAAGTCTTTGGTCGTCTTGCATGAACCGCCCGTTTGAGATCTCCCCAGTGTGGCTCAATGATATTAAGGTCAGGAGACTGTGATGGCCACTCCAGAACCTTCACCTTTTTCTGCTATAACCACTGGAGGGTCAACTTGGCCTTGTGCTTAGGGTCATTGTCGTGTTGGAAAGTCCAAGAGTGTCCCATGCGTAGCTTTTGTGCAGCAGGTGAATGCAAATTGTGTGCCAGTATTTTCTGATAACATGCTGCTTCACAGTGGGGATGGTATTCTGTTCACTATAGGCCTTGTTGGCCCCTCTCTAAACCTAGTGCTTATGGTTGTGACCATAGCTCTATTTTGGTCCCGTTACTCCAAATTTCAGTGTGCCAGAAGCTGTGAGGCGTGTCAAGGTGTTGTCGGGCATATTGTAAACAGGTTTTTTTGTGGCATTGGCGCAGTAAGGGCTTCTTTCTGGCAACTCGAACATGCAGCTCATTTTTGTTCAAGTATTGTCGTATTGTGCTTCTTGAAACAACCACACCGTCTTTTTCCCGAGCAGCATGTATTTCTCTTGAGGTTACCTGTGGGTTTTTCTTTGTATCCCAAACATTTCTTCTGGCAGTTTTTACTGAAATCTTTCTTGGTCTACCTGACCTTGACTTGGCATCAAGAGATCCCTGACTTTTCCACTTCTTAATAACTGATTGAACAGTACTGACTGGCATTTGCAAGGCTTTGGATATCTTTTTATATCCTTTTCCATCTTTATAAAGTTCCATTACCTTGTTACACAGGTCTTTTGACAGTTCTTTTCTGCTCCCCATGGCTCAGTATCTTGCCTGCTCAGTGCATCCATGTGAGAGCTAACAAACTCATTGACTATTTATACACAGACACTAAATGCAATTTAAAAAGCCACAGGTGTGGGAATTTCACCTTTAATTGTCATTTTCGCCTGTGTGTGTCACCTTGTGTGTCTGTAACAAGGCCAAACATTCAAGGGTATGTAAACTTCTGATCAGGGCCATTTGGGTGGTTTCTGTTGTCATTATGATTTAAAATGAGCCAAACAACTGTGATAATAAATGTCTTCATATGATCACTATCCTTAAATAAAAGACATTTTTTTGCATGATCAGTCATATATTTTCAAAATCAATGCCAAAATTTCACAATTTCTGTCAGGGTATGCAAACTTATGAGCACAACAGTAGCTAACTAAACATACAATGCTCCAAAAGATTAAAGGAACACTTAAATCACACATCGGGTCTTGATGAATGAAATATATTAAAGGTCAAAATCTTTACATTGTGTAAATTGTTGAACAAAGTGATGTAACAACAGTCAATGGAAACCAAAATCACCAACCGATTGAGAGCTGGATTCAAACTCCCACCGAAAATAAAAGTAAACAACTGAAATCACAGGTTGTTCCAACTTGTGTGAATTCCATCTCGGCAACCCATAATGTGACTCAGTAGTGTGTATGGTCCCCATGTGCCTGTATGCACTTAAACTGAACCTGAAGTTTAATTGACTTAGTGTTATACTGTGATAATTACATGTTCCCTTATTTTTTTTGAGCAGTGTATAAAGGTAGCCTATTCCACATCTTTGGAGCAGCAACAGAAAAGGCACAGTCTCCTTTTAAACTTTAATCAGGACCTTGGAGCACACCAAAGCAGTTAGTTGGAAGACATAGAAGTCGAGGAGGAGGAGGAGCTAAGGAGGTCAGGTAGCTAGTGGAGAGAGGCCAATACAGGGGTGATGCGCTCTCTCTCTTCTTTGTACTGGTTAAAAGCATAGCAGCTGCATTTGGGACAAGCTGAAGGCGAGACGAGGAAGACTGACAGACTTCCATATACAAAGAGTTGCAATAGTCCAGACAGGAGGAAATGAACGCTAGAAAATCCTTGAAAGTAAGAATGGGTTTCAATTTGGCAATGGCCAGGAGCTGGAAAATGCTAGCTCTGACAACAGCGTTTACTTGTTTATCAAATTTGAGATCAGAATAAAAAATAACCCTGAGATTTTTTGCATAGCTGTGTACATTGATGGATAGAGGCCCTAAGTTATTAACAATACCTGGAGTCTGTGGAGGCATATACAACAACTTCTGTTTTTTGGAGTGTTTTTAGCTAGCCAGTCTCTAAGACAGCGTAATTTCAGGGATTTGTTGTCACCAAATTTCAGGGGAAGGTGCAACTGTGTGTCATCGGTATAGCAATGGTAAGAGATGTTATATTTCTGAAAGATGGAGCCCAAGAGAAGCATATATAATGAGAATAAGATAGGGCCTAGGACAGAGCCTTGAGGTACCCCAAATGTGTTTGATGCAGAGGAGGAGAAATTCTCGATCTTTGCAGAAAATGTCTCTCAAATATGTTGTAAACAGCTTTAGGGCAGTATCCTGAATGCCAAATTCTAGCTGAAGACGATCTAGAAGGATGGTATGATCAATTGTGCCAAAGGCAGCACTAAGTCAAGCAGAATTAAAATAGCACAATTGAGTAATATTCTTTTGGAACTCCAAGTCAATCAGTCCCCATGATGACTTGACAGAGAGTAAGGTAGGGCTGCATTTGGTCTACCTACGAAGATGAGGTTCTTCTTTTCTTCTTTTTGAAATCTAACTGTCATGCTCTAGCTAGGAGCTAAATACTTGCTTGAGTGCTAGATAATGCCTGTGTTCACCTCCCTGTGTAGCCTCAACCACACAGGAACACAATTATACTGCTTAGATATCGATGACACTCCAGTGAGAATAAGGACGTTTCAGAATTTCTGTATTCTGTGGGTTTGTTTTTGTATATTATCTAGATATTTTTTTTATATAAATATATTATTTTGCTGTATGTATTCTGTCCTCGACGCAGCCTAATAATCTCTGAGAGGACATCAATCCTGTTATGTCACCGGTCAGTGGCCCTGGACAAAGTTATGTGACGTAAGCCTTTCCTCTCTATTATCTCTAAGACATGTGACAGACAGCGGCTGTGGGTGGAGCTGTGGGTGGAACAATGGGTCGAGGGGAGGGGAGGGTTGAGGTGAGAATCTCAACTTCCATCCTTTGGGAATGCAAAGGAAATGATGTCACTTGGCACCTAGAAACGTCACCGACTGACCTGGACTGTGCAAACATTTTAAAAGGCAAAGAATTGGGGCATGGATCAGGTTGACTAAAATTTACTGTTCACAGTATTAAATTCATTACTGTTGATTTTTTCATTTTTTTATAGCTGAGGCTTATGGATTGTCTTATGTATTCTTCCAAAATCTTGCCATAGATACTTAAATGTTTTTAGGTGACATGTTTATACTGTAGTGTTGTTTCTTTACTTTGTCAGCCAGGTTTAATTTGCTCCAAGAATCCAAAATGACTACCTTGAACTTGCTATGTTGCTGTGGTTACTGGGTCTTCCTCCCACTCATGGAATACTCGTCTGCTGGGTTGAAAATATTCTGGAGTGGACAGTTATAATTAACAGCCAAGAGGCGGGCTGGAGTTTGAAACCACGTCTACGTTAAACACTGGCCCTGCAGCCTCAGCGACACCGCTACTAAATACTTGTCTAGCAACCACAACTACTGAACGCTCGCGTTGTTACCACTGACTCAGTGCCACAGTTTCTAGCTGCTTGTCAACAGACAGCCTTGTGAATCATCAGCATTCTTTGCAACGTTATTTTTATCCCGAATACTGTGCAGATTGTGGCATTGCTGTATTAATATTGTAAGAGTTACACAAGCCTAGTTAAGTCACCAGTCTGTTTTCTGCTGTGAATGACGTCAACCGCGTATTTTCTTGTGTTTTCATACTAGTTCGATACCTTGCATGTATCGAACTAGTATGAAATGACCCAAGCCGCCAAGGCTAAAGCCCGGAGATTTCCTAGAAGGAAAGAAAGCTCTTTTTTTTTCACTTGGCAAGCCATTGTCTGTCTTGAAATGTAAATGTCTAAGTGTCTAGAAATGAAATTCGTCCGCTACTGTTTTTTATAACTCGTTCCGGTCAGAGCACACTCCTTTGACGTGGTTAAATGTCTGGAGCTGATTGCAGTAATAAAAACGGGCCATTGGTCACTGTCAGTTTTTGTCCTAAACGAAGCACGGGTACAATGTTCCTATTGGCCCTCTAGCAAGCAAGGCACTTGACCTAAATTATTACTCCTTTTCAATATTCAACTGTAAGACTGGGGTTCTTGCTCTGCCAAGTAGAGCAGTGTCACAGTAAAGACTAAATAGTTACAGATCAGTTCTTCCTCCATCTTGACTTGGGCAGGCAGAGCAGCTGAGATAGATCCTTGAGTTTGAGGATGTGGTGTTAAGGGAAGTTGATTTTGTGCAACTATAGTGAATGATAAGAGGTCCTTGGCACACTGTCTTGCCTGCTGTCTGTCAGTCAGTATGGCACAAGGAACATTAAACAAATCCACTTTAAACCCAACCAGTGAGTGTATACATTAGGTATTATATAGTATGTGGATTTTTTTGGTTTGGTACTGTCGGTTTTAATTAGTACAGTAACCTAGCTACTAATTCGGCTAGCTGCTAATTAATACATAGGGCTCTTAGCATTCCATCCACATCCTGTTACATAATCATACCCATGGTCCCTCGTGACACTGACTCCCTGATGTGGTGACCCCCTGAGGAATGGACAGCTGTTTAAGGAGCCTTCTGGTTTATAGGCTCCTGCTTAGTTGTCAGTTTGAAGTAAAGATGCATTCTGGGACTTTATTTTTATCTGGATGTGTAATGTGTTGTTGGTATGGCCATAGTCTGAGTAGAATCACTATCCTAGTCAGCCATGAAACTTGAAAGCGGGTGTTTCTTTTAACATGGGACATATCAGTACAAACATGACGGAACAGGATTTACGGTGACCTGTTTTGGCTCGATAACGCATCTTTCCTGTTTCTTTTTTTCTAAATACAAAGCATAGTTTCACAATAACAGATTAAACATTGTCCTGAACTAAATACCAAGATCAATGGAAAGTCTCTGTAGGAATTTAATTTCAGTCCTGGACTTGGTTTAATCTGTGTTTGCCACCAAATGTCTGTTCTTCAGGGGTGATGTTATTTTCACCTGGTTGTTTCATTATTTGTAATGAATGTATCCAATTCTCCAACTGGTGATGAGAGAGCACTGGACTGTGTTCATTTGCGATGTTTTGATATTGTCTTCATCTAAACCTAACAGATTTTACGCAAAACATTTACACACTGGGAACTTGTGCCATTTTGCTCGAGTGGACAGTATCTTCACCTTTACTAGAGGGAATCCCTCTCTTTCTCTCTGTCCCTCCCTCTTCCTGCACACTCCGATTTCCCAGAGCATTGTCGACAGTCCTTTCAGAATGGCAAATTGTCCTGTGGTAAAATTAAACCCACGTTGTGTCAGTGTTGGTTGCGCGTATGACCATGCTACAAGTCGACGTACAGTACCCACCCTTTAAACGGGTAACCAAAAGTGCATTACAGTATATTGGCATTTCTTTAGCTAAGCCCCAGGATTGTCTCAATCCAAAATGGACGGGATGGTGAACTGGGGCTCCGCGTCAGCCAGGGCCCATCAGTGTGAGTGTGCCGATAATGTGATTGGACAGCTTAAGTTTCGAAGGGAGATAAGAGGGGAGCGCCGGACTTCCTGCTGCGCTACGGTGGGATGGTCATCTTATTATGTACCACATGTAAACGTCTGGCCCCGCAGCAGGTGACACGCCGTCCATGCAGATCTGCAGCTGTCTCTGAGTTTAAACACATACAACTTACAGAGGAGAATATGAAGCTCGTTCTGCCCTGGCTATGTTGTTGGAGACCGGAGGGATGCAGTCCTTTTTGCCTGCCCTGTATTCCATCAGAGGGTTAATCCACTGGAATTCAATTGTTTTGTTTTTTTGACAGCTCCCTTTTTTAAATTTTAACTAACGTATGTATTTAACGGTTGTAGAAGAACTCTAAATGTGATTTCTATAACGACCAAATACGCATGGAAGGTTTGTTCGAAACGAAGGGGTGATGTGAAAAAGTGATTGAATTCAAATGGATTTGCCCAGATGCCAGTCTGCACTCTGTTACGGCTTCCTCTTATTCCCTTTAGTGCAGATGCGGTCGTGTGCCGGTTAATGCCCCTGCCATTAAACTCCACTCTTTCTGGCCACCTGGCGGGCTGCCAGGATTAACCGCAGCCATCTTGAACACACAGGTGCAGCTAGTTCAGCGTGGCTGGCTCCCCGCACCTCCCCTCTCTGACTCAACGGACCCCAAAAGGCTGCTTTTGACACTGCCAGATTCTTCACAGGCTCCCTTGCGGTTTGAAGGGCTTGCCCAACAGCTTCCCCATGGTGATACTTTGGAATGGTTAGAATGAGTTATTTTCAGGCCATATCCCCTGGCAGAGAAGTAGGTCACGCATTCCTTAGGCCGCGTGCCGGTCGGTGTCAGGAGGCGAGTACCACTCACTGTTCCAACAGGATTAGTCTAATTTATGTGTTTGAGACGCCTGTCTCTATCTTCATGTCACTCTTTGTTAAGTAACCTTTCTGAGGTAGACTGAACACACCACTATCAGCCACTCTTTGAGTAACGCTCAGCCTTATCAGGCCAGGCAGTTCAGTTGATGCATTTCCCAGCTTCTGGCTGTATCGTCTGGAGATTCTGCTTGTCTAAGGCTTGTTCAGATTTCAACCTTTGGCCTGCTTTCTCTCACTAGAGAATTAATCTAAGAGTCACAAACTACTGTTTGTAGCATCTGCTGATCAAGAGTCCAAAAGGAGTAACTGTTTAGTTAGTGGTGAACCAATCCACCATCCTTTCTCCTCGATTGCCAGCTCATGTCACTGGCAAAATGTTCAAACTGTTTCTACATGTAGTATCCAGTGTTTGTTTTACCCCACACCTTGTTCCACATAGGACTGCAGTGCTTTATTTAACTGATAGTAGAAACTGATTTATGATTCTGTCAATATTGCCCCACCATTGGGTTTTATCAGTTTGTTAGAACTAATTTTCTCACCCAGTTTCTGCCTTTGTGCATTGTTTTATTGCCAGTTATGTCATCAGATGAATAATGAGCTCACGGAGGTAGCAGCCCACTCTGACACAGTAGCTAGAACTTCGAAAGATTCAGTGTCAGTATTGCCATAGAAAGCGAGTATAACACCAAAAGCTAATCAGATTCCTGGATTATTTTCGAAGACATACAGTATCCTCCATGAGTATTCGCACAGTAAAGTCAAAATTGCTATTTTTTCTGTACACTTGAGGCATATGAAATTACTATTAAAAGATGAATACGATGAATGTGAATACATTTTGTTCACATTTGCTTTAAGTTGAGTTGTCCAAATACTTGTGCTCACATAAAATGGGGTGATGGAATTCTGAGTGCTGGTATTCTTCAAAAGTTTGGACACACCTACTCCACATTGTAGAATAATAATGAAGACATCAAAATTATGAAATAAAACACATGGAATGGTAGGCACCAAAATTATGTTAAACCGATCAAAATGCATATCATATTGTAGATTGTTCAAAGTAGCCAACATTTGTCTTGATGACTGCTTGTCTAGGTGACAGTCTTGCGCGCTCTTTGCATTCCCTCAACCAGCAGTCATCAAATGCAAAAGATTTGCAACCAAGTACTAAATACGACAACTTTTAGGATTAAAGATGACAGTCTGAACCTCTTTGTCAAGTCAAAAGCGCTGGAGTACAGAGCCAAAAGAAAAAATGTTGCTGTCCAAATACGTCTGGACTGCTCTGTATTCAAGCAGGGCACAGGAAGCGCTTTACTCCAGAATAACCTGGATTGATTTGACTATGTACAGGCCTCCCAAGCGTATTCCCCTTACACCGTACAGGTGTAACTTTCCATCACTCTACTCTGAGAAGGAAACGATTGGTAGGTTGCTGATGAGAGACGTATGTGTGCAAGAGACACGGCCGCTGACTCGGCTGAGGAAGTGCAAGCTTGTCATGTATACCGTTAAGGCTGTTGGAGAACAGGGTGGACTTGTCAGTCCTGATAAATCACCATGGAAGTAACTGAAACACTGGAAACAGTACGTATTTGCATGCAAGATTCTTTAGACCTGGGAATATGTTTACAACCGTGACGTTATTTACCACCTCATGTCACACTTAATGTTCCAAACAAACCTAATTTTGCTAAACAATCAGTTTTCATTTATGGAATTTCCCCTCAAATTTGGTAAGTTTTGTTTTTTTTCCTCTTACAAAAACTGTTGTTAGTCTTGTGTGACTAATTAGAGCAGAGATGATCAAAACTATGTAGGTCTTTTAGATTAGTCCTATATTTACCATGGTAGCTTGATGATAACCAACCTATGAAATAATCTGCTGTAATTGTGTAATGTTGTATATGCAGATACTGTTTCTTTAGTTTAATCAACCTATTTGGTTTTATTGCATATCTAGTTTTTGTGCCACAAATATGCAGATTGACCGTTGTTTGCTTGGCTAGCTATCATTACAGTATTTTGCTAATGTTTTTGTTTTCCAAAATGCCTCTGGACATAATACCAGCTTTTTGTTTTACTTTGCTGAGGGTGCCTGATATATTGTGTGTTATTTGAGGAGTTGCCTGAAGCGTGAGAGGAATGGGAGATAGAGGCACATGGCAGTGCTGAGGCAGAGGGCTTGTGGTGAGGACAACTGCCTACTATTCTTCATGTAGTGATCTTGTCGGCACCCAAAGCTGCTGGTGCATCCCTCAGTTGTGTTACACACAATGGAAGAAAAAGCGTTAGGCGGCAATAAGACACAGCTGTTTCCAAGATTTACCTACAAGGGCATCGGCAGACTTCATCAGCGTCCTCTGACCACCTCTCACATGACCTTACCCTCTCCATCTTTTGGAGGACACATTCACAGACTCAGCTTGAAATGATATAGAAATTTGGGGAACTGTGAAAGGCTGTATAATAGTGTTTGGTGTGTTAGTTCATGCTTACGGTGTTTGGGTGGCCGGGTTTCTCACACACAGCCCCTCCAGTTGTCATGCCCATTGTCTCTCCAACAAAAATATTGAGGCAGCAGGGGTACAGCTTAAATACAGCCACTGCACTTCTTTGTCCCCCTGCCTTTAGAGAGGCGGCTGTTTCCTCCCTGTTTCAATCCACTTGAATCCCTGAATCCCAGCTGTGTGGGCACAACAGTCGCACGCAGTTGGGAGAGGGGGTTGGCAGGCGGCGTGGACGGACAGAAGGTTGGTGTGGTTGTGTAATGTTGTTTTTGTTATTCTCTGAGTGGCTATGCTCCAACAGCACCATGTCTTTGTTTACCATTTTCAGTAATGCTGCATTAAGGGGGCGGGGGTAGGTAAAGATGTTATCACAAGGACCAGCATAATAGGCTAGGGCATTATACTCTGCCATTGCTTCCAGAAATCCCTTTTCTGTGACTTAAGCAGATTTGAGTATTTAGCCCAGATATGATCGTCAGTCGTTTGTCCGACCCGCCCTCTTTTCCCTGTTTAACCCTAAAGGGGCTTCTCATTACGGCACGATGTGACATCCTCACTGTGTTTGTTCATGGTGTGTTCCTTGTTTAATGTGTATTGTATTTCACCCCTAGCTGTTGGGGTAGCTGGAGAACGACCAATGAATAGCGAGGAGGTATCCGCTCTCCCCTTATTCACATAGAGCGTTGAGTGACTCGGCAGAACGCTGCTAGATGGCGGCCCCGTTTGCCGGGCCTGATCTGGGCACACTGCCAGCTTTGTCATGGCACCAGGCAGACAGCCTACGAGGAGAAGTCGGCGCCTTCAAGTAGCGTAGTCCTTATTTCTCAGTTGGAACGGCTGACGAAGCACTTCCCACTGGATACTGTTGGCTTCTTATCGATCTTATGAGGAGCTTCTCTGGATGCCTGGGTCCATCTAAAATCCCATAGTGATTTTTTGACTTCTCACCTGTCAGAGGGGCGAGATGTGCTGCTGTAGAATGACGTGTAGAAAGAGGGATGGAATTCCTCCTTTTCATTGGATAGTTGTGTAACCTATGGGGATGATTAAGTAAATTTGTGTTTTTAAAGCATACAATCGTGAAGAAAGCTAAAGGAAAAAATGTTTTGTTGAAGTGGTGGCAAGGTGACCCAGAGTTAGTACACCGAAAGATAGATGAAAGAAAATGGGATTCAGGCAGATACCTTAAGAGACTATGCCTGTGTTCACATGCCCCTTCTTGTCCACCCCCTCTCCGACTGCCTATCGTCATTGATCATTGTCAATTGCCTCCTCCCCCAACCCTCTTCACCTCTTGCCCTTTTCTACCATGGTGCCTCAAACCAGGAAACAAAAATTAGTGGAAGGAAGGTAAGGAAGGAACATCCACTGTGAAAGGACTAAACGTGGATGTTCCCAGACTCTTGTCTTTTTCCAAACGGGTTTAGCTTCCTGCTGGGACTTTCTTGGAGAGGAAAATATCTATTTTTCTAGCGAGTCTGGAGAAACTGCAGTTTTCCTTTTATGGCCACAGCTCTGGAGAACAAAAGAGAAAGTGAGGGTCTGGCAGGAGGACAAGTCCAGCAGAGCAGGAATGTACCGGGTCATTATCCTACCTGCCTGCTGATGATTCGTCAGTGGAGGAGTCTGGCATTGAGATCAATAGCACATTCCAGGTCCTTGATGTCAGGGCCAACAGATTCCCCTGCCTGTCTGCGTACTGTGTCACTAGCCTTCACGCTGTCAGCAGGGAAGGAGGTGAGACTGGAGAGGGGGCTTTCACCGTTCTTAGTGTTGACCGTCTGACCCAGACGAAGGGAGAACTGCCTGTGTGATTCAGCATCTGTGCCGCTTCCCGTAACAGAACCCCCCCCCCCCCACCCATTTCCAAAGAAAGATTCAGTGCCAGCAGCATTCACAAGAATGAACCACAAATATATCACATGTCAGGCTGTCCTGTGTACTGTAGCTAACTGTAATTTTATACAGCTGACCAACGCGCACAAATCCCACCTATTTTACTAGGACAAGAAATACCGTGTCTTTAACCTTTGATCCAGTATGCTTTTGTTTTCGATGATCTTTATTCCTGGATGCTTGTTGGCCCTCTTTGTCCTGACGTGGATAGAAAATCAATGGGCCTGGTGGTGTAGGTGCTGTTAAGGATAGGCTGTTGAATACAAAGGAAGCTACTGCTCTCTAGCCTGAGGAGCGTTGGATAAAATCAAGTATATTGTTCTTGAGCATAGGGAAGTGAATGGGTAAACTCAAAGTTGCTTCGGGACAAGGACACAGTGCTTAAAATAAATATGATGTTCCCAGACCAGAGCAAATATCAACTTATGGTAATTAACTAGCAATATCATGGGTAGCGAACTGTCCCTGATGCCTCTTGGATAGGGTTGCCATGATAGTTCTAGATTTACAGCATGGTGATAGTCTCACACAGTCCAAGAAGCAGTGACAGCCCTAGAGCTCCAATTTGTTGATCGAGCAGATCCACGGGATAGAAGGTACAGATAGTGAATTCGGGTCAATCCGTGTCTAACAGATAAGCCCAGATCAGACTGCCCCGGTGATGGGTCAATACAATATTAGTGAGCTATGTCGGCAGATGCCTAACCGAGACCAACAAGAGGGGTGGATCATTATTCAGCCAAGGAAAAGGATAATGTGACTCTAAACCATCCTCACTGCTCAACCTTCAAAAACCCTTGTGAGCATCAAGCCTGGTTCATACCAGCGCGTACAGATGACACTGTAAACGTAATGATGTCTTCACCCTGGGCTCTTCTGGGCTCTACCGCCTCGTTCTCTATCACACTGAGAATTCATTGACATACTGTAGTGTCACCGATGTGGAATTCGGCTACTCTTATCTCGTTCCGAACACAGAGTGTGTGGCGGGGCCGTGTGTGTAGTGAGTGGGTTGATGGGAGTAGTGTAGTGCAGACAGGTAGAGGCAGCAGGATGTGTGGGATGGCCGCAATCTTACTGAGTAATGGATGATGCAAGTGGCCTGTTGTTTCTGCCTGCCTGGAACGGACCGATATCCACCGTCGTCAGGACAAACACAGACCAACACGCCCTGTCGTTAGAGAACGGCCCCTGGAGGGCCACGGGCTTTGACCCTCAGGACAGATCTAGAACCCCGTTTCCTTTCACTGAAGATGCAACGGAGGAATTGGGACATTTTGTTTTTGCCTTTCGCTCTTTTCCGGATTCTGTTCTGGCTGTGCCTGCTGTGTCCTGCCATTGTTCGGAAAACGGGGAAAAATATTCTAAGAACGGAACGTGGGCTGTATGTGCAGTTAGGTCTGTTTTCATAGGATTGACTGCATTTAAAACTACTGGACTTGCATCTTCTGGGATGTCTCTTTATCCAGTAAATTCTATTAATGAAGGTGACTGAACCTCTCTTGACTCACCCTCATTAGATATAAAGGGGCGCTTGATACAGTATAAAGGCCACCAGACACCAGTGGCTGTAGGGTCTGCATATGGCCAGTCAGTGACACGGACACGGGGATATTTACTTATTCCCATAATTGGAAGGCCAGATCATGTGACATACAGCTGGGCTGTCGGCCTGTTCCACACTGTTAGTCAGGAAATGGCCTTGAGCGCATGAATGTAATGTTTGCCACATGCACACACTCAGCTTTCTTTCGCACCAAAACACATAAATTCTCCTACAACCTGCTGTATAGGATTCTGTGGATGTGGACACGCCCTATCTGTGTGAGTAGATAGGCAGCTATTAAACACAGTCTGGTGATGGATCCCTTCACTCCGCATAGGTGTCAAGGGAAATATACATGCGGTTCCTGCTCTCATTTAGCACCGTAGCAGGCTCTTGCTGTCTTTAGTAACGTCATATCACCATCTAGTGGGCAAAAAAAAACTGTTTAGTTGCAGCTTAGATCTCATTGAATCTTGGCTAAACATTGAATTGGGGTCCTGTTGGGAAAAACAACATGCTGATTTCATTGAATGAATGACCTCTGCATCGATTGAATAACTGAATTCATAAACTCTCCCTCTCTTTCTCTCTCAGGTGAGCTGCTAAGCCAGCCACGCCCCGAAGGCCTGACCGAGATAATCTGCCCAAAGAACGGTTCGGAGCGGGTCAACGTGGCGCTGGTTTACCCCCCCACGCCTACGGTGGTCAGCCCCTGTCTCAAATGACCCCTGCGTCCAGGCAGCTACCAATGCAGTCTGACTGTACCCTAACGCCCGTCTCTCTAGCCAACGCCTGCAGCTCTCCAGAGAAGTCTGAACCGTACACCCCAAGTCTCCCCTTAACTCCCCCCCCCTCCCCCCAGCCCACCCGGGCGGCAGCCAGACTGGACACGCGGCCATGTGAGGTCACAGAGGTCGGCACCGGCGGCTGGATGCAGCAGAGCTGGGTGAGTGTCCCGCAATGTTCAGCCCTCTAGAACGAGTTTGAGGTTGGTAGCTGGAGTAACAGAGGGTTCCAGGTATGGGAAGTTACCGACTGACATGTAATTCCACGTAATGTGATTAAACTAATCAGCTGGGTTACCTGCTTAAAATACTGGAATTAATGAACAGATTTTTTTTTTTAAACTAGACGATTACTTTGAAATTCAGAAACAATATTGTTGGAAAGAATATTGTACCTTGTGACATCTTTCCATTTTCTCAAATGTCAAAATTATAATAAGGGGAAAGTTAAAGACTTTTCCAACCGAGCATGTCTGATCACAATGGAGAGAACGCTGACAACAGACCAAACGCATTTAAAGTATCATTTTTGTTGTCTTTTCATGCCTCATAAGGAAACACGTATCAGAAGTAACTGAAAGAAACCCTGAGTTTGGGAAAGCTTTGATGTTCTTTGTAAATGGATCGACATGGATGCTGTAATGGAATAAACCTTATCTTTGCATCACGGTGTCACCTAGTGACGATGTACTGCTTATAAAAGTAATATGATGTGCAATGAATATCTGAGCTCATATGCTTTTTTCCCTCTTCTTTCCCATAACAGGATAATATGTAGGTTATCCAGATGTTCTGACACTGCCTCACCAGAGTGACAAATTACTGGGTTGTTTTTTAGACCCTTGCTGTACTCCATCAAAACGTAGTGTCTTTTCCAACTCTCCTACTCCATGTTGCCTCCAGTCTGGACATCTGGCAAACCTCTGCCTACAATCTACCCAAGACGAGATGCAGGAAATAGACATTTCCAACAATCTATCCATGCTATGAATTCCACAGTTAAGAGAGATGAGGGGGCAAAAACTCAAACTGGTTTCTCTAATTTGCTGATTAATGGCTTCATAAAATGAACTGCCACTCAATTCTAATTTCCCATAATGCTGCTTATCCACGCTGTGACTAGAGAAATGTAAGGAAGAGAAATGACCAGTCCTCCTGCTGTATCATGCTATGACTAACGGTTATGGAGGTCTGGTCCTCCTGCTGTATCAAGCTATGACTAACGGTTATGGAGGTCTGGTCCTCCTGCTGTATCATGCTATGACTAACGGTTATGGCGGTCTGGTCCTCCTGCTGTATCATGCTATGACTCACAGTAAACCAAATACAGTCTTGTATAGCCAAACACATGAACTCCATATTCTCCAGAGCGACACAATAAGCTGTTGTCCATGTACAGACCCCATCCTTAGCCTTAGCTTGCAAAGGGCCACATGTATCATCTATCAGATGAAATGCCGTAATTACATGTTATTACATTATGTAACAGCAGAAGACTGCCCTTATGCCAAGAAAATTGCAGCTCAGATGGATTTGTAAAGACGTTTCATTGTCCTGACCAAATAATGGAAGTATGTTTGTCATATGCCATTTCACCTTTGAGTAAGAAAATTTGTTCTCTGTCCAAAAATGATCATTGTGTGTAAATAAGTTGTTCTCTTTATGAAACTGAAAGAGAAGACGTGTAGGATTTGTGCGTCTTCATAACAGCTGTTTTTGTTCATGTTGGAATGGAGAAATTCATTTCGAGATGTTTTTTCACTGCTATGGTGAGATACTGCAAGATCTTTGGACTTCAAAGAAAAAGTTGATTAGAACTTTTGTATATAATATCTTTATTTTTGTATGTCGACACAAGTTGTCACCACCCTATCATCATGAGGTACATTGCAATGTGGCACATTGCTCACCTTAGAGTGAATCAGTGTGAGAGGGCATACTCTTTTAAATGTAGCTGGTCAAACCATCTCTCAACACAACATAAAAAGCACCAAATACAAATAAACCATATACTGGTTAAATATTTCCTCACTGTTGTCTCATTTGTCTACTAAACCCTTATTCTGATTATAGATGTTCATGAGAAAGAGAGTTTCATATTGATACTGTGTTAAAATGTATTTACATTACAGTTGCATTACAAAGGTTGAGTGGCTGGTCAAACAAGTGGTCCTAATTAATAATGCTCTAAGCAGGCCATAAGAGAAGAATGGATGAGATACTGTGTATATGATGTTTTGCTGCTAAGGTGTGCTATTCCACAATTAGCAACAACTATGCCCTAAACCCATATACAGGTGCATCTCAAAAAATTTGAATGTTGTGGAATTTTTTTACCATAATTCAAATCAAAAAGTGACACCTTCATTTATTCTAGATTCATTACACATAAAGTGAAACATTTCATGTGAAACACTTTGTTTCAATCTTTATGATTACAGCTTACAGCTCATGGAAATAAAAAATCCAGTATCTCAAAATATTAGAATTAAACATAACACAGAACTGTTGACCTGAGGAGAGCTCTAATCAGCTAATTAATTCAAAATACCTGCAAAGGTTTCCTAACTATGTTAATTTCTGCACTCAATACTTAGTTGAGACTCCTTTTTTATGAATGACTGCATCAATGTGGCATGGAGGCAATCAGCCTGGGGCACTGCTGAGGTGTTATGGAAACCCAGGTTGCTTTGATAGCAGACTTCAGCTTGTCTGTGTGGTTGGGTCTGGTATATCTAATTTTTCTCTTGACAGTACACTATAGATTCTCTATGGGGTTCAGGTCAAACGAGTTGGCTCGCCAATCAAGCACAGTAATACCATGGGCAGCAAACCAGTTCGTTTTGGCACTGTGGGCAGGTGCCAAGTCCTGCTGGAAAAGGAAATCAGCATCTCCATAAAGCTTGCATCTCCATAAAATCTCCTGGTAAACGGCTGCATTGACTCTGGACTTGATAAAACAAAGTGGACCAACACCAGCAGATGACACGGCACCCCAAATCATCACTGACTGTGGAAACTTCACACTGGACTTCAAGCAACTTGGATTCTTCCTCCAGACTCCGAGACATTGATTTGAATGAAATGCAAAATTTACTTTTAATCTGAAGAGAGGACTTTGGACCACTGAGCAACAGTCCAGTTCTTTTTCTCCTTTGCCCAGGTAAGACACTTCTGACGTTGTCTCTGGTTCAGGAGTGACTGGACACTAGGAATGAGACACTTGTAGACCATTTCCTGTGTCAGTGAGTGTCTCCTGGACAACAAGTCAGCAGTCTTCCCCATTATTATGGTTGTATATACTGAACCAGACTGAGAGATTGAAGGCTCAGGGAGTTAATTAGCTGATTAGAGCTCTTCTCAGGTTGATATTTCTGTGTTGTACATTTTTTATTCTAATATTTTGAAATACTGGATTTCCATGAGCTGTAAGCTGTAATCGTCAAGATTAAAACAAAAAAAGTCTTGAAATGTTTCACTTAATGTGTAATAAATCTAGAATATACGAAGCTGTCACTTTTTGATTTGAATTATGGACAAAATGAACTTTTCCACAATATTTACATTTTTTTAATGTAAATATCTGTACGTCGTGATTGACAGTTCACGATGAAGAATAAAATATAACATTCAGCAGGAACCTAGCCTGGCTGTTGCGACCTACAGTGTGTGACCACACGGAAGAGTTGATAATACAATGACAGTTGATGTCAGACAGACTAGCATGGACCACCTTAACAATCAGAATGTTACTGACAATTTGGCAGCAACTACTTTGTTGATCAGATAAATACACAGCTGGGCACCTGTAAAATATTTGCTGGTATCTGTTATCCACCTTCATGTCAGTGACTATCCTGTATACTATTGTGCCCTGAACACTGCTGACCACCTTACAACATACACCGATCAGCCATAACATTATGACCACCTGCCTAATATTGGGTAGGTCCCCCTTTTGCCGCCAACACAGCCCTGACCCATCGAGACATGGACTCCACTAGACCTCTGAAGGTGCGCTGTGGTATCTGGCACCAAGACATTAGCAGCAGATCCTTTAAGTCCTGTAAGTTGCGAGGTGGGGCCTCCATGGATCAGACTTGTTTGTCCAGCACATCCCACAGATGTTCGATTGGATTGAGATCTGGGGAATTTGGAGGTCAAGTCAACACCTTGAACTCGTTGTGTTCCTCAAACCATTCCTGAACCATTTTTGCTTTGTGGCAGGGCATATTATCTTGCTAAAAGAGGCCAATGCTATCAGGCAATACTGTTGCCATGAAAGGGTGCACATGGCCTGCAGCAATGCTTAGGTAGGTGATACGTGTCAAAGTAACATCCTCATGAATGGCAGGACCCAAGGTTTTTGTTCCTCAATAAATAATATGTAATTTACCACGCTGCAATCTGCTTTGTCACCACATCAGATCCCCTTTTTAACACTCATCACTATGAACTTTACAAGGGGCAACAAGTTCCATACAAAACATCAGACTCACTGATAACAAGTTATAACCACTCAGGCAAATCCCCCCTACACATCAGCTCAAACCTGCTAATACAGTAACATGCACTCTGGTTGACATATCACTGGTCACTCCTAAAACCCCAACATTGGGTGTCACCAGTTCACCACCACCAGAGACTGAAAGAAATGGCAAAAGACTCTCACTTTAATCAGACTTCACTCTTTCAAAAATCTGTTGAATCTGCTGAATGTATGTAACATTAAATATTACAGTTTAGGTGTCTTTTATATAGAGTAAATTTGTCCGTACAAAAAAACGAGAACGCAATATCACTGTAATACAGTGGGTGGCGGTACACACCAAAAACACCAAAGAACGCACCAGAAGCACACCAAAGAACAGCTGATCCCGTTCAAACATCTCTGAGTATCCCGCGAGATGACAGTCACGATTTCTACTCCCAGAATGCCTCTCTCTACCTCTTCCCTTCCGCGGCCTGAGAAAGTAAGTCAACAGACGTGCAATTGCGGCAGAAATCCCATCTAATCTTGTCAATATCTCTGGCATCCTGAGTTTTAAATGCCTAACTTGCATGGTTTTTGAATATTATTTACAAACATCGATGTCTATGCGTGTATTGGTGAATATTTTCACAAAAACTCAGTAATTTGATTGGACCCCATCTAGCATGTCCGTTAGTACTGCATCGTTGCTAAAAGAAACATGGAAAAAATGTTATACCTGAAGCAGTTCTTGCCAATTAAGACTAATAGTGCTTTATTGGTTAATGTGATTTCTGATTTGTTCGTAAGTAATACAGTAACTTGTCATTATATTTAGCTAGGTTAACGTTGGTTAGCTAAATGCTAACATGTAGCAAGCGCATACAACTAAAGATGTCTTCCGATTTCTCAGCAATATTGTGCAGTAATACCCCGGCGTATTTGACAACCAGGGCAGTGATCTAAAACTAACGAACATCTTTTTTGTAGATCTCTGAAAATGGTCCGCTACTCGCTCGACCCCGAGAACCCGACTAAGTGTAAGTACCCGTGGGATTTTTGCTCTGACTTCGTTCAGTAGCTGGATGTCCTGCTATCCCGGCGTAATGCAATGTGAAGCGTTAACTAGCTAGCTATCATATCACGCTCGTTATTTCTAAACGTGGAGTTTCTAGTTGGCAATGCCAATGGTTGTAATGATGACTTTCTTAGGACACCTTTGGATTACCCATGAAAAGAGAGATGAATGAGCCTGAGCAACCATACATTTAGACACATTTTAGTTTGCTACCATGCATCTGCCTTGTGATGTAATTCGCTGCTTTATTTCGCAGCATGCAAGTCGAGGGGCTCCAATCTCCGGGTTCACTTCAAGGTAAGGTGTTGTCTGTGTGGAAGTTGATTTTACTCCTGTGTCAGCGTGGGAGTCACGTTTTGTTAGTGGTTATGGGTAGTTAAGTGTACACACTGAAAAGCAAGATGCTTAGCTATGATGACAACATTGGAGACCTTTGGAATCAAATGTGACAATATCTAACAAATAACTGAGCAACTCTGCATCCATGCTTTTCAGACAAAGTTGAAGCGATCTATTGTCTGTCAACTTCTGCAGTTTTTTTTTAACATTTCTGGTTTGTTGTCCATTAGAACACCCGTGAGACAGCTCAGGCCATTAAAGGCATGCACATCCGCAAGGCCACCAAGTACCTGAAGGATGTTACCGTCAAGCATCAGTGTGTTCCCTTCCGCCGCTACAATGGTGGTGTCGGCAGGTGTGCCCAGGTAAGCTGTTTCTGTAGTCCTGAAATACTCAAGTAGGGTCTTCTAGATTTTCCCCTTAGGGTATTACATAGGAGGTTCTTAGGTTTGTAACTGGGCAATGACAGCCTGTCTCAGCAACATGTCTTCCAGTTTTGAAGGTATCCAGTAATGACTGTTCTGATGGCATTGGCTTTGCAGTGCTGCTTAAAATTCTTCAATGTCTTATTACATCACAGCTGAAAGTAGTCTAGTCTGGGCGATATGCTGTTGTAGTTAGCAGGTACACCTGTTACAAACAGTTGAAATTACCCCATCCTTCCATTGAAAGGTCTAGTTGTTGGGCTGTTTACCCTAGTCTCATAGTCAGTGTAAAAGTAGTGGGCTTGGATGGCGAGAATGCATCTCTTACCCAACCTTTGGGGACTGGTAGACCAAGATTTTAAATGTTTGAGTCACCTTCACTCTAGAGCCTGTGCTTGTTAGGCTTTTTGGAATGGTTGCAATGATGACTTTCTTAGGACACCTTTGGATTAACCAATGAAAAGAAATATGAATGTGACTGAGCAACTGCGCCTTTTAATTGTCTACATATTTCCCAATTTGCACCAGAAACAGGTGTTCTGGTAGTGTTGTATGCTCACCACTCACAAAACCTTCTCTGTAGGCCAAGCAATTCAACTGGACACAGGGACGCTGGCCCAAGAAGAGTGCTGAATTCCTTCTCCACATGCTGAAGAATGCTGAGAGCAACGCTGAGCTTAAGGTAACTTTGGTATATTTACTTGACCCATGTTTTCTTGTGGCATGCCTGTAATTTGCTGTCTTTTTTGGGATTTGTATTGAACATGGTCTTAAATCAGTGCCGTCATGGTTATTGGAAGAACAGTAGGTAGGTTGCTTTAAGTACTCTACACACATGACTCTTCATGGCGGTTTTCCTTGCTGACTTGTCAACATTCTGACAGGGTCTTGATGTGGACTCCCTGGTGATCGAGCACATCCAGGTGAACAAGGCTCCCAAGATGCGCAGACGTACGTACCGTGCCCATGGTCGCATCAACCCCTACATGAGCTCCCCATGTCACATTGAGATGATCCTCACAGAGAAGGAGCAGATTGTTCCCAAACCCGAGGAGGAGGTTGCCACTAAGAAAAAGGTATTTGCCTAACTCTGCTGCTCACAACTGCTGCTCATCTTAGAATGGACCCTTTCCCCATATTTCCCATTTAAAAGCATTGTGAATAGGACGGTTCAGCAGATGGGTTCAGAATGGCATGACATCATACCTGAACTATGTTTGTGCGCTGGTTGCAATGATGACTTTCTTAGGACACCTTTGGATTACCCATGAAAAGAAGTATGAATGAGGCTGAGCAACCGCACTCCTGCCCTTAGGTCTTTCCTGGTAACCATTACCATGATCTGATGTGGATCTGACTTTGTTTTCCTGCAGGTCTCTCAGAAGAAGCTGAAGAAGCAGAAACTCATGGCACGGGAGTAAATGTAAATAAAATGGAACCATTCTTACCAAACTGAATGTCTTGCTCTTTTATTCTCAGTGCTGAAATGCCTTACTGCTATGGTTTGTTATCCAGGATTTTATGGTTAACTGGTTGATTCCAACCAGCCCTTCAGAAACATTTTCTCTGGGTGTCAAGTTTATTTGGTCGCAACCGGCTCTCAATCGTTCTATATTTTGTTTTGTAGTGACAAGTCCTTGTTGCTTTCAGAAGTTTACCCTGTTTATGCTATGGTGGTAGTACTTCCTTCCCTGTTGTATCTACTTTAGGCTTGTCTTTCCTCACAATTTCATGTCAACCTCGTTTTTAAACAGAAATTATGGCTCTGTCGCCGTTTGACTAAACCTTCCAAAGTGTGCATGTCCAGTCCTAGACGGCCAAAACACTTTTGCTTTTCGTTTTTCTATCTTTGGACCTGGTCAGTGCAATTAACTACTTGATAAGTGTGCTGTCCCCCCAGGATACTGTAGGGCAGTGGTATCAAATCTGGACCTTGAGGCCAGTTCCACTTTTTCTCCATTGAAACCCTCATTCAGGTTCTTATTAGATCTGGGATGCCAGGTGGATGCAATTGAGGTAGAACAGAGCCAGCAGGCTCCTGTCCTTGTGCCGGTAAAGTTTGGGTACCCCTAGTACAGGATGTAGGCTACAACATTATCGGGATAATACCAAAGGTCGAGTAGGGGTCAGTCTGCTATCCTCTCTATACTTTAGGGGTCTAATGGTAGGCTAAAGCAAGCATGACAAATCTGGCCTGCTCCAAGTGGTGAACTGATATTAATCAGTTGTTTAATTTATTGGCTCAATGGCACGGAGTTGGTAAGAGTATTTCAGTGATGTAAGGTTTGAAATCCCCCCCTGGATGGTCACAAGTCTCAGGCCGTTAGAGGTACCACTCTTAACAGAAAGTTTACATGACCCCTTAAAAAAATATTTGTACCGGTGGGATGACATGACAATTTTAAACCAAATATGGTACTGTGTCATTGTGGAATTGAATATAGGAGGGAAGGGAGAATCATGGCTGAATGCATGAGTAGCCCTGTGCCACCAGTTCCCCAGGTAGCAGTATATTTGTGGGGAAATGCAAAAAGGCACAAGTCTGAAGGCAGATGAAGTTCCTGACATGAGCTGTGCAGGTAATAAGAATAAGTGCTGCAGCAGCAGGATGGAGAGCCCAGGGCTGCCTGAGGGGGCGTTTATCATAAATGAGGGGGCATATCTAATTTATATACCATTTGCAGTGTTTATGGGGAGACAAAACTGAGGGGGCACAGAATCTATCTGGAGGGGCAATGTCCCCTGTGGCGCCGGGCCTCGGAGAGCCTCTGTTAAAATCTGAATGGAGAGGAGCATACTGAGCTTCAAAGGGTACAATGTAATGTGAGGGATATTCTCTCAAAGTGTAATGTTGGTTATGAGGATTTTCTGAAAAGTTAGAAGAGTTTTGTTAGTGTCTGTGACGACGTGATCCATATGTTCAGAAATACGTCTATGTGAGGATGACATTTCTCCACATGGTGGCGCCCGTCTCTAAGTTTGAGTCCCAACGTGCAGACGTGCTCCTTAGCACTATGAATGAATTGGAAAGCCACACGAATAAAGTCACTGGAATAATATGCCTACATGTTTAAGAAGGACAACATTTTCTGTATTGTATGATAGGCCTTTAGGCCTATCTACAATGACCTTTGTATTAGTCATACATCTGTCAGCTCATCTGCTAATTTATGGGTAACTGAAACCTAGTAACCGTCAAGACTCAGAAAAGGTCATGGGGATCATAAAGCCGACTCAAATCTGAGCCGAATACTGGAGAAACTAGCATCCAGCTTTCTTTCCTCAGTGGTACTTAGTTGATTAATCACTGACTTGCCAGAAATTATGCACCCTACGGTCTGAGTGAATCAATGGCAGGTTAAAGGAAAAATGAATATCTTACAGTCTAGATTTGGAAAAAAAGGGAAATATTTGGGAGATTATGCATTACGTTAACTGCAGTGTTATTTTACCACAGGGTGTCACTAGTCTTTCTTGCATGTCTTTATGAGGAATAACAGGCATACAGCTTGGACTAGCCAGCCTAGGAGGGTCTACTCAAACAGTGGTCTATATCATCGGTAGGCTATATGATCCAAATAACGTTTTTTTTTTAAATGCAGAAGAATATTGTTGACATTTATTAAACAATGTCAGTTGCCAATTGATCTCGAAGATATTCCTGCATTTATTTTGTCACTGATATGATAGGTAGGCTGTGAAAATCAATACCGGATAGATACCAAAAAAACGTTATTTAAGCGCGATAAAGCCTGTGGAACAATTTCCCAATAGGGACATTTACAATTATTTTGAGTCTGCCAAGACAAACATACTTAATACGAATTGTTATTCGAATAGTGGCAGAGGGAGTCTGCTCAATATTGATTTGAGTCTACAACCCCCTCTTCCTCACACCCACAGTATATTTTCTCAGAGGAAACAAGGATAGTTTAATTCAAATGAAATGAGGAACCATAATACTGCTACAAAATTTGGTGTTTGAACGGACCTTTGTGCCATGAATCATTTTTAGGCCCATGACAGAAGAAACCCTCCGTAACGTTAAGCTAAGCTGAGGTTTTGTTAACGTAGAAATATGAATGGTCAAGTGACATTACCACTTGCATCTAGGAGTCGTCGCCGGCTAGCTAGACCAGGCCGACATGTCACACGATGAGCAAATGCAGATGTCCCTTTATCTAAAAAGTAGATCAAGAATTGACTGAATTGATTTTGTTCCTTTTGTGTTTAATAGCGGGTCGGATGGCAACTCTTTTAATGTGCAAATCAAAGCTATGATGGAGAGCCAATGAGGACACACTCCTAAATCCTGTTGGCGCTCGCACTTGACACACCGCCTACGTCACAGTCGTGTTACCCAATAGCAGCAGAAACACCCCATCTACTTTCTGTTTTCTACTCTCAAAGTTTTGACTTTTGCGGCAAAAGACATCGGAAAGTGATGATAATATTTTATTATCTCAAAGATTGTCTTGTACTTCGGAAAGAAGTAGTAGCGTTTTATCAATAGATTTAAAACATTAAACAGTATAAACAAGCAGTCGAGGACGACGTGGGAAATTCATCCAATTAAAACGGCTGTAGCCTATCTTAAATATTTGCGAGGTTGCAGAAGTGGAGTTATCTCTAATGATGGGTATTGAATCTCGCCTAAATTAATCTGGGATTCCATCTTGCTATGGTTTCGTTTTAAAACTGTCCATTTTCATTTTAGAGACTACTGTAGCCTTTTTGCAGGCGCACATTTTGCACATTTTGAAGAGTTGGGCTAATTGGCCTACTTCAGAGGAAACTTGTGTTGTTTTGTCTGTTTATATGAGCAAAACCTTACATTATCAGTTAAGAGCGTGAACACTGAGGATCATTTTTTTTGTGTGACAAACCTTATCATTGACCTATTCTCGGTTATGTTAGCGGTGGGGCAGATGGACGGGTCCCGACAGAGCGCCTTCCTCTTAAACACCCCACCTTTAGCAGCTTTGCATAGCATGACGGAGATGAAGACCCCACTCTACCCCGCTTACCCGTTACCTTCCACCGGGCCTGCCTCTTCTACCTCACCTACTGCCACCTCTCCCAACCCCGGTGGCATCCCGGTGTCCTCACCGGGTATCAAAACATCCTCCGGAATGTCATCTCTCGGATCCCCCCATCAATGCAGCGCGGCAGGGACACCTCATGGAATTAACGACATCCTCAGTCGTCCTTCGGTCCTTGCTCCTGGAGCTGCTGCTGCGGTTGCTGCATCCTCTTCTGCCGGAATCTTGTCTGGACTGCCCCGCTTCAGTAGCTTGAGCCCCCCGCCACCCCCTGGACTGTATTTCAGTCCCAGTGCTGCGGCAGTGGCAGTGGCTCGGTACCCTAAGCCATTGACAGACCTTCCAGGCAGGACCCCAATATTCTGGCCGGGAGTCATGCAGAGCCCACATTGGAGAGACGCCAGATTTGCCTGTTCACCCCGTAAGTAACTAGTCGACGTTTCTGAGATATATCTGAACTTCGATGTAACTTATTTTAATGCTTAATATGTACGATGAAGGGATTGTTAATTATTCCCAAGTGTAATGTTTCATCCCTAAAGCAGGTCAGACTCAAATTACTTGATACTGTGTAGATAATAATGGACCAACAAAATCTTTTAACACATTAAGTTGAAAATTATATTATTTCATATGTCAAAAGCCAAAGGTTTATCACAACATCAGTTAATTATATTACATAGCCTTATATCGGCAAATTCTACCAATGCATAAAACATTTTAGGCTACATTTAGTTTAATGGACTAGATGCTTTATGTTTTACATTTTCAGATCAAAATTCTGTACTGCTGGACAAAGATGGGAAAAGAAAGCATACACGTCCCACGTTCTCTGGACAGCAAATATTTGCCCTGGAAAAAACTTTTGAACAAACGAAATATCTGGCTGGGCCGGAGAGAGCACGACTGGCCTACTCGTTGGGAATGACAGAAAGCCAAGTGAAGGTAAGATACTTGAAATAATCCAATATACATTTTTAAATATAGCCTATATGGTTAACATGCAAATACTGATAATCACAAAAGCATATTGCAGCCTCTGCTATTTAATTTAAAGATTCTCATGTTTTCATTTCTTCTATTTTCGACAATACTCTCCTATAATTCGTTTTACTATCTTATCTTATATCTTACACTTTCTGTCGAGAAATAGGCTAGTGGTTAAACTAATCTGAATTCAAAGTATACTGTCTATTGCATTTAATAATATTTCATATTATTCCCAAATATATGTTTTCATATTAACACTGTAATTGTTTTAAAAAATAGCTATATCTAATTAATGATAACAAATAACAACAATAAGGAAACTTTGTTTCCCTTATTTATTTTATGCAAATGTTGAATGACGTTTATGCATAAATAACACTGAACGAGGAACATTAAAACTGTTTTCTCTTTTGAAAAAGATTGTACAATTAGAATAAAATATGTACTGTCATTATCTGTATGTGTGGGGACTTCACGTAGTTTATTGGCTGGAAAGCTATTCCTTTTCAAAGTATCCTATTAGCATCCGTGTGTAGGCCCAGACCAGATAAATTATACACTGTGCAAATTATGTTGTGGTGTTAATCAATATATTTGCAATTGAGTAATGAGGTAGTGATCATCCTGCCTATTATTTGTTGAATGCTTATAATAATTGAATATTAACTGTTTAGGTGTGGTTTCAAAACCGAAGAACGAAATGGAGAAAACGGCATGCGGCTGAGATGGCCTCCGCAAAGAAGAAGCAGGATTCGGAGACGGAGAGACTGAAAGGGGCCTCGGAGAACGAAGACGATGATGATGATTATAACAAGCCGTTGGACCCTAACTCAGACGACGAGAAAATAACACAATTACTGAAAAAACACAAACCCAACTCCTCACTAATTATTCATACGTCAGAAAACGAAAGTTCGTAGGCTGACACTGGGGAAAGACTTGACGCAACATTTCAACGTGAATTATGGAACTGGTTGTGTCCCTTTTAATAAGTTCGCACGAGGACAGAGGACGCGTCCCAGATAAAAGGAATAGACAGTTTTGTAGTGTGGAACAATGGACAAAATATGGACTCTGCAATTTATAGAAGTTTCAACATTAAGAAGATGGTACTTACATGTAAATAGAAACGTGAGTTGTATTAAATAGAAATTATATTGCTGTGAATATTTATGTGTAAAAAAACTTTTTGTATAGAAAGCACTGCTGAGTCTCTTCCTCTCAGTTCTTCTGACGTCTAACATCTTTACAAAAAGCATAGCCTATATTTTCATCTTCGTTTTCATTTTGTTTTTGAAACTTGAAATTTACATTGCTTTTCATAGTGCAGTAGGCTAATAAAATGTACCTGTTAATCGGACCCAGTTTCAGCCAATAGCCCATGATATCTGAACAAGCTTAACAGGCAAACACATTGGGTATGTGGTCTATATAAGAACAATAAGCCTATTTCTAAAATACAGAAATGAAATTAGACACATATTTTACGTGTAAATAATACTGCAGGTTGTAACAGAATTGAAATATAATTGCTGTTTGCTGCCTCCCCACACACAAACACACACTTTACATAATTTATATAATGTTTTAAGTTTGTAACAGTGATTTAATCCTGCATAAATGTGTACCGCGGGTTCGTATGTAATGCACTTTTATTTAATAAAAGGTAAAATGCATGACGTTTGCTTTACTCTTGATAAAACAGGTAAATGTTCTCGGCTGCAATCATCTAATGGAGAACATAAAGGAATAATTATATAGGTAGTATTTAATTTAGTTTTTTTAACCTATAGGTTTCTGTTTCTGTACATTAACAAAAGAATACGGAAGATTTAAACACGCTTTTGTTATATAATGGATACTATTTATCTCAAGATATGATTTCTCTCTCTTAGTCGGTCTACGTGAAGTAGCCTTGTTTACATTTGTTTATGTAAACATTGAAAATATGTACTCATATATTATTATTATTATTATTGTAATCAATGTTATAATTTGTATATTAATATTATTAGGCCTACTATTGTTATTAATAACGACGGCGTTATTTACCGTTTCCTAACACGACATGCTATGTTATTGGGCAGGCTAACCTGTATCAAATATATAATGGGACTATAACCACGAAACAACAATCATCCTAATAATTAATAGTGAATAAGTAACAGTATTCACTCTATGTTAGAGGTTCTCTCTACATTATCATAAAAGGAGTAATGTTTTTGATGAAATAAGTAAAAGCACTCCAGACGGTCTGACTTATATTGACTTGCACAGCATCGCATGATACCGGTATTAATTAATTATAATTGTCTGTCTGGCTGAAATTGTTCTTTGTGCAATAGGGTGACGATAAGAAGCCGATGGGCAGAATATTTCAACAGCCACGCTGAACAAAATTGCCTGAAAAGTTCATAATTAATTTATCTGTGGAGGAATCTAGAAATTCACTCCGCAATGTCTGTGCGTATACAGATTCGCATGATTACATCAGCATGTTCTTTTAAAATTGGAAGTCAGTCAACCGATCGACACCGAGCTCTATAGTAAATATTTAATTTATCAGATGTGGATGCGGCATTCGTCAGTTTTAGAGAGACTCACTATTGGTAAATGCTGGTTTTATGACTTCATTGAGCTGATTCTGTGAAATGTTGTCATCCAAATGTGATCTTTATTATAGGTCTAGGCATAAATGCTAATTACTTAAACGAATCTGCAATTTTAGTGAAATCAGCATTTGCAACAGGTTAGGCATGAAAGCAGGCCTACATTATACAATTACAATTTTGAATTAAAAACAGTTTTATAAAGTGAAAAAGATGCCCCTCTTTCAGATGCCTCACAGTAAGATATGGAGGGTAGAATTAGTTAATTGCGCGGATGTGCAAGACATTCTGTTCCTGCAGAGTAACGCGCTTCTAATTTCGCTCCAACCGATGGTACAACCAATCTGTTTCATCGTATCAAAAAAGGAATTATTAGAATCAGTTACGCTAAATTTGGGTTGTGGAGTGTTAGTTCTCAAGGTGGATGATGGGAGACCACTGCTATAGCCTATATTACATATTTGCCATCAGAAGGACTTGTGTGCTAGTTCATTGATGTTTTATTGAAGGGTGTTTGTTTACTGGGAAGGTATAGGCAGGCTATGCCTGCCAATATGGTAACTTCAGATTCATATTAAACTACTTAAGGCTAAATGGCTGCGCAGTTACTGAAATCCTGCTGTCAGTTGTGCTTTTTCTTCAAAAAGTAAGAGGACTTGGTAATCCAAAATGGACCCCCAAACGTCTTAACCACGAAGTTAATTAATCATAGTATGCAATGGTGAAGAACAACTCCCAATAATGATTTTTATGTAATATTATTGGGCCATATTTTAGAATACTATTTACTCTTTTTGTATAATATTCCAGACTAAAGGCGATGCATTTGAAGTCATTAATGGACGGAATGCAACGGTAGGACTGCAACCTTCATACAATGTCACGCATGCGCACATGTTCTTCAGGTTTGACATCACAGATAGCGCCCGGCAACAGTCAAATGACAACTGCACAGGTACGGCGCAGACAACGTTTCTCAAAAATTCTCTTAAATTATGTGAACATGAAACATCGTTGCCCGTCTGAAGGGAAAGGCCATTTTGAGGCCTATTCTGCTTTGGCATTATATTAGACTATATCGTCACCTTGGTTATTCAATTTCTGTTTTTGCTACCTATTAAAATAGTAAAATACAGACCATTTTAGAGAATAAGCAATCCTTGACCTGTTTCTTTTTGGCCCAAATCTTACTGTCTTCCCTCATTTTCCTACATTCTGTTTACAAAGAAATGTATGTATCTAGCATAGAAATTCATCACAGTTGCAAAAAACTGATGAATTCTGTAAAGGGCTAATAAGCAGTTAAAAAGAATAACAAAGCATTGTCCGCACCTCAAAAACAAATGACCTCCTATGATGTACATTTATGTAGTTTTTAACCATGTTTTGAATCTGTACTGTGATTGTTTACATTTACACTACAAACTTCGGAGTTTAGCCATCTATATGTTGGCTTCTGATTGGGTTCGACAGGGAAACTAAGCTTTTGAGGCATGTGTACGTAACTATTACATATAATTTATTAGGACACAAAAAATTGATGTAGCATCTGCTGATTGCACATTTAATGGTATCACAAAATAAGAGAAACTGTCAAAATTGTTATGTGATGCATAAGGACATTTAAAACTATTTTTAAGTGTTAACTTTCTGTGTCCAGACATGTTAGAAACCACTGACAGCCTGGCAGGAGGCAAATGGGATGATATTTTTATTTGTATTTTACAAATGGACAACACACACAGAAAACATACGACAACAACATAAATAGGGCAGCAGATCAACTTGAACAATTTTGTACTTCACAAAACCTTGGTATTACTTGAAGACCACCATGCCACCTGTGGAAGCTCATGAGTCCTTAAAGATGGTTGGTAAGTGATTAAGATTACTAGCTTAGTCCTTTATTATGGGGTTGGACAGATAGCTCCTATGTTACATACTGCATAGGGTCAGTGTAGTGTGTGGTACTTGTCATTCTTAGCGGCTGCGATTTTCAATTTCTTTTTAATGCATGTGGTATGATATTATTCAGCACCACAAGCACTCTACACTGGCTTTGTCATGTCTACTTTCTGAAATGAATTTTGAGTTAGAACGTAAATACAGAATGAGAGTGCATGTTTGTTGACAGCTTGAGTTATGCTGATCAAAAACAAAAGTGGTTCATACCGGACGTTATGTTGGCATGACAAGGTCTCAACTTAATGCCTACATAAAATAGGCAGAAAAAATATGTTTCCATGCAATATTTTGTCATTTTCTGTTCTCATGCAATAAAAATGCTTATTAGCAAATATGAGTTGTTGATGCACCAAGGAACACTGGTTCTAGGGATTCCAGATGTGGAGAACACTGGTTCTGTGGGTTCCAGATGTGATGAACATGGGTAGTGTTCCTCAGGGACTGACAGCAGCATCTGTTGTCGTACTGCTCCGCCAGCCAGCCTGCTCTCTGGCAACTCTCACCTACACCACTCTGCCAACCACAGCTATCTTGCTACATCTGCCTAGATACCACTGGGTCTCCGGATCCCCATCAAACACATCCTGGAGGAGAGGTTAATTAGTAGAGAAATAAATGACCTGCTTCTGAAAAGGAAATTGGTACAGTCTCATTGTAAAATTTTACTATGCATCATCCATGAATATACATTGTAGTATACCGTAGTATGTTAATGTATGGGTTAGCCTGTACATGAACAGGGAACTTGTGGGAATTTGTAGTATTTTGTCCTGAAACCATCTAGCTTGGAGCGATGGTATGGCAGACTCTAACTACATTGTTCTGAAAATAAAATATTTTGAAACCAATGTCCTACAAAACAGGTTTGGTCATGACCCGGTTTTCATTTCCTTGCTTCCTGCATTTAGAATAAATCATTTGCTTTTTAGTGATGCATCTAATGTGTTAGCCCTACCCAGCTATCTTTATAAAGAGCCTATTGATGGGGCTCTCAGTTGACCATGTACTACAAGAGATTAGACACAAGGACATGTGTCACAGGGAGCTGTGGATCCCACACCGTGAATTTTGGCTCACATTTGCCTGCCGCCTTATCTCTTCCCTCCCATTTGGAGGCTTGTGATAAGGAGCGCCTTGGGAACCCCCATTATGAAAACCTATCCGGCCACACTGCAAATTACTGTCAGAGAGAAACAGTGGCTTTTTTCAGTGTTCACCGTGTTTTTTTGTAGACTTTGAGAGAGGGAACTGTGAATATAAGAGATTGGAGAGAGAAATGTGCCTTATTGTACATAATCATTTACCAAACTCTTTACTTTACATTGACATATAAGCATAGCCAGCAGCTTAACACCTACTACTGGTTCACTGATGAAGATAACCAGGGGTGGTCATGGACAGTACGTACTGTAGATGGATGGGAGCGCAGAAGCTACTGGAAATGGTGTTTTTGGGCCAGAAGGGGGCACTGTTCCCACTGGTCTCAAAATCGAATCTTGATGGCCCAGGGCAGTGAAGGGGACATAGCCCTGTTTCAGATGAGAGGTTAAATGGGTGTGTCCAGGTAGGAGTGTTAACCCTCGTGTCCTGGCTAATTTCCCAACATGGACAAATGTATTATGCCCACCTCATCCCGCTCAGTCCTTAATGGTATTTAGAAACGTGAGCTTTCTGGATAAGGTTTTTCCGTTACTAGTTACTACAGTACCTCAGTTGGCTATATAAATCCAATACATTTGTATTATAATGCACAGAGAGATGAACAGAGAAATCAGACCAGCCTGTTTTTGGCGTCAAGAGGTTTTTCTATTCATAAGATACAAAATATATTTAGCTATTTAGTTAAATATTTAATTAGCGGAAAAAAAAGTTTAATAATAACAGAACGTGACTTTTCTTGCTCTTCCTCCTCAATCACCCTCAACTATTATG
The DNA here is from genome assembly GCA_016801175.1 of Esox masquinongy. Lineage (NCBI taxonomy): Eukaryota > Metazoa > Chordata > Actinopteri > Esociformes > Esocidae > Esox > Esox masquinongy. Next base: position 46,429 of record JACXGI010000082.1, on the reverse strand, counting down.
TTCAGAGGCATCGAAGTGTGTTGTATGCCGAGAAACTCCAGTTCCTGGTAGAATGAACAGATCTTCCTGCCTCTACCATTCAGTCCATTCTTGTCATGGGCTGGTCGATAAGCATAGTTCATATCTGCAGAATTCTTCATGCTTCATATATTTTTTCTACTAACCAGAGAAATTATCAACATTAGCCACATTTTTTTTGTTAATAAATACATGATGCATTACTGGTCACACTCCAATAGTCACTCCAATAAGATTGCGGTTTTAAACAATGAGGCAGGAACAGGTGGTGTAAATGTCCAATATACCATACCTAAAGAATATTCCAAGGCAGAATGCAATGCAGTCTCTGGATATAGTCCTTAGTCATGGTGTATTGGTCATATAAACCACAAACCCTGCTTATTGCTATTTTAAACTGTTTGATATGTTTAACACTTTTTTCGTTCCATATGTATCATTTATTAATTTTTTACTATGTTTTCACTATGTATGTTCACTATTATTGTACAATATGGAAAATAGCAAAAATAAGGAAATATCCTTGAATGAGTAGGTGTGTCATAACTTTTGATTGGTACTGTATTTTCAGGCATTTATGCCTTATTAGAGAGGAAAATGGTGAAAGATAGAGAGTTTTTACTGAAAGAGAAGTAAGTCGTATTAGAACCCAGAATACAGCGGTAAATATGCACCTGAGGCAGACTGCTGGTGTACCATTGGCCACTGGTGACATTGAAAGTTTAGCCACTAGTTATTTATCTTCTTTAGAGTATGTTTTCAAGCCTCAGTAATGCATTTTGATAAACTCTTCATCAGCACCCATCAGGATGAATTGGGTAGAATGCTCAGTTTGGAATATGTCATAAATTAAATGTTTGAAAACAATATTGTCAGGAAATGTGCAGCCCATAAATACTCCGGCTTCCAGATAATCAGCATTCAGGTCTCAAACCACAAAGATTTGAATACAAAATCTATCATCTTGAGTATTCTATGATGCATTTTGGGAAATCTTAGTGTAACAACCCTGTAGTGTAACCCTTTCCCCTCTTTGAGGTTATAATTTCTCCCATTTCATTCAATTTATGATTGAATAAAAACATTGTGTTGCCTTAAGCTCTGAATGCACCTGGTTCCATAAGAGTGTAGCTAATTCATTCCTACAGTGTTACCGTGCTCAGTAAGCGTAGTAATCAGTGGCCCATAGAGCCTGGAAATAAAGTCAATGTTAATTGCTCTGTCTGCTTGAGCAAATAAATGACAACTTACATATGTTGATGATTAACTTAATCCCACAGTAGATGAGAGTTTATGCAGGTGGCAGGTGTCTTCTAGAATGTATAAGAACTCACCTGGTGTGTTCATGAGTGTGTGCATATTTGATGGCTCAGATAACATCTGCGGTCCTCAGCCTTTGTATTGTTCCCTCCATGTCCTCTGACTGTCCCCCGACTGTACGCTTTGGGGAAGAGACCCTGGGTGGGATGTTTTTCCAAGTATTCATTCAGTGATCTCTTATGATGTCTCACCTCTATCCTTCTGTCCGCGCCAACACTCCCATGCTGGTTAATGAACACATGTAGCTAGACGTACGATAGAGAATTGGATGTTAACATGATAAGCACACTTAAAGCGAATCCATACCGAGACAGATTTAATAAAACAAGTATTAACCCATTCCACCTTGTTCTGTTCGTGTACTGCTTTAAAGTTTTCACCTGCTGTTGCCAGTGTTGTCTGGTTTATAAACGGACACAAACTCCTGTGATTGATGAGGAGGCAAAAGTTTGTTGTGGCCTTTTTTAAAGGGCTCTGCGCAGATGCTCGCTGCTTTGTTAAAGACTTGGTGTCATTTTTCCTGCTTTGGAATAGGTGCAGGGACGGCAGGAGGAAGGCTGGGCTAAGTAATGACAAAATGAGCACCTTTAGTAGACTCTGGCTGTGAAAAAACCTGCCCTTGTCACCCAAGTCTTTTGTTCTGAATTTTATTAGCACTAGCCGTGCTAAAATAACCTGTTAACACGTATCACAGTGCAGCAATAATAACCTCCTCAATCATATTTTAAAAGTCACGTCAAGCCAGCCCAGTGTAATTCATCTCTATGCAAATACATCAGTGTCAGCCCATTAGTGTATTGCTAAGGGGTTTTATTAAAAGGCATTCTTCCCCTCTTTTTTTTTTTTTACTCAGGACCAATAAAACACAAGCCCTATTGCTCAAGAATTATAGCAACTATTAGAATAACATATGGACAGCATGCACTCTGAAAATAAAAACCAACAGATAAAGTGGCAGGGTCACGGTGGGGTGCAAACACTTAGGAAAATGGCAGTGAAGTAATAGATTGTGCCCTGGCTGTCTGAGGAGGCCTTAGCCTGCCATGGAAATCAAAGCCTGATTATACATTCATTTGGGGCTAGATCCTTGACGGAGGATGCATAGCCTTCACTCACCAAGGTGGAGTTATTGCCGCCACAAAGTGTAGTGCGGTAATGAATTAAGGAGGCCATTAAAAGGTAATAAAGTGCATTCAGAATCGGCGATGCCCTTAATGAAATTAAAGCAGCAGTGTTGTGCGGGTGTCCTTTCATGTACTGATGGGGATATGGAGTGTATAGACTCTGGGTGTTACTGTGGGCAGGACCGGTTCTAACCTTTTGGGGGCCCTAAGCAGAATTTATTTTTGGGGGGGCCGCTGTCATGCAAATAAACCTGTGAAGGCAACAGTACAAACGAGCATGTAAAGACCAATCTCTTTTTACTGCTCTAATTGGGTTGGTAACCTGTTTATGATTGCAATGAGGCACATCAGGGCATATCTGTGGGCAGTCGGGGTACTGCAGACGTCTTTGCTTACAATTGCATTGAAAACTCAGAAGTATAATTAAGAAAACATTAAGCATGTCGACAAAACAATGTGAATGGGAGGTGTTAATACTACATACAGCCCGGCGGGCGGTAATGCAAACTCCTGTTTTTTGGAATTGCGTTGAAAGACAGGGGGAACCAGAAGCCCAGGCCTAGCGACGCCACTGCTTACCGGCAGCAGGCTACGGAGTGTACCACAAGTCTGTTGCTATCTTTGCTATCCATGGTCATATGTTATAATAAGGTACAGTATATGTCTAAATTACAATTATACTTTGAAATACGCTATGGGATGTATTTGTTTGCAAGAAATCCCAACTTGCAAAGCAAGTGCTTGCAATCCGCTTACTTGCGCCTATCTGACTATGAAGAAGGAGAAATCAACTTTTTACCCGCTAATGCAAGATGTAGCATGTGTTCATTTCATGCCCTGGAAGTTATATAGAAATTAAGATGATTTGACCAGTAGTGCACCTGGTTTCCTGCTGTCTTCCCATTATCATCGCTAGCAGTTTGTCATGAAATCTGATGATTTAGTGTACTTAAACCCAGAGAGCTAGCAATATTGCCACTTAATAAGCTGAATAAGTTCCACTTGTTTATGCAATTATTATTAATTTTATATGGAATTAATAGTTGGAATGGGGTTCTCTCACGCCTGGGGGGGGGGGCTAAGCTCTCTTTTATGTCGCTTATGCCTGGAACTGGCCCTGTTGATGGGAAAATACAGTGTAAAATGTGGACTCTTGATCTACCTGGGGCTATGGAGTGCATATATTAGACTGGGTGTAACTGATGGGATATAAAGCATATAGACTCTGGATGTAAGTGACATGGATTGTATAGACTCAGAAGTTAACTGATGAGGATATTGAGTGTATAGACTCTGGTTATAACTGATAGGACATGGAGTGTATAGACTGGTTATAACTGATGGAACATGGAGTGTATAGACTCTGGTTATAACTGATAAGACATGGAGTGTATTGACTCAGGATGTAACTGATGAGGATATTGAGTGTATTGACTCTGGTTATAACTGATGGAACATGGAGTGTATTGACTCTGGTTATAACTGATAGGACATGGAGTGTATTGACTCTGGTTATAACCGATGGGACATAGAGTGTATAGACTGCGGGTGTAACTTTGGTAATGAAGTGTATAGACTCTAGGTGTATACAGTGAAGGTAGGTAGTGAATGTGTCGAATGGCATGACTTATTGGTGATAAGTACATGGAAATTAATATACAAAGCTTGTATGTAAAATTGCTTCCAAGTGTAGACACAAAAAACAAAAGATTCTCATTCAAAACCCCTCATGTTGTCTTGAAGCACTTTTAGCACCCCTATATGGCCTGATAAGAAGACCCCCAGCCCCTGATTATCTGTCATTTAACGGTTTATCAAAGTCACCAGATCCTGTCATGGCTGTGTGAACGGTAGATATTTCTTTTTTATGGAGTCATTAATTTCATGCGGATCATTAGCCTCTATACAGATCCTATGTTTTGACAAATGCAGCCTGTGAATTATGTACATAATGTGTCTCCCTCCGCCCCTCAGCCGTCGTAGACCACCCTTTCCATCCCGCCAAATGCATCACATGATAAACAGGGAAGTGCCCTGCCATATTACCCAAATGTGTTTCAGGGGGTGTCTCTGCTATGGCCCGTCACTCCATTACAGGAGACGGCTCACTCAATAGCAACCGTGGTGTCGCTGTGACACATGTGGCCATTGACAGCGTTTTCATTGTGACTATCGGTGCGTTTGGGGGAAACCGAATTAAATATTAGGCCCGGATGAAAAATGACGAAAAGGTGAACATCCTCTGGATCCACAAACATTTTATTATCACATCTGATGGTGCCTTACTATGTGCAGTGACGATTCGGGAGGTAGAAGACTTTCACATCTCATTAAAGATACATTTGCTTGGTTTAAGAGGATGGCTCAGATTAGTAATTTGTCTGTGGTCCCAAGGTTGCCACTTCTGCATGGATGACTGCACTCCATGTGATTTTCAAACTTTTATTCTGATATTCACTCTGTCCCCACAGTCTTAGTGGTCAAATGCCTTCAGCATCCATTTGACTGTGAATATGCTACAGCAACAAGTAGAGGTCATTTCGGAATGCAAATGGAATGAAAACTATTGCTTCTACACACCTCCACTATGTCAGTGAATCAGTGGCAGGGACGACTGTCCTAATGTAAAAGAATTTCGACTACTCATTGCAAATCTGGATGATTCACCCATATTTTTCCCAGAGTTCATTGCTTTGGTGAGAGCTTAAGTGAGAGAAGAGAGCATGAACTCCAGACAGCCTCACTCTATCAAGTGCTAATATCTAAAATGCTTCTTATGACCTACTTGTGAAGTCAATCTGGGAGAATCTATTGATCTGAATTTCAAATCATAGGATGTATGTCCATCCCAAATCAGGCTGGGCCGAGGAGAAAGGGGTACTTAAGTGCACGGTCCTGACCCCCTGACTCGTCTCTCTGTGACTCCCCTCGTGACCACTGCTCCAGACTCTCCCCAGTGTCAAAGGGCAAAGGTCAAACCACCCGCCCCGAAGGTCACCCAACATTAACATTGCTGAGCAGTTCATTTAATTTTCAACACAACAGAGTATACACACAAAAATGAAATCTTTTTCAACAGTGGTAATTTCATGCAGTGAGCGGGAGACACTAATCAAATAGCACTGATTTAACTCCCAACGTATTTTCTCTGTTGTATTTGATCAATACTTAAGAGTCATAACGCTCTGGGTCAGTGGGAGAGGCATTTCCATAATCAATGATGAGAGGTTCTCAAGTTCAGCGGGTTATTGTGCTTTCTCCCCTTCATTTTTCATAGAGTTATTTATTGTCGGGCTGCCTGTCAGATAGATAGAGGAAACACAGCGGAATCCCAGTAGCTATCACAGAGGACACTCAGCTGTGCCAGTTGCCTGGGTAACCAACCACTTTCATACTTTTTCTCTGTGTGGCCCTCTCACTCCGGGGTCAGGGTAAGATCACTGGTGGACCTTGGTCCAGGACTGACCTGACGTAGTATAGGCTCTTTCTGTGAGGACTTGCGATGACCTCGTCTGATGCTCTGCTTCTTTGACCGCTCACTCTGGTCGTAGTGGCCATTTCGGTACGACAGTTTTCTCAGACCGAGATAGACAAATTGGTTTCTGGCCAGAGGGTTTATGATACCCAGACAAAGCCTCTCATCTGTTAGCCACTTCGTTTCAGTATATTGCACCTTTGTATTAATGGAGGCTTGTGTAAAACGTGTAACAGTTTTGTTAGATAGTAATGTATGTATGAATAGTAATGTAATGTATGATGTAACACAAAGTTGTAACACGGTGCATATTCGATTGATATGCAGTCATCATCTTCTGTCATTTAAGATATGGATTGTAGATGCAGTCAGCATACTGTCCATCAAGCACAGCTATGTATTCCTAGTGTGTATCTTCGCAGTCATTGTCTGGTTTGTTGGTATGTTATCACTGAACATCATGGCATGTTTAATCGTTGAGTGTTTTTCTTTTACATTTCTTTTATTTTGTTTCATTTAACAAGATACAATAAAACACACATTGACGCCCCGCACTGTTAAACTCTAAAGAGCTTTAACAAAACACCCCAGTCATTGGCTTGCCAATAAAAAACGAAAAGCCATTTAACCCAGGAAAGGTGCCACTGTGTGTCTGTGGTCAGTCAATAAACCAAACAGGTCGGAGTGGAGTGCGCATGTCTTTGTTGGAGATGGCAAGGTCAGAGAAGAGATCCTAATGAAAGGTTCAACAGACAAGAAAGAGCAATCGGATTATGATATTGACATGTCTTCTTTTTATATATTTACTAGTGTCTGTCAGACGAGTGATCAGAGACAGAAAGAAAAGATATGTTTTCATTGTAGTTACAGCTGCTTTCTTTGTAGAGGCAATCGAAATGTTTGTGCACATACATCTGGAGAATAGTGTGTGTGTGTTAGTGTGTTTGTTTGGTTTATATATAGGCGGGCAGATCATTACAGATCAGAGAGTTGATCTAGCTTTGCATTTTCAAAACTCAACCTCAAGCCCTAATGACTTCATTAATAAAGACCAGTAGCTATTGTTCCTCTGTATATATATATATATAAACTAAAGACTTGGCTGTGGTCTTTAGTTTACTCTCTGAGGTGTCTAGGGTAATGAGGCCTGGAGCTTTTACCCCATAGTGTGTGACAGGAATGAGGATAGGGCCCTACTGATTCATTCAGCTGTTTCTGGCAATTGACAAATAAGGTTTTCAATGTTAAATGGAATAATAATAAAAAGGCTTATGATTCCAATATATTTTAGATTTTCATGTAGGTCTTGTCTATGAACTAATGATAGCTGAAAGCCCTTTAGTTGTGTAAAACGTAGGATTATTTTCCACAAAGACTTACTTTGTACACATTGATAAATTCTAATTAATGATATAATGGCATATTTTCGACAACATTTACAGTATGTATTCTTTCATGTATAATATAGAAGTTCTAGTAAAAAACATAAAAACAAAAATAACCAAATTATTTGGAGTGTTTTTAAACTACAACTGTTTAATTTAGATGAACAAGTCTTGTTTCCAGATTTGCATCAGAGATAATTTTTTTCTAATGTAAATGAGTGAAAATGTAAATTGTTGCCCGTCATCTTCTGAGTAACATAGGACACTTTCCTGATAGATGCTCCCTGCAGTTGCTAAGGTCTAAAGGTGATGTCTCGTGCAATGTGTAATGGAGTGGAATGTGCAGTGATGTAGAGTCTGGTTCTGAAGTCCTTCTGCTCCATCTAAATAAAGTATTGTTGGGAAAAAACAAAAAACATATCAAACTGGCACGTACAAATTCTACTATCACAAGCAACAGAACAGCGCGTTGTTAGTTGCAGGTGAACTGTATAGTCAGTGAGTTTATGCTCCTTCTGGTTCAGGGGGCTGGTGTTCTTTACTGAGTATTAAGCAAACAAGCTAGAAAACATGAATGAATAAGCCAGAAGTTAAGCCTGTAAGCTATAGCAGCTAATAGGCAAGGCAGCAAATATGCTTTATATAATAATGTAGCATATTAAAGCCTAATGTAATTCTAATAAAGTAACCTGTATAATTATAATCATAATAAAGTGCAATATAACTACCTCTCGATAAGTCTGTCACAGCAAGTTGTCTTGTCTTCATTTCTATTTACCTTCATAATGCAAATGAGATGACATGATCAGGGTAGTGAGTGAAAACAGGCAGAATTGATAGGAGTGTGTATGGCTAGAATACTAGAGAGAAGGTTATTTTTGAATTTTCATTTTGGATGCTTATCTTTATCCGGGATAGGTGGTCTGGTCAGGATAGAGAGGGCGACCGCTCCAAATATCAAGATATTTTGGCCTCAACTTCTCTGCCAGAAAGCTGAGGTTAAAGAACTTCTTCTTCAAACATAACAACTAATAAAATTTAACAGCCAAATCAACCAAGAAATGGCTTGCAAAAAGAATGATCTAAGTCCTGGAATGGCTCAGTCAGAGCATGGACAGCAATCCTATAGAACATCTGTGGAATGACGTAAAGAGAGGTGTGCACAAGAGATCCCCTCACAAGAGTTTGAACTCTTCTGCAATGAAAAGATGGATAAAATTGCAAAACTCACATGTACAGTTGATAGAGTCCTATCTAAATAAACTTACTGTTATAATCTAAGCAAAATGTGATTCCACATGGTAGTAGTTATAGGGTGTGCACACGTACGCAACCAAGGCATTGACAGTTTATTTTTATTTTTCCTCTGAGTAATCATTAATTCACTTTTTACTTAAATGTAGCTGGTTACAAGATCTTATTAAAAGTGAAAAAGGTCCGACATGATTTGTCTTTATTTCAGACATTACATAAACAAAAGCTATATTTTCATTAAGGGTATGTAGACTTCTGAGGTCAACTGTATGAAGTAAAACATGTATTGTTAATATTGGTTGCATCAGATGGTATTAATGTTTTGCAATTGCGTGGAAAGAAGACAAATTATCCCTTGCTTCGGAAATATATGGCAGTGCTTCATAATATCCTCACATATTGTTGGACATGCACGCCAAAGTTAATTATTTACAATTTTGTTGAGAATTAAACAAATTGAACCTGGGTTGGTTACAACGTATTATATGTTCACCCTTTTGACGACAAACCTTTTTAAACATTTGTGAGAAATTGTTGTGCTGCCAAATAAAAAAGAATTAGTTGAAATGAGCTGAAACAAGTTGTTTTGTATTTATTATTTAAAATATATACATATCTGACATGGAAAGAGCAAGTCAAATAAATTGCACACTATCTCTAATAATATTATTAAGGAAAGAGTAAAAAATATCAGTAGCAAGATGTGGCCGCTGTACTATAAATGGTTTTCATTGATCTTAAGTAGGATTTACCTGATTTGACAGAAATGGGTGATATGGCTGAAAATTAACACTGCACCACAGTCATATCATCCTTTGAAGTTACTATTACTATGAATTTTTTGCCATAAATTGTCCCAGCGACAACCACACATATTACCAAACATTTAATTTCAAACTTGACATTTCTCTGTTGTAGGTTGCCTGACGTAATAATAATCTCAGCAAAACTGCCTGCAATGAGTTGTGGTATTGTCGGTGGAGAGAACCTTTGGTTTTATGGTCCCGGCTCTAGGTTAGAGCCAGCCTGCTGTTCTGTATAAGATGCCTGTGGAAAGCAGAGCTAGAGCAGACACAGCACAGAGACACTGGCGCCTCCTCTCTACGGTCTGCACCTCCTTAGCTGCTTTGGGTGACATAACTAAAGAGGCATTAACACCCAGTTGTGACATCGCTAAACAAATGCCAGGGCCTTGGCAAGCATGGGAAAATAGCATTATAGCCTGGGAGTGAATTGGCCAGGAAAACAAGACACAATTTGAGCCTTGTCCTGCGCAGCCTGTCCCCAGCCTATCTACGTGGACCTGACAACTTTCTATCATGTATACTAACTTTCCCAGGCAGGATCAGGTCCATAAATGACCCTGTTCCTGTGTGTGAGGTAATAAATCAGGCTGGCAGGGTCTTGCCTCTCTATCTGCAGGAACAACAGGGAGATTCAGGTTCTGTTTGTTCACAGGCTTGTAGGACCCTGCTGGTCTCAAGCTTGTGGCAGGAAGCAATGACTTAGGAAGCAATGACTTAGGAAGCAATGAGTGCAATGACTTAGGCTAGAACAAGCTGTAAGAGGAAGAGGTGACAATGACTGACATTTTTTTGCCTCAATGACATTCAGAAGCTGACCTACAACTTCAAGGCCAAATTTTAAAAAAACATTGTAAAATTGTCTTTCGTTATTTTTATTGTTTGACAGCACTCATTTGTACCCAAACCAATGTTTATACCAACATAGGTCCAAACATCACTAGCTGTCAAACATCACTGTGCCAAAGACAGAGCCAATCAGACAGATTTTATGTTTCTTAAAAATATATACTTCCTTCCAGTTTTGTGATGTCCAGTTAATTAGCCGTTCCTTTACCACAGCTATTCCGTAACACATTGCAGTGAGATTGCACTACTCACTCAACCAGGAATGATGATATGGCACACAAATATGCTGGAAGAGAGCGCATTTCCTGGCCAACAACCATGATAGCTTGCAAACATATCACAAGGACACAGCCTGATGATACAAGGCAACTCTGCAAGGCATCCACCCTTCACCTCGGATGGCGCTGAGCCAAAATGCGCTGCCCTGTGTGGCACCATATCCTGTGACCTGGATTTGACCTCCAAATTTTGTCTGAGTTACGAGAAAGTGACTTAGTTTATTTTTACCCTGCAATAGTTCACCAGAACCCAATTTAATTTAAATAACATTAACGTAAAATGTAAATGCAATAAACTATTCACACCAGCAATCAGATACTCTTGTTGTGCCGTACAATGAAACACATGCTTAAAACAATGCTTCGGCCAGACCGCTGTCCTGGTAGGAGTATAAACTCACTGACAATGTTGTTTACCTGGTAACTTCCATTGTGATCTATGCCAAACAAATGCTGTTGCTTGTGATATTAGAATTGTTTTGTGAGCTGTGTTTTGATTAATATTTGCTACCACAATACTTTTTTCAGATTTTGTTTATGCATGGATCTGTCTGAAAAGTGTTCCATGTAACCTCGAGAGAGAAGGTAACGCGCATCAATCAACAAATTCTCCAACAATCTCCAATGCAAAGCTAGCTGCAAGGTTTACAGGGACTGAAACCAATGTAGTCAGCTCTTGTTCAGTGTATATATTGGCAGTGTGCATCACAGTGAAATAGTCTGTGAGCAACCAATCAAAAACTGGGTATGATGCAAAATGACTGGTATTCTGTGTTTAATTCAAAGTTAAACGCTTTTACAGTTATGCTCTATAAAATTAAAGTGGGAACATGTCTTTCATGTACCAACACCATGGCATCTTGTCTATGAGTGGATATTTAAAACAAAGATTGACCAATTCATCTGTGCATTTCAATTTAAGATACTGTATCTAACTCTCGCTACAAAAACAACAATCTGCATTTGGGGCACTGCAGAGTCAGCACTGTAGCACAGAGAAACCCCGTCATTATTTGCACTGAGTCAGCACTGTAGCACAGAAAAACACTGTCATTATTTACACAGAGTCAGCACTGTAGCACAGAGAAACCCTGTCATTATTTACACAGAGTCAGCACTGTAGCGCTGAGAAACACTGTCATTATTTACACAGAGTCAGCACTGTAGCACAGAGAAACAAAGTCATTATTTACACAGAGTCAGCACTGTAGCACAGAGAAACCCTGTCATTATTTACACAGAGTCAGCACTGTAGCACAGAGAAACCCCGTCATTATTTACACAGAGTCAGCACTGTAGCACAGAGAAACACTGTCATTAGACCATCTTCTCTGGGGCTGACCACCAGGAGCATAGTCCAACTATCCCTGTCGAATCGGAAAATATTTAGACTTTAAACGGCTTTGATCTGAGCCTGACTGCAGATCCGGGTCAACATGCTGCTAACAGCTTGCTTCCTCTGTTCTTTGACTGCCACACGTGTGGCTTGAACCAGTAATCCTCTGATTGAAAACCCAAATGACCACCCTCCTTAACAAATGTATAAACAGTTTGAGCTATAGAAAAGATACTTCGTGGACGGCCCTGTGACAATTCAAGCAACACTTCAATGCTCTTTATTTTGTTAAATTTTGCTAAAAATTTTAAAGGACAGACCTCAAATTCTTACACCCCTTTCATTTAAGTGCATGTGACCTGATTTAAGACAGATACATTGCCAATCGATGTGCAACAATTTGAAATTGCAGAGCGCTGGCTTTAACAAGTATAAATTCCCAATGGACAAGGGTTTAACACTAGCGCCTCCTTATCGAGAAATGAAAACAGAGCCCGTAAATCTTTAACATTGCAGCAGTTGTACTCTTTCAGGTATCATACGATTATACCATACTAACAGTGTTAGCAGCATTACTGTTCCATTGCACATCAGATTGTCTGGGATCAGAAGTTGTCAGTCAGTCCTGAAGTGACTTCTTTGTGTGTCCTGGCCTGGCCTGGCAACGTGGTAGGGAGGGGACTGACCCTGACAGCTAATTCCCTGAGCCTTTTTGTTCATTAACGGCCTGTGTCTCCCTCCCTGCTGTTGCTGCTGTCACTCCTATCCCCGGCCCATGGAGACGCACATTAGGGGCCCCTTTGTAATCCTATAAAGTGGAAAAATACCAATTTGTCGCAATTTGTCTCACAGCAGTTAAAGAGGGGTTTGATCAGTTCTCTGTCTGCCCACCATCAGCCCCAGTGCCCTAGAATGAAGACCGAACAGGAAGACTGTCCCGTAGCACAGACATACAGTCTACTGGGAAAGTTACACTGGAAGGGATTTGTATGAGAAGGTTTTTATTTAGAAAGGGTTATGTATTTGGAATTGTTTATTTTTGGGAAAGGTTTTTTAATGGAAGGGTTATCTAATGGAATGGTTCTTTAATGGACATGTTATGTAATGGAAGAGTTATGTATGGCACATTTTTTATTGTTATGAACTTAGCAAAATACCGAATCTGAATGAAAAAAGAAGCAACGCAGCACGAGTCTTTTGTTTTTATGAGTGAAAGTGGTCTCTGTGGAATGTTTCTGTATTTAGTTACAGCCTGGGTCAGCTTTGAATGGGCAGATTATTATATATTTATTCATGTTTTATGGAGCTCTGCTTTCTAGCTTTCTATTTATGTCCTGAATTCAGTAAGAAATAGAGTATAAGTCACATGGAATACAGAGCACAATGTAAGTATATGGGGCAAAGGCAGTATGTTCTGAATTGGTCATTTGATTACTATAGCAACTTAAAGACAGATGAGGAATTTGTAATATAATGATAAACAGATTATAATGATAATGGCATAGGGAGCAGGCTAGCTAGACAATCTTAAAGCAAAACATTATAGAATTAGGATACATACTTGTGGATCAATCCATTTTCCTTCCAGAACACCCAAGACACAGGACACACACAGACACACACAAAATATTTTATTTGAGACCACAAATCAAATTGACATTTCAAAAAGGACATTACATTTTATAAGGAGCTTTCTGTATGCCAGTACACTCAGGGGTACAGACAGCACCTCCTTCTCCACAAAGCGAGGCTGCCTATGACCGCTGGCATGGATCAATAACTCGCCATCTGCCTCGCCCTCGACAATGTAGGCCCGCGATCTGAAGGCCACATACTGTCCTGCCTTTAAACATGGCCAAGACTCCCGAGTATGGCCGATAACGAGGCTGTTCAGGCGTAACACAGGGGGGCTGATATTTAAGCAGCTTGTCGGCATAGGTCTGCTCCAAGTAACGGTTAAATGAGCAGCCAACTTCCAGAATTAGCACCTCCCTGTGACCTCCCAATAACACAACAAATATATATGTACATCTGAGAACGTACAATATGATCTGCAGCGCGGTAGATCATACAGATGGACTACTAGGTCAACTAGTTGGCAATGTACAGGTTCCTCCAGTCAAAACATGGGCAATAGACTCTACAGTATTTCATTTTAATCAAAGGACACAAAATGTGCAAATGTGTCATGATTTGCAAGGTAACAACACACACGATTTTATTTACCTCTATTGTTTTATAAAATATAGGAGATCTATAGAAAAACACAGCGGGACACAATAATTAAGTGCATAATGAGGTTTTCCGGTGAGGATCTCCTGGAGCAATCTGTGGCACGCTGACTCATGAGAATTGAAGACGTTTAATTGGTTGTTGTACCACCGAAAATACTCAAAGCTTTCCATCAACGACATGAAAAACACGACGGAACATCAGCATAGTTAGAAACTGTGTAGATTAAATAATCACTCTATCTATTGGCCATTCAGAGCGACCCAGATCAGATAGCAGGTGTTTGGGCGGGTTCAATATATTTGAACCCACAGTGGGGTAATTAATGTGACAATGAGCTTAAATAATTCAGTTTGCTGTATATGTTTGCTGGGAACAACGATCACAGAGTTAAATCAAAGCAATCCACCGTCCACACAAAACAATCCTTCACACGTTCTGAGCAACTCCTTCACCAGGTCACTTTTAAGGCAGATTATAATGGGTCTATAAAGTCTGGTGACCTCACAGTCTCTCTCATTTACAGCCAATGACTTTAAGTGTGTCCAATCCAATCCTCAGGTATTTATTGAGAGGGAAGAGCTGAGCTGCTCTTTAAGTAAATTGAAATCTTCCCACCCCCTTGGGTTTTCACCTGAATCCGATAACTTGAAAATAGCCTCAGGCCTTCAAAGTGGCCTGGGAATCACGTGTGTAATTTTATTGAAATTGAAATATATGTATATTTCTACCAATATTGAAGTATGTTTTATTTAAAGTGAATTGTGTTGTTTTCGGAGTTATGTTTGTTGAATAACAAGAAAGACATTCGAACAGAACGATCAATAGCTCACGTCAAATGTTCTGTTTTTTCAACATAGATGTACACCTCACAGGAAAAAAGGCAACTTAGCAACTTCTCTCATAATATGTTCGGGGTTGAACCATGTAAACCGGTACACACACTCACTGCCAATGAGTGGCCCTCCAAGGTGCTTGGCTGCAGCTGTGTAAATGGGTGTAAGTGGGAAATGTAAGCAATGCTGGTCAGAATGGGTAAGAGCTCTGCTAAGCAAATAAATAGTATGATGTAATACTGTAGCGCAGAGACTTTCTCAGCCTCTCCAGATTTAACTCACACTTCATTACCAATGAGACATGTTTATCACATTCTACAACTTCATATCCCCCTGGTCCCCTTCAGTGATGAGACATACGTCAAATAATGGTAAATATACTGTTTAAAAGGTGCACTTCAGTGTGTCTATATGGTGTGTTAGAATGCAGAAAGATGGATCCTGATGTTAAAATCAATACAGGATATTCTCTAGAAAGGTGTCAACGGTTAGTATTATGGATCATTTTGACAGATAAGCGGTGGCTATTTTAAGATGAAAACGTTATGGTTTTGTCAATCGATGAAGGGTCCACTCCTTTTATCATGTTCCCTTTTCACGCAGCATTCATCTTTTTAAGTATACATAAAAAGGTCACACCCGATTCTCTGGACTTATTAATGATGATTTTTTTTAGGCAGAATTGTCCATTTATGGCTAATCGTGGATATCCAATAATTTCATAATATGCTTAGTGCTTCGTTCTGCATTTTGTCTCCTCTAACCCCCCATCAGGGAAAAACACTACATTTCTCCAGATTTAATCCCATCTTTTGTACAGGGCATTTTCATGGAAAGAAACGGACAGCAACAGCTAGGGGATGGGGAGCACAGGTGGTCTGGTCCACTCCTCTTCTTCCGTCCTCCCATCCTATCGATCGCACAGCCTTATAAAACGCCATTTCTTGTCAGATTCCTAGCGAATCGGCGATTGGCGTATCTATTTCACAACCTGTTTCACATGGCCAAGGAGAAAAAACATTCAAAGCCACGGAGGATGAAGCATTTCAGTACCTACAAATTTGATTTGAAGTTAACTTGTTGTTTGGCTGCTTCTGTTATTGTTTGGCATTATGTGGGCGCAGTTCTTTCCGTCGTGTGGTTTGAGCGTTGCAGACTTTTAGATGAAGACATTAATGGTCCAGCACCTCCTTGTTGTTTTATAAACCAAGCATACAGACAGACAAGCCAATCTCAGATTGATTATGCCGTTCCCTGCCATTGATTATCCTGCTGATCTTTTCTGAAGTGTGTAAAATAGGAAAAAATATAATTCAGGGGAAAATGACAAAAACATTTCCATTCCTATTTATATTTATTATTTTCTCCCATGAAGAGAAGCGGGCGGTTGAAGAATTGTTTTTATTAATTTCGTGGATTATTTGCTCATTATGCATTAATCATGGTGCCCCATCTGGAGGGTGCAGGCGTGACTGTGTGAGAAACAGCCATTCTGATCTCAATTAGATTATGCCTCTCCCCTCCGTCTAGCCATAAATCACTTCTCCAAAGTGAAATTAACAGTTACTGGAGCGCATTAATAACCCGCGCGAGGCAAAGGCAGTCACTGGAACCACCAGCCATCTCTCACAATGTTGAAAACATTATTTTGTTTGTGAAATATCAACATTCCACGCTAAGGTTGCTCCGCAGATTTCTCTATCCCTTTCTTTTGTAGCGTATGACAGAGAAAAATGATGGCGCGTAACGCGCCAGACAAGCCGTCAGACACTCACCGCCGGGCATGGGCTGCATGTGTGGAGTACTGCGTGTCGTGTGTGGCATGGTTTGCCCAGCTTGACCGCAGTCCATATGGGCTCATAACACAAAACTCTGCTCACATAACAACCTCTCCTGACACAGGAGTGTAAATGAATGACGTTTGGACAGTGAGGTATCCCCACATTTCCACTTCCTCTGAAGATGTCGGTTCTGGCCTTGCCAGCCAGCGAGGTTACTCCACCAGGAGCAACAGATAATAAGTTATGAGGGGTAATTCTGCCGATTACCCAGGTGGAAGCACAGCGAACCTGTGATTTATGAAGAGCACTTAAACCCTTTGTGTCGGGTACATCACATCTTTGATAGATTAGAAGTGTGACATTAAAATGGAAATGACTTCGGGGAGCCTTGACAAGGGACTGTGGACAACCCCTGACCTCCCAGTGAGACCAGAGGCTGACCGCGCCATCCCTCAGACAGAGTGAGAGAGTGACTGAAAGAGAAAAGAGTGAGAGAATGGAGATAGGGTGAAATATGAGGTGAGGGTGTAGCAGGGATCAGAATTAGTCACTGCCATGTGTAACATGCTGACCTATTTCTTTCCTTAAGTTCCCCTCAACATGGACTCTTTCGTACCTTGAAGTCTTGAATTTTAAGTCCAAAAATAATTTGAAAAAAATGTTAGACAGGCCCAATAGGCATGAAATGGACAAAACCATCTGCCATTTATCCAAATTGCTAGATGGCCAGTCCATCCCGTAGACTGCAAAAATTCAAGATAGTACCTGTTTGAGAATTAAATTCAGACGAATAGACCAATGACACGCGAAGTAGGCAGTTGAAATACAGTTTTAGTTTACATTATTTTCAGTTTTCTCTTGCTAATAGCTTTCCTTCACCATCCCGACAGCTATATTTCACAAATAGGTTACTGTCACCAGCAGCACTGTTACACAAGCTCAACAAGACTTGACTTATTCAATCGTTTTAACAAGAGCCGAGCAGCAAGTTTCGATCAGCTTAACAAGACCTTTTAATCACATAGGATGAATAGGAAACCAGAGCCTGGGACATTGTACTGTACATTACTCAGGGAGATAGAGAGAACAAGATGGGGAGGGAGGGAAAGAGAGAGAGAGATGTATTCTGGGACTGAGGAATTCCCCAAACTGCTGATTGGTCGTTTTACATCTGTCATGTGAACAAGAGGAGGGCCTTGTTCTCTCAGTGTCTCCCAGCAGCGCTCTGACACCACCATCCATAATTAATGATATAATTTCCATTAGACTATTGACTAAACAAATTCATAAATCACACAGGCCTGAGTCAATAGACGCAGACATATTTAATCACATTCTAAATAATGATTACTGTTTCCATAATGCAATAATTATTTTCAGTAGCTGACTTTTCAGTAGCTGAATTAATCTCCTGTCAAAGAGGGAGAGCGAAGGTGAGAGTTAGAAATCCAGAGAAAGCAATAGAAAGGTGGAGAGAGGGTGAGAGGGAGAGAGACAGGCAGATGTATACCGAGACCGGGAGATGCAGAGAGACAGAGAGAGAGAGAGAGAGAGAGAGAGAGAGAGAGAGAGAGAGAGAATTTGGAAGGCTAGTGCGTGAGTGACAGCGATAGAGAAAAAAGCCATGTGAGAATTTGGGGGGGGGGGGCGCTTGTCTCTTTATGTGGAGTGGCAGGTGAAAAGTGGCTGTCAAAAATGCACTGGATATTTGCTGTTTTGTTTATCAGCTGGCTGGCGCTGAATAAAAGAGGAGGAACATGTATTGCCTGTCCCTCTGCCTTTTCATCTGCTCCCTAAATGGGTCTGGGGATTGGAGAGTGGAGTTTATCCCCTCCATTCCCCCTGACAGAGAAACCATTTAAAGCTCACCGCCAAGGAGACAGCAGTCTGTCACCAGAGACACCGCTCAAATCAACTCCTCAAACGCTCCTAGCCTGTTTAGCCACAGCATAGCACCGCATGGTGTCCTATGTTTCATTAGGTTGTCGCCTGCCTCATTCTCCCTGTCTTACTGTGTGCTACGTGAATGGTAGAACACCATGGCTCTGATGAGGTTTCTCCTCATTTTATCTCAATAGTCAGTGAAAAACTGTCATTTTAATTAACTAAATATATTCTGTTTCTACCTTAAATGTCTGTAAATGTTGAGCTTTTATCCTTACGGATATAGGTAATACATTCAGTTTGCTGGGAGATGTCTCTGATGCACATTGCAAACATGAATGGGGATCTATTCAGGTTTACAACTGTCAGTATCGCTGTGAAGGTAAAGCCAATTTGATGAGCCCATTTCATCCTGAAACCTCCTAATGCCCCTGGGAATCTCCTTTCCAAACAGCGGGAGAAGGAGATCACCATCCCCCGGCCTGTGATCGAGCCAGGTCAAAGGTTAATGACTTTGTGTTTACCAACCGGCCCTCTATTTGATAACCATACAGCCGTCCCGTTCACGCTTTCCCACTGTTTTAATAAAGACGCTCAGTGTAGCAACAGGAAGCAACATGGAATGTGATGCCAGAAATGGCTTTGTAAGGAGAACAAGTAGCCACAAGCTGGAGGGAGAGTGAGAAGCACTAATATTTATTCATGATCGAGAGGAAGCAGTGGCTTGTTGGCACAGACTACTTCATTTACATGCTGTTATAGACTGTTTGCCCCGGCCTGGGAGCTCTGTCTATCTCCAAATAGATGAACCTGTCGCGCTCGTTCCCTTTCCCTGTCACCCTAGGGAGAGGGAAACTTTTCAAAGCTCTCGTACCCCCATACCCTTGCATGGGGTTGTTATTCTCAGTAGTAGGGTTGAATCATGTTAGATCATCACAAAAGGTTAGAAAAAACAGGCAATTAGCTAAGGAATGAATCGTTCTCGTTCAAGAATATTATTTACTCTGTGTTGGAATACTTGTGTCATGGAAATCTAGAGATGATTCAGTCATTTCAGTTGTGAATGCATGGGAACCAAACATAGGTGACTAAGTTTCTCGTGATAAATGTGATGATGATGATAATGGCTCTGGCTGGCTGGATTAGATGGGGACACTGAGTCACTTGTGTGCAGGCCAGAGGCTGGGGGTGGGTTCGTAGATAAGGCAGAGAGAGAACTGCAGCGTTATATGCTGGATATATTGACTAACACACTCTCCACTGACCCCAACTGCAGTGCTTCTCACCATTACGATAGCACCAATCTCACGACAAGGCTAAACATCCCATTAACGAGAGGCAAAACTGGCCATCAATAATATGAGTCATAATCCCCATAAAATCAAGCGGCAAAACTTGAAAGTGTCTCCTTTTGTTATTCCAACATTCATTTCTTCCATTGGGTATTTTTAGAATCTTCAAATAAGGTCTGTGTTTCATGTAGGCTTACACCACTGTGTTTTCATAACTGTGTAAATACCTATAGGACAAGGTCAATTTCATCGATATCTTCACCCTATATTTTGCAAATTTGTAAGTGCGCATTCCTTTGTTCCAACAGTTTGATCCTGGAATTACATAGATAAGTCCATTCATGATTAACTTACTGAATCATTACAGTAACATACAATGAATCCATAAATTTTCATCCTTAATTTGTGCCAGTATATTTTTTTTATTCCACTTAAAAATACTTTGAATGTTGTGGCTATCAATTGTCCTGTTAGCAATAGCCCCTATTAACAGACATTTAATTTAAAAATATAAAATATAATCTTCTAGTGAAGGCATGTTATCTTTAATATCTGTACCTTGTTTGTTCAGCCTGAATCAAATATATTCGGTTAAACATTGCAGCTCTTCCATGAACCTCTATCTGAGAAGATCTCACCTGAAAGGGAAGCTGAGTTTGTTTGAACCCCCTTTCCCTTCCCTCCAAGGCAAGATGATGCAGTCTGGGACTTCTGCAAATTAGGAAAAAAAATGTTAACCCTCCATTTGGGAGGGTTAATTTAGACATTACAAGTTTGAAAGTGAGTAGTATTGATGACATGAGGCACCTATTGGCACCTAGGACACCATTTTTGGGGACCCATTTTGGCTCGATAGTGCCACTTTTACAACCAGTGGCCAAAAATCCCTTCTTCAACAGAACCGTTTTCTTCATCACCCTCAAGATGTTAAATCGCCCACTTTCTGTTCAATTGCATTGCTGTTTAGATATAAGAGGCTGTTGGGGTGGTCATTAAAATAATCCATAAAGTCTGCCATCGCTAGTAGCTGTCTTAACAGTACATCACATCTGGCCAGAGTCAACGGGTTGTCCCGTCATGGCTGCGTGGTGTGTCTCTCTGACTAATCACTTTGCCTTTGTCAGCACTAAGGGCCACCAGGAAATGAATAGTGCACATCATCTGACAAGAGGCTGAGAACAATCAGAGATGTGAATATCTGTTCATTGTCAGATCTGCTGATTCCGAGATGCTCCAGCCAGAGGATATTTATGTATTGTCAATATATGGCCCTGGCTTTGCTTACTGTCTAACATCTTCATAATATGCATTGTTAGGAACTGGCCTGCCGTCACAGTACTGTCATATAGCCCAGGATGTACTAAATATAGACTGCATCAGTACCTGTAGTTAGTCCCTAGTAGTGAGTCCATAGTGAGTGGGCTGAATGCCCACCTGAGGTACATATAAGAGGTGATCTATCAATAGTGTTTTCTGATCTCTTAAACATGGCCCCTTGTTTATGGATTGAGTGTCTTCCTGTGGCTGCATTATCAGTGGCCTGTCCTTTTTAGGGCAACCTAAGGAGCCCTCATACAGTATAGAGTTAATCATTAAATACCAACCACCCCCACCCTCATTGATCACCCACATAGTAAAACCTCGAGAACGGTCAATCTTGCATTCAATGCAGATTGCAGTGGCAGAGCAGTAGCCTCAGCCCTTAAAAAGTGCTTTCTTTTTGTGTGGTTGTGCTAAAGAAGTATTGATCTGTCCATTTGGCTCCACTCAAGAGGTTCGTGCCGAATAGGTCTTCACCATACTTTAGACAAAAAATTGCCATTTTACAAATGAGGACACAGAAATTGTCTCAATTTATTAAGTGTTACTGGCTAAACCCCAGTTCGGTGACATTTCCGTCTGTATATATATAGTCAAACTTGTGTTCTCTCTCTCTCTCTCTCTCTCTCTCTCTCTCTCTCTCTCTCTCTCTCTCACACACACACACACACACACACACACACACACATATTCACTTCTATCTGCATTAATCACAGTTTAACTGACTTTTGTTTTTTTGCTACTTATGAAGTTTCAGCATTCTGCTGAGACCTGTCTGTGTTGTGGTCTGAGAAAACAAGGGGGCGGTAGCCCTGATGTTAGCTGATTGCCTGTACATAACAAAGTGCCTGCACCTTATAGAACTGTAGTATAGAAAGGTATCATGATCTATCAGCAATAATAAATTGTGCTTAATTTCTTTTCTAAGATCTTCAACAATTTCGTTTTATATGAATGTCATACTTCAAATGCCTTTGCCGTTTACCAATTAAACAGCTTCAACTTCCAAGGACCATTGGAGGCAGTAATGCCCAGACAGTCCCAGACAGTCCTAGCAAAGGTCTTGCATAAGAAATTGCTTTATGCTAAGACGTTATTTACTGTTTGTTCAACAAAAAAATCCCATAAAAAATAGAATTTAAGAAAGGTAATTTAATTTTACCCAGACAGTATTTGTTACTGAGGGAAAGAAAAGGCTGCTTTAGACCTTTAATGAATTTTGTTGAACTGACAGTTGTAACCGAGCTAGCCTTTACTTAACGCCTGCAGGAAAACCACATTCTCCAAATGTAAATCTGAAGGGTCATTATGGTGAACTCTGCAGCACATCATTTAACTCGGGAGCCTTTAAAACACGGACCAATGGAGATGTTCAACAAAAGAGAGTTGAAATGAGCGTTGATTTGCTTTTTTTCAAGTAAAGAAAAGCTGGTTGGTGTTTCAAGCAAGGCTTAAACAGTGTTGATGACAGTGCGTATTCTTCAGAGAGAGTCCGTGTTGACCCACAGCTGTTTAAATACCGCCACACTACCGCTGCTGCATGAGCGCTACAATGACTCTTTGCTTAGTTTCAGGAGAAATAGCCTTGCACCGTCTCAAAGTGCTGCCCAAAACTGTCAAGTTACAACTCAATAAACCTCACAGCAACCACAGTTGCAGCTAAATGAAAGCACCCAAATAGGCAAGAAATACTCCTTCCCTGAATTTCTGGAAGCAATATTTCTCACCTTAAAGAAATGTCTGCTATCTATTAATTATCAAAAAGGTGGATATATATGGATTTCTCTATTCCCGGAAAGACAACTTGACTTAAAAAGCAACCTCAAGATAATCTCTACACACCATACGATAATAACCTAAACTAAAGTGTTTTCTGAAGAGCGTCTCCCTTGTCTTGACAGTTTCCTCCCGAACACTCTGAGAGTGATCACTGTCTGTGTCTGCAACAGGGAGATTTGAGTTGCTAAGCCTTTAGATGGCAATATCTCCTTATGACTTCAGCTCCGCTTTATAAGATGTAAAAGCTTTGTTATGGATGTGCTAACTTAAAATATGTTCTCCCTCCCTCTGTCTCCCCGGAGACATTAAGCAAATGTGCAAAACGCTTAATCTGTCTTGATTAATATTTCCTCCTGGGAAATGACTTACAGGGCTTTAAAGTCACAACTATTACAATGTCGGCACAGTCACAGAAATAAGTTGAAGGACTTATTTCAATCTTTTGCAATTTATAGTTGCTCAGAATGTCTGGTTTCCTATAATATCCGCCAACTAATGTACATGCCCTGGTTTAAATGGATCAGATCATTTTATTAATATATGTTTATTAGGTCATTGATATGAAACTATTGAAAGTCAGATATAATAGGAAGAACAAGCTGAATCCAACATGGTAGTACAGCTTCATGAATATCCCTATCCTTTTATGGAAAGTAGTTTAATTGCAATCTTTGTTGTTGATCTTTTGATATTACATAGTCACCAAAAGGCCGTATGGTACGTTGAAAAGTCAATGCAAAACAAAGACAGACATGTCACAGTTATGACAACAACCATTCACAAACCATACTAGTTATTCAGTCGCTACCTACAACGGATCGCACACTCCAGTTTTGTCCGTCGTTTACGTTGCCCTCAGCCAGGCCGGTGGAGAAGCAGTCGGGATGTTCACCTTGTCCCTGGGCTTAGCTGATGTTTACAGCAGAGATGTAAGAGTGCCTGAGTAAACTCCATTGAATGTGCCCCGCTGTATCTGAAATACATAAATATGTCAAGGAAAGGAGCCTTAATAGACCTGCTTAGGCTGGTAATTGCTGCAGTATTGTTTCCCTCTGATTAGGACAAAAGCGCTCCCAGAGGACCCCCATCCTTCAGCCGTTTCATCTGCATTAGCCTGCTCTTCCCTGGTTTAATCTGGTCCCTGCTCAGGTATTTAGAATAAATCAATGGGAATACATGATTGTTTAATGATTTTCGGAGGAGCTCTCTTCGACCACAGCTGCGTGATTTAGAATGACTAATTCCACCTTTATCATTGATCCACTGCTGTGGGAGCCATGCATCCTTGCCAGGGAATTTATGCAGAGAGAGAGAGAGAGAGACAGAGAGAGGGAAGACAGAGAGAGGGAGAGACAGAGATAGACAGACAGGAGAGACAGAGAGAGGGAGAAACAGAGAGAGGGAGAGACAGAGATAGACAGAGAGAGGGAGACAGACACACAGAGAAAGAAAGAGAGAGAGACAGAGAGAGTGAGAGGAGAGAGAAAGAGAGGGAGAGAGAAAGAGAAGGAGAGAGACAGAGCAAAAGAGAGGCAGAGGGAAGTGCAGAGAAAGAGGCAGTGTGTATTTACCTGAGGTGTCATGAAGTTGAACAATGTACTGAGATATTCCCCCCCCAAAAAATTTCAGACACATTTATTGATAATATGATTGCTTGCTACTAAAAACACTGAGCTCTGACCTGTGTTTGTCTCCGTCATGACAGTGTTAGAGTCGCGGTCTGATGCAGTGTACTTAAAAACTTATGTCATTATTATATTAATCAGACCTATTCCTGCTGTGTTCCTTTGAGAGGTAAACACTTTAATTAACCACATGTCGTTACCACGTACTGGTGACTGGGTGTTAATTTAACAGTGTGCCATTTACAGGTTAATTCATTATTCCAGAAGGTTTGTTTGTAAAGATGCTTTGGCTCTGGGGCAACAGGGCAGAGACGGTGACATCGTGGCCTTGCTTGTTGATGGACACCTTAATTACACTGATTAATTATGGGTCTGCCAGTTGCCTCTTGTCTCAGCCTGGGTCTGCTTTTCTGTTCAAAGGTGCTTCAGCTGAACCTCACAGCGCCAGTGAGATAAATGCTGCATGGGGTGTTTCTCTGTGTCCTACCAGGGCATTTAGCTGTGTAAAGAAAATTTATAGGCACAAAATCACGCAAAATTAACTTTATATGTTATCATTTCTAATTAGTTTATTTGATCTGCTTTGCTTCAAAGCCTATGGATGTTATCCTGAAGCCACAGTAAGAGCCTGTTTTCTATGTATTACAGTGTGGTAGTTGAGTGTTAGAGTGAAGTTAAGTGAGCGAGGCTGGTCTTGCCTGGCGTTTGGCCTGGTCTGTCACCCCTGTTTACCTGAAGGCCTGCCTTGAAGCTAGGGGTTAAATGGCCGCTTAATAGAAACTTGTAAAGTAAAAAGCGGCACCTGGGACCTCCACTCTTGTCTTTTCACCTCTTCTGCTCCTGTCCCATGTCGCACAAGAAGATAGGGGTGCCATGGTGAACCCCTCCCATCTACCTGCTGCCGTAGTGATCACAGATGAGTCTCCATAGTGATCCTAATTGGCTGTTGAATATTCATGGGGATATTTTGGGAGTTTGTGGATTTTGGTAAAAGGATGAGATTTGAAAGGATTTTATCCTGGTCATTTGATGGGGTGGAAGGGATTATGAAGAGTTTACTGTAGTCATGTGATGGCGCTGTAATGCGTGTCTTGAGTTTGCTAAACATAAACAAACAGTTAAGACAGATGATACGAAAATACATTTGTAGCAAAAACTGCAAAGTAAATTAGTTACTTTTGTCTATGTTAAGTCCAGCAGTCATTATAAAAAACAGCCACAACTAAAGCAATATGTGAACTCTCCATTTGGATCAATTTGAACTAATTTAGTGTTATAAAAAACAAATCCATCCTACATCCACATTACACTGCTTGTACCCTGGTCTGTAGGTGCAGCAAAACACGACACTTCCTATTCATCTCATCATTTGGCTTCTCCAAAGTGCAGTGAGCACAGCATTAAAAAGTCACTTCCTCCCGCTGACCCAGGCTCTCAGAGCCCCCTCCCCACACAGACAATCCCCTTTGCTTCAGAACAGCCCCAAGTCAGCCTGTTTACCCACAGAGTAAACTTATTAAGTCGGTGATGTCAGATTACTGGAAGAATGGAGGCTGAATCAAAGCTGTTGGCCTGTAGAGGCTTAAGGGACAGAGCTGCAGGAACCAGACAGTTCAGTGTTCAACTTCAGCTGTCCACATCCGGTTAGCCAGGGAGGCTCAGCTGTCCACATCCGGTTAGCCAGGGAGGCTCAGCTGTCCGCATCCGGTTAGCCAGGGAGGCTCAGCTGTCCACATCCGGTTAGCCAGGGAGGCTCAGCTGTCCACATCCGGTTAGCCAGGGAGGCTCAGCTGTCCACATCCGGTTAGCCAGGGAGGCTCAGCTGTCCACATCCGGTTAGCCAGGGAGGCTCAGCTGTCCACATCCGGTTAGCCAGGGAGGCTCAGCTGTCCGCATCCGGTTAGCCAGGGAGCGGTTTGCCACTGGCTTTCTTTATTCTTTATCAGAATAATGTTACATACTGTAGGGTTGTCCTTACTGTCATCCTTCTTGTGACAGCTGAAATGCAAAAATAAGAACAGGTAATACTTATTCCTCTTATCCTATTCCTATCTTCCTTCATTGTTAGGGAGAAGTGCCAGGAATGGATGACACAAACAAAGCTTTAAAGTCTTGATTACCTCTGAGAATGTCTGTGGCCTGATTTCAGTTATTGTGCTTTAATCAACATTACCTTGTAATTGGTCTATAATTAGATTAGTTGGAATAAACCCTCCCCATCATAAGGATTAGAGAGAATAAAAAGCAGCCATGAAAAGCTTTCATTCTAAACTCTGTAGAGGAGGGAGGGATGGTGGATAGCAATGCATTCCTGAATGTAAAAAAAAAAGAAAAGAGTTACCGATGAAGAAAAAAGGTTGACTTATTGGGAATGCAAATCAAGCCAATCCCATTTTATGCTAATAAAAGCAACGGCAAAACATTTCAATGTATTCTTGTCTTGTTACAGCCAGGGTAAGAGCTTCTAAATCCCTACCATTTACCAAATTAAACTAATTTAAAGTGCTTCCAAAAGGCACATCTGTAGGCTGACGTCCGTCCCCGGGCTTTGAGAGTGGGCTTCACGAAAGCATTCGACATCCCATTGATCCTTGAATAGTCATGCCTGTCAAGGAGCCATATCAACCATTATCATTCTAATTTTACTGCCTTTCTTGGCCCCTAATCTAATTTGCAATGATGCTGGAGCATTTCGCGAGGCCACTGCACTTTCTTCAGAATTTCAACAAGGGCATTAAAACCCACCAATTTACATTAATGAAGTGCACATTTAATTAAGGGGGAAATGGAGGAGGAGAGGTAGAAGATAGAGGGATAAAGGATGAGAGGTGGAGGAACGGAGCAGGCGGAAGAGGGATGGAGAATGAAGAAGGAGAGCGAGAGATGAAGGAGGTGAGTGGTAGGGCTCAGATGGGCCCGGAGATGAGCTCGATTTCAAGTGTTCCTTAGTAAAGTCAATGATCTGCAGCCACTGAGCATCTCAACGTTCCCTTATCATCTCTATCAATGTTTGCCTTTATCTCCTCCCCAGGAACCAGATAATCCCATAGAACGTCACTGGGTGACTGATCCTTTTAAAAGAAAGTGTATTATTATTTTCTTCTAGAAGTTTCTAGTGTCTGTCTCAAAGGTCCTAGCAAAACCCCTGTTTAAATTAGACACTCCAATTCTTCAGTAAGGCAATACGTTTTTCAATACCCTTGATGAGAACATTGGCCGTCCTGTCCCATGGAGTTGAATAATGGGTTGTTTTGGACACAACTTCCTGCCCATTGTGAGTGGCTTTGCTGAGACTGTTCTGTTCAACGTCTGCCGTCTCCTTCAGAGA
This sequence comes from Esox masquinongy, assembly GCA_016801175.1. Lineage (NCBI taxonomy): Eukaryota > Metazoa > Chordata > Actinopteri > Esociformes > Esocidae > Esox > Esox masquinongy. Next base: position 18,510 of record JACXGI010000082.1, on the reverse strand, counting down.
GGGATTAAGAAGAGTACGCCTTGGTCAGACTGCCTGCCAATCAACATGGGCTTGGACCCTTTTGGACTCCGCCCGCAGCCACCTCCCTTTTCAGTGTGCGTCCCCTCCCGTTCCACTTCTTTCTTCGGTGGGGTTGTGGGGGGCATCGGGAGGAGGGGCTTCTGAGAGTGGGGGAGACCAGATACGGTTTGGGTGGTATGGAGACTGGTAGCCTGTGGGTTGTAACTGGAGTTGGGGGCAGGAGGGACACAATACCACAGCTCCACTTGCTACGTGAAAAGGCAAAGTCCTAAATTCATCTATTTGCTCTCTGTTGACCCCAGCTTTCAGGTTGATCCATGCAGAGAGTGGAGGCTCAGACACAATGCATGAGCCTGTCACAATATTGAGGGAAATAGAAAAGGGGAAGAAAGACCACCAGATGCTTTATTGTCTTTGCCATTTCCACATAATTAGCCAGGAAGAAAAGTCCCTGCTCTGGTTTAATCGCACCGCATGAACTTGAGGATTGCCATTCTGCCCGGCGACACCAGAAACACTAACCACTGTGTGAATCCTCGTCCTCCCCTTCCCTCGTGTGTACCTCCTCCTTGTCCTCCCCTTCCCTCATGTGTACCTCCTCCTTGTCCTCCCCTTCCCTCGTGTGTACCTCCTCGTCCTCTTTCCCTCCTGAGGATGCCCGATCTCTATGCCTGAAACGTGTTGGCGCAAAGTTTAACTGTGTGTGACAGATGGCTGTGAAATTGGTTAACACACACGCACACGCGCGCGCGCACACAGACACACACAGCGGGCTACTGGTGAGTTAAGACAACTGACCTGCCTCATGCTGACTGTTGGTGTAGTTTAACAGATTAGGCGAATCAATCTGTTCACACCTCTGAACATTAACTTGGTCAGGCTTCTTTAATGGGGCTACTCACACTGATGGCTAGGCTGTGTCATTAGCTAACACTACACATTCAGAGCAATCAAAGGGACATTAGCGTGTTGATGGTGTATACTTTGCTTTTGATATGCCACCTGAAAGTTGTCCATAGGTAATAGTTACTAATTATGAGGAAATTATTAACAGATTAAAAACTCATTAACTTAATTGACTTCAAACTACTTAATCACTTTGGCCGGTGTTGTGTGTATTTCGCGTTGTGTCACAGTATCTTACTGTCCAAACACCTAGAAACCCCAGCAAAACATCATCTCAGTGAATCGACAATAAGCGTGACAAGACATGCTCTGCAAAACGCACAGACAACTGTCACGACACAACAGCACAGTGCAACAAGAGCTCGGCGAAAAATCCTTAACGGTCCGGCTCTCGGGTGGCCTGTGTCTAAAGATCCCAGCGGTTCCAGGCTTGCGATGACAGGGCAGCTCTCCTCCACTGACCTTGGGCGCCTGGTGGCCTCGGAGTGGGGAGGACAACCATGTCCACCACCGGAAGAGTGACCACTCATCCCCCTCACAGGCTCTCCCTCTGGTCTCCCTCTGACAATGGCCCAGGGGAAGAAGAGCCAGGAAATGGAGAAGAGAAAAGCCAGCTTAAGATGTGTGTGCATGTAGCCGAAAGATCAATTCAATGTATTGCAGCTGGCAGTGCTTTGGCACTCCATAGACCAGCACCCTACCCTAAACCTCCCCTTCAGTGAGGAAGTGAAAGGGAGCGTGGGATGAATAGGCCACTTTATTACAGCGTGCCATGAGCAGTCAGACGGCAGCGCCGGGCCCATTCTCTTCCCTTCACACCCATTATTAACCAGGCTTTAGGGGGGTCTTGTAAAACTGTCCTCTGCACAGGCAGAGGTGGCGGGGGGGGGGGCTGCATGACAAAAATGCGTCTCAAATTAAAGCCCCCGCCAACAGAGCGAGCCCAAAAGACCATGGGTGGGCCAGCTAGCTAGCGGTCTGGCCTGAACCCTTGTAGTGTTGGGACGTTCCCACCGTCTCTTGGCCGTCTCTGTCCTAGCCTAGCTGCTTCTGTGCTCCCGACAGCATCATGGGTGAGGAAGATGCTAACTGTTCACTGATATTATATGTTCATGCCAGTACTCCCATGTAAAACTTACTGTTTGACTCTTCCTACTCGAAGGAAACGAGGTTCGAATAATGCTGATTCGGCAGTTTGCCGTCAGCGCAGTGTTTTTTTCCCGATGGTTTCTGGCAGCTGGTTCCTGTGCGTTTAGGAACAGAGGGCTGACCACAAAGCTGAACACAGCACAGGATCAGCCCCTGAAACAGAGACAGTGGGTGGGTGGATCGTGATCAGACAGACAGAGGACAGTGGAAGACTGGACAGATGTCTCTGGTCCATCCAGAATGAAGACCTGGGAGGAGGAGGTTAACCTGATGACGACGTGGATGAGAAACAGATTGGAAAGATGTCCGGAGCTAGAGGGTGCAGGGAATAGTAGGGACAGGCGCACTGACTGGCTGACTGAATGGTTGACTGACCGGGACTGACTGAATGACTGACCGACAGACTGATGGACTGGCTGGCTGACCATTTGAAATGGAGGATGAGATTTGGTGGCTAAGTAGAAAGTTGGAGCAAAGAGTGTAAAAGGGGGATGTTTGGGGGGTGAAGCTGGGAATGGAGGGTGCAGGGGTTTGCTTGTGTGAGGGGTTTGAGGTTGTGGCGGGGTGACAGTGGGGATGGGGTGGGGCGTGTAAAGCCAATGAATAAATCAGGGCCTGGTAACAGTAGCAGAATAGCAGGGCGGTGGGCGGGGCTGAATATGCTAAAGCGTTTCTCTTTCTGTGGAGAAAGCAGGACTGGTTCTTAGCAGCTGTAACACTTAGCAGACAATGGCCACTCAACAGATGGGGAGTCTTTGGTAAAAGAAACTCAGTGTGGCTTAGTTAAGGAGAACGCTGCCCTGAAATCCTCCGCAGCCAATCCCACAGACAGACCTGTTGTGTTGCGTGTCTGCTTTGGCAGGTGTCCTCAGACGTGGAACGTCCCTCAACTCTGGCCTTTCTTCCAGAAGGTGTAACACTTTGTCTCCTGATTTCACAGGGGTGTGACTCAATGTTTTCACAGGCTTCTATTGGTAAAGACACAGATTCAGGAACATGTATATGTCCCTATTGCTCATCCCTATCCTGCCATCTAAAGACAGGAGACTTGGGGAAGCTTAAGTTACAGCAATTGAATCAACACTTTTACAGGTTATCAAGTCTTCAAGTCCAGAGAACATTAATATATGAGTCTGGAACATTGTACACAATCACAATCAAACATGAATCGCAATCACAATCAAACATGAATCACAATCAAACATGAATCACAATCACCATGAAACATGAATCCTCTTGATGGGACATGACCCAGTTGTTAAGTTCCACATCATAACGGAGCGCTCCAGTTTGTACATCTGTCCTGGGCATGGTCACACACTTACCCTAGAGATGGATGGACCCAATCTGACCACCAAGCATTCAGAGGTAATATTCTAGATCTACCTCCATTAAAGTGCTTGACATACTACCAAATAAAGACCTTCTCGTAGTTGATGATGGATAGTGCATTGTAATAGTTGAATACAGAAATCTGAACCAAATTTTTCACTTTATTCCCAGTTTGGGGGTGTTTTGGTAGTATCTCAGACTTTAAAGAGGTGAAAGCGATTTAAAGAAAACTCTACAATATGATGAGATGAGTACATTTCTTTTGCATTTATTTCTATTTGAAGTATGCAAAACATATGGACAATATATCAAAATGTTAATTTGCCTGTGTACATGTTTGATATTAAACCATCCTCATAGTGAATAAAACTAGAGGTTTGGCTTTACAGTCTGTGATTAGCTTAACATGAATTACTTCCATTACTTCCCAGCACCTCTCATATCTAATGCTGTCTGAATGCTGCCAAATCTGGTTCTGTGAGTCTGGGGACCATGAGGACATCTGACTTAATCACCCTCTCTCTTTCTGCATTTAGCTGGTACTCTGGGTTCGTTCACACTGATTCCTCCTCCCTGTGAAGGTTGAAATGAAAGTGTGGTTGTCGTCAAAATGAAGGACAAACTGTCATGGGTTATTCCCCTTTGGCGATAATCTTTTAATGAATTATTTTTTAACTGAATTAGCCGGGATGCACAGACACGAAGGCAGGTTTGATTTGGAGCTTTGCAGAATCCCATTAAAAGCAACTTCTTTAAGGCTGAGCACCACTAATGACGTGAATGTCCTGGCCGTAGGTCTGTTTATAATGTGGGTGATTCATGGAACTTTGATTGCAGTGTAGAATTGGATTAAAAGATCATCTTGGTTCCTAAACACTGCATGATAATAAATGGCTTATACTCTGCAACACTATGGACAGTTGCACACCTCCACTTGGCATACATCAGGACGTCGCACAAGGAGAGATGAAAGGCAATTAAAAGTGAATGCTTGCACTGTAGTAACTCTACTGGCTTTGCCGTGATAATCACATCATGCCCCTTGTATTCACCTTGTGTCACTATTGCATCACTTATTACACAGGTTATGTTTGTTCCTCGAGTGCCTCTTTAAAAACAAAAAACAAACGAAAATGTGTAATACAAAATGGTAAAAACTGTTCACAATAGAAGAAAGACAGTAAAACCTGATTTCGTTCTATAAAAGTTATTTGAAAATGTGTTGAATGTGGTGAATGTTCTCAAAATAATAAAAAAAAAACATCCAGTCGTTCTGATGAATATACAATGTATTAAACATTTGCTGGATGTTGAAGGAACATTCCCAGAACGTTGATCTCAAATTGCGTTGCAGTATTTTAAAGAAGTTTTTTAAATTACTGGTTCATTGTGTTCATACATGGAAAGCTAATAACAATGTTTGGGGAATGTTCTGTGACCGTTGTTACAGATGTTGTGCACAACATTTAGGTGAATGTTAGGAAAATATTCCAAATACATTTTATGTAAAATATTTTCTGGAGAAAAAGGATGGTGCCAAAAAAACATGATCACATTTATCAATGGATCTTTTTGAAAGCGTACCATCAACGTTATAGATGAACAGTAACTCATGTTCAGGGAGTCTTTCCGGTTTGCTGGGATGTCATTCAGTGAGTTGATGACAATGATTACAATCAATCCAAAGGTCTTAAACACTCTTCGCTTCAAGCGTTGAGGTTATGCCAGTGACCCGCCTCTCTTAGGGTCTCTGGACTCTTCAAATAAAATGATTCTTATCGGACCGAATTAACGCCCCATTACCTCGAGGCACGTGTGGAGGCAAAGCTGTACCACCACACTGAGACGTGGCTTGAGGAGTATCTCCCTCGGGTCAAACCCAAATCACAGATGGGTCCCCTCCCCCCCACCCCCCCCGGTCCCCACCCAGAGACTGGAGACCTTATTCCCACTCCTCCACCCTCCCATCGTCTCCACCCTCCAATTTATGAGCGATATATTCATTACCCACATCCCCGCGCTCTTGATTAAAGATCAGGCGTCCATGACTGTCACCCCTGTTCACCGTGACATCTCCCTCCCGGCCTAATGTCTCACCGTGGATCCAGTCCCCCCCCCACGCCCCCCCACGCGCGGTGCGTCCCTGTGTGGCGGTGTGTGTAGATCATGTGACGGGGGTTATTAATGGCCGTAGTCTTTCGGCCACTTGACACGTTGCTCCAGCTGTCACTCCGCTGGTGGGTCCGTATGAGTCCAGGGCCGGGGCAGTGCCGGCGGTGTGCTGACCCATCCGTCACTGTCGGCGCCAGCCTGGTGATGAATGGTTCGGGGACCCAAATCGTGGATGGAGGGGAGGTGTGTGTGTGTGTGTGTGTCTGTGTGTAGGGGGTGTTGGGAGTCTGTCTTTGGGACGCGTGTGTGTATGCGTTTTTTGTTGGGTGTCTGCACGTGTGTACATGCATTTTGCTTTGTGTGTTTGCTTGAGTAAGGGGTGTATGTTTGGAATTCACGCGTGCAGGTATGTGCGTTTCAGCGTGCGTTTGTGTGTGTGCGCTCTGCACATGCGGAGCGTGATGAACCTAGTGATGAATTGGTCTGGAATCCCCTTTGTAGACGTTGTAGAGAGGTGCATTATGGGTAAATGCTACCTGACACTCCTAGGTAATTTCTGACATACACATGCCAAATAGGGTGTGCCAAACCTCTGTCCAACGCGCAACTGCTGTGTTGTCCACACAATTCACATGCTAAAGTCACTTTCTCTTAGCCAGGAGTACGCACACTTTCTATTTACCCAGAATATTTACACTTACCTACCAAAAACCTCACCTGAACACTTGTTGGCCACTATCTGACGGCTCACTTCCTGAACCCCTGATTCTGCTCCTCCTCCTCCATATCCAGTCCCATGTTCCCTATCTCAGTAGCAGTGGCATGCTCCTCTGTCCCTCGGTTCCTCCCTCCCTTTATCTCCCCTTCACTCAAGCACAAACACAAAGGACCCCTTGCTAATGTAATTGTATCACTAATTATGCATTTAATTCAGTTATAAGGAGCTAACAGCTCCCTCAGTGGCAGCTTTCACTGCTAAAAGGCAATTCATCCCTGAGATTGAGAAATCTAATTAGGAGGAAATGCTTAGCGGAGAAATCCTTTCTGAGGATAATCCTGTTTGCTGGCATTAACATCCCAGCTGTGGCTGCTGTTTGCCCATTATGAGAGTGTGTGCACTTGTGTGTGTGTGTGAGAATCTATGCACAAAAACGATACAAGGCCTTCTTTGCCCTCTCTTTGGCAAATCTGACCACAACTCTATCCTGTGTCTTCCTGCATACAAGCAAAACCTCAAACAGTCCCAGTGATGCTCACAATACGAAGTAATATGATGAAGTCCCGTCACCTACAGAAAATCTCTCTACAACATCAAACAAGCCATCAAATCAAGACTAAGATCAAAGCCTACTATGTTGGCTTCAACACTCGTCGGATGTGGCAGTGCTTGGAAACTATTACAAAGGGACGCCCAGATGCAAGCTGCCCAGCCACATGAGGCTACGGTATAAACAAACTGCCTTCTATGCTTACTTCGAGTCAAGTAACAATGAACCGTGCTTGAGAGAGAATGCTGTTCCGGATGACTACGTGTCCTCACTCTCTATAGTTAGAAATGGTTTACTGTCTATCCTCTGTTACCCCTACCCAAATGTAGAGGAACCTAAATGAACCCATGCCCTGCACAAAGTCTCAGTACCGTTACTCTCTGTAAATAGCCAAGTCATGGTTATTCTTATCACTGTACTGTAGGGCAACTAGACCCTCCCAAGTGGTGTATTGGTCAAAAGTGCTCTTTTATAGTAACAGGCTAACCACAAGAGTCTAGGTTTGAGCTTTGCCTGTGTCGCTGCTTAGAGAGTGACTGAGAATCCTCATGGCCGATGCAAATCGGCCAGCATCGCCGGGGGAACAGGAAGGCATCGTCAGCAGGGATTTCCTGATCTCGTCGTGCTTTGACGTCTGCATAGCTTACTGAAGTCCTCAGAAGAGTGAACGTGAGATTGCATGCATTGACCCACGTGATTTCTTGGTGGGAACATGATACCTGCAGATACCTATGAGGAAGGCTTGCTTTGATCTTCAACTCTCCTGAATCCATTGAGAGTTAATGCAGTGAGACACGACCACAGGTACAGGTCAATAAAAGGTAGTAACAGTGTGGGAATTAAAAGGGGGTGAAAAATGCAAGTTCTTTAAATGACAATACATCTTATGGTACAACATGTGAAAGTGTGTCAACCCAGGGTAAGAGGAAAGCAACAAAGAGAAGAGAATCCAGTATCTATAGTCTGGAGTTGGAAAGATCAGAGAAAAGCTGGATCCACAACCAGGGACCATAAGTGAACATTTCACTGTTAGCCCAAACCTTTTTCTGGGTATATTTTTTACCAAGTGTAACACATTATCTGGAGAAACCCTCTCAGATGCCTATGGGATCCCCACCCCCAGAACATCTGTTCACCTTGTGGGTTCACAGTGAGGCTAAAGGCAGGTGGTGATCTCTACAGACCCAGGGAGTTTGGATGCCTAACGGCCATCTATCTCTGGTGTGTTGACACAGGCCGAACATTCAACACGTGAACATTCTGAACTTCACTTACACTCTGCTGCTGATGTCATCGGGAGGTGGGCCAAATATGACAGTGATGTGATCCAGAGGGAATATGAGTAGAGAAGTGACCAGTAGGTCGACATTGCTCCCAATCTTTATGTTAAACTGGATTTCTTGCAAATCGTCAAAGTCGAGGAAAATAAAGTGTATTACAAACAATTTACCTGAGAACATGAACAGTGACACGCTGTAGCGGTTAACTGTTACATATACGCTGTAAATGCTAAAGCTTTGCTATTGTTGTGTTAATCCTAAAAGCAGGTGACTATTAGCAGACCAGTCAGAGCAGACAAAGAGGGATTCCCTGTGCCGTGTTGTGAGATGTGTGGCTGTGTCCGGCTGCCATTAGCTTATCGACATAGACGTGCCCCTCACACGTGTGTTCCAACAGCCTGTAACTGGCCGTCATCCATGAGCACTCCCCGGCTGGCGGTGCAGCACTGCAGGGACTCCCGTTCATTCCCAGGCTGGCGGTGCAACGCTGCAGGGACTCCCGTTCATTCCCAGGCTGGCGGTGCAACGCTGCAGGGACTCCCGTTCATTCCCAGGCTGGCGGTGCAACGCTGCAGGGGCTCCCGTTCATTTGACTGTGTGCTGAGCAGAGGGGGCTGGCTGCAAAAATGACCTCTGTGGGGATGTATGTGTTTCTTCAGAGGAGGATCACGGGTAGAGCCCCCTTCGCCCCCGTCCCCACCCCAGACATCTGGGACCCTCCTCCCCAGCGGCCCAATCCTCTCCATCTCTGTCAGTGAGGAACACGGAGGACCCCTTTACATCATTTAATTTACTATGTGAATGATTACATAGCTCATTGCCTAGCCATTGTCTTGCTGATGGATTTCATTAAGTTGGGATTAATCACAGCAGGTGATATTTAATGTTTGGGATGAGAGAGCACGAGATAGGACCCAGAGATGGGCAGGAATCCATGACATCATCATCCGCCATCCAGCCAGTCAGAGGTTGGCCATAGATAAATGCACCCTGTGGACAAGGTTGGAAAATAAATGCCACCCATGTTCTGGCTGTGGGTTTTTGTATTTCTCTCTTAATTCACATCCTGAAGGGATGGTTTCCCTCTGTCTGTTACTGCAAGTTGATGAGTTCTAGATAAGAAGTCGCCCCCCATCTCCCATCCCCACCTCACAGGTAACACAATCATATACACACACACACACACACACACACACACTGATCAGTCTACGTGGCATGTGCTGCACACACCCTCACAGGAGTTAACCCGCTGATCTTATCAGTTCCCAGTTTGTCTGATCAGATCCCACCCGGGCTGTGCCTCCCGTGGCGGTGGACTAAACACGCCCGTTCAAGTACGAGCACAAAGACAGTGGAGGTGGATCCCAGTTTTGTCCGCTCTGGGATTCCCCCAGCTTGTGCCACAGATGTTCCAAACACTGCCGATCCTCTTCTGGGATGCCATCTTTGGCGTGGCAATGCTTCCAATTGTTATCTAGCAGAGAAAGCATTGAATATGATTATCTGACCTGGGCTCTGTTATCATTAACATTGTAATAGGGCATCTGTCAGTGTTGTGACCTGCTGCTCAGGGTTGAGAGGCAGGCATGTGTCTTTCTCCCCGAGCCTGGATCAGTTCATTAATTAACCTGAGCCTCAGTTCGCGGCCCCACTCCCCACACTACACGAAACACGCCACACACGTGCAGAACTCATTACCACCCCATTTGGAGCAACGCTGTCAAATCGAGCTTGTGGCTCCACATTTCCGGAGGTACAATCTGGTACAATTCGACACCATGGCTTCGCACAAAGCTGTACACCGTAGAGGTACTGACCTTGGTTTATACCGTCCTCTCAACAGAATTAGTCTGCCATGTAAATCAGACGCGGGGACAACAAAACACCTGTCAGAGTCAAACATTCATTACTGGCCCTTTAATTAAAGGGGCGGGTCGTAAAAACATCTTATAATCAGCATAATATTTCACATTAAGGAAGTCATGAATATGATAAAGGGGTTGTGGTTTAACAGTGGCAGTAAGGAGAGTAACGAGGCTCAAACACTCTAGTCTTTCCTGACAACCAATGGCTGTGTGTTGAGTCACATGACAGCATGCTGATGGGGGACGTCTGTTGACACAACAGCTTCCTCCACAAACAAAATCTCCTTGCAGTTGATTATACGCCCATATAAATAATGGGTGAGTCAGAACGGATCATTGAGGGTTATTTGTTGGTGTCCAAATGAGCTGTTTTCCCCGAGCCATCTGTTACATCCATCGCCTGTGAGACTTGCCTCACTGACAACAACAAAGGACCGAAGATGCAGTCTGACACTACATCAACGCCCCGTCTCCACCCAATATCGAAACACAAGTAATGTGTAAGTAAAGGTACAGTGTGAGTTATTGAAGTGTACTAAATGTAGCTTGTTTGGGGATGTAGGTACATATACAATGTATGAATGTACATGAGTGACTCCCATCTATAGTGATTGTCCATGACAGTCCAAAAGGATACAGGGCTCACATCCACTTCATATTGACACAGCATTGTGTGATATTTCAACTGAGTCACTCTGACATTTCAGAAGTGAACACTGCTTTACTGTGACCACTGATAGGACCAGGAGAGGACGGCTGTGGCCAGTGGGTTTAAAGAGGGGACAGGACAGAGCTGTCATCAGACTGGGCTCGGGAGAGATAGGCAGGACCTGGGGAGGGATGTCACAATGGGTTACCTGAGAGATGGAACTGCTGTTAAGGTAAAGGTCAACAGTAGAAGAAAAAAAACATCCCTTTGCAGCACAAAAAGAGTGGATAACAATTCCTGTTCCGGATTAATCTCAGAATAATTATTTTGCATCTTGTATGTGAATAATTTTGAATGTGGAATAGAGGAGAGGAAGGATACAATTTGGGATTAATTTAGCCTCCGGGGGCAGCCGCCTGGATGCTGCGTTCCACGACGGGGAGATGGAAGGAACCGGAAAACAGAGCATTTACGGAACAGTGGCTGAAAGATTAGAATATATGTGTGCATTTATATTGCCTCCTTTAGTGTCAGCTAAATTATTCATGTCATCCAGATCAATTCAGTCCCAATGTGTTTTCTGCCAGAGGTCATACATCTAACATCTTTTTCTCTCTGCATTCATTTTATTTTAATATAGATCTCATTCCTTCTAGCCGCTGTTGGGCTGATAGTAGGGAGCGGTGTTTAAGCAACACACTGATGGCTGTACAGTATTTGTTTTGCGTATCATTGTTTTGCGTATCCACAAGGTGATGTGTTGTTGAGCCGTTATAGACGTTAATGGTTTTCAGTTACATGATAAAGTCAAATGTCAGGTAGGGCGTTGATTTACGGGGGGAAATTACGAGGGGGGGGGGTACTGTATCTGATTCTTCTGGAGTGGCTTTGGATCCAGGCTGAGAGCTGTCTGTAATAAGACCTCCAATGCACTTCTGCTTACTCTTGCTGTTACATTATCCCTGCTTAAATAGACAATCCCTGCTTGAAGAGATTCTATGAGCTGTACTTTAAAAGTCATCATCAGTGTAATTATTACAACTGCAACGGCCTGGTCTGAGCCTGTATATGGGGTACTTACGGGTGTAACTAAGTGCCCTCAGATCCACCTGGATGTGTTTGAATCGACTGCTGGGGTCCACCTGAGGCTGCATCCCTAAACGTCAACCTGTCTTTCTCGCCCGGGCCCATTTTTATCCCTGTGTACAACCTATTCTGAGCCTTACCCAGACTCCTCTCTGGCCCAGCCTAGATGTTTGTGAGTATTGGTGTGTGTGTGTCCTCCAGGATGTGTCTGCTGACTGCTCTGTTCATTACTCCTGACCCCAGTTTGGTCATCAGTCACTTAGTAAAACAACCCTGGGATTGGACCTGACCCAGCCTCAACACGTCCAGGGCCCACACGCTTCACATCCAATCGACTCAGCGGCGCACGCCAACAGACACCTGATAGGAAAACCTCCACACATCACTCTCATCTGTCCACCCAACTTTACACCTGTTCTAGCACTTCTCTCACGCTATAGCCTGTCCTTTCACTCCTTTCCCCTGTGCCTCCACCTGGTCTCTTTGACTGTGTCTATTGCCGGGTCCTAATATGCAGACTCGGGTTGATAATATGCAACTCGTAATATGCAACTCGTCGGTTAGTTAGTTAGTTAGGTAGTTAAATACATGTTGGTACTAATATCCAACATTAGCAGACCAAAGTAAATGTACATTACTATCATTAGTAATGTTGGTTGCGGTGCAAGCTGTTTATTTCCTGTCCTCAGAAGTTAACCACACATCTTGCAATGATCATAAACCTAAATATATTAAAAGGACACCTCACCACGTCTCTTCTCTGCATGAGACAATTGGAGGACAAGAGGTTGTATCTCTTTAAATGTCCTTCACATTTCTTATGCGCAGTTCATTAAGGGGTTTAGTCATCCCAGAAACGTTTGCCCTTTTACAGAATCTCTCTCTTTTAGGAGAGGACTTCTTTTTACTCCCTCCCTCTCTCATCCAGATATCGAGGCCTCTCAGTGATGAATTCACAATTATTGATGGCTTCATATAAGCAGTGAACTTCTCCAATCGGCCCACATGGTAATTGTTACGGAAGTCATATGCATAAAATTAATTATGCCGTGCAATAAGGGCCATCAATCAGTTCACTATCAATTCACTGGAAAATGTTTCAAGCCACATGATCTCCTCAGGGTTCAAGGTAAAAGAAAAGGATTTCACCCGCTTTTTACAAAATCATGAAACTAATCTTGTTGAGGAAGACATTTTTTTTTTTATTGCAATAGTGGAGTACTTATACTAGCTTTTATGAGTGGAATTGTTTTTTTGGTTATTTGGAAATTGGTTTTGCATAATGCTATGACGCACTCTTCATGTATGTTAAATATTTCTATCAGAATAAATGTTTCAGTGCATGTCTCAGAGGGCTTTCATTGGATATTTTATATATTATAAACAACAGTACAAGTAAGTGTAATGTTGCTACCATGGCAGACAACATATATGGATAGAATACTTGACATTACATGACAAGGTGGTAAATATAAGATAATGGGATATAAGTACTGAGTATATAATATACTGGATTTCCATTATCATTATGGTCCCTAGATGAAGGGAAATGTACAGTTTTGAGTGCAGCTATTTAGTTTAAAATTCGGTGATAGCTTGATATGGTGAGATCAGTCTTATTTGACAAATCAATTTTAATTATACACTTGCACATACACATATGCTTTTTGTAGTATAGATATTGTAATTAACAGCAACTGGTCAAATTATTCAGTAGCTGCAAATCTTTAATGTGGCCTTAGACAGCATGATTCTCACCAGGTCTTTAGAATAGTCTCCAGTTAAAAATATATCAAAGGTGTGAGTGATGGGGAGAGAGACTCAAGAGGCTAATTTCAGATAACAATTACACATGCTCAATTTATTTTTCATTGGGTTATTATTTGATTTATTTATTTTAATGACGCTGTGTAATTCAGTTCCTTTCAGTTCTCTAGCTGACTGCTAGCTCTAATTACCAGCCAGTCATTTATAACTCTGGGAGACTAACAGGGAGCTAATTGACCAGATGGAATGCCTAATGACTGGTTAGGCAATTATTTCCCCAGCTATTGAGATTTGTATTTTTGGTTACTTAATTAATTAAACAGCTTTTATTTTCAACAGGTCTCTCATCTAAATCATTATGCCGGAGATGATGGACCACTGATTGGGTTATTACATTGTCATTGTAGCATCAAGTTTGAACTGAAGTACATGCACACATCATTCTGACAATTAAATGTAACACCCTTTCCGTTTGTGTGGCTGTTATTATACTGGGCTTTTTAAAAATGAAAAATACCCCATTGCATTCTTCTTTGAAATGGTCACTCTCCCTACAAAAGTCGTACTAGCTCCCAATATAGAGAACAAAAACATACTAGCTAACAATATAAATTATAAAAACATACAAACTCCCAATATAATGTCCAAAAACATACTAGCTCCCAATTTAGAGAGCAAAAATATCCTAGCTCCCATGAAAAAGAACAAAAACATACTAGCTCCCATTATAAAGAACAAAAACATACTAGCTCCCAATATAAAGAACAAAAACATACTAGCTCCCAATATAAAGAACAAAAACCTACTAGCTCCCAAAATAAAGAACAAAAACATACTAGCTCCCAATAATAAACACAAATATTGGCACTCTTAGTAAATATGAGCATAACAGGCAATAAATAACGTTAGATTTTTCGGCTGTGAAAAAATGTCTTTAAACAATAAAGACGTTTTTTCACAGCCGTTTTGCTCATATTCACCCGAGGTGTCAATATTAGTGGAGGACACTGTAGATAGAGGATGACACCTGGCTACCTGTCGCCAATCTACCCTATGGTGACTTACGAGTGGGGACCTTTTTCATCAAGTCATATGACTTTTTGATTAGGGTTAATTTTGTAAGGTGTTAGTCTATACCTTTAGACAATAGAGCTAGAGTGTCAAAAACATCTAGTCTACCCTTACAAAAAATTGCATTATTAATGCAGCTTGTTTAGCTACAAAAAGGGATTTTTGCAACAAAGCAAATTGGCATCCATTATATCAGCACAGAATTCCAATCCAGACCAGTGGTGGCCCTGATGTGTAGCTGTGATATTTTATATCATCAGACATGCATTGTGGTCCCTTCAAGCAATCAATTATTGCTCACAGAAATAAAACACACAGATCTTTTGATCTGTTAACATGTGGGGCATGAAAAAATAATATTGACAAGTGGCAAGCACGGGTTTTGCTCACAACATAACGACTTAGACATCAACAATGGAATATTGATCGCAATTAACGCTGCATACTACACTATACTGTACTGAAAAAAATGTGATAAGTCAGGTTGACAGAAAATGTAACTAGATCAATGGCTAGAAATTATAATTAGCCAACTACAGTAGGGATTCTGATTTACACCACTTGTTTGTAGGAATAAAAGTGAGACATTTCTTGTGTAACCAGAAGCAACCATAAACATATGAAGGTTATTATTATATTATAATCTAACAAGCCCTCATTCAGCATTGCTGCTGAAATTGCCTAGCTAGTTAGCTACACTGTAGTCATTTCTAATAACAGATGTCCAACTCTAAACATGAGCCAGCAGCTTAGTGTAGCTAACTATGATTACACAATTAAAAACCTTTTCAGGCATCATGTTCAAGTCATGGCTATAGCTAAGCTACTTACACTGACCTCCGAATTATATACTGTAGCTGCAAGTAGCCAAACAAGAAATATGGGAGCACCGTTCGTGTGTTATCTCTGCAGTACAACAGAAGCATGTAACTCACCAAAATGGGCTAACTATATATATTTTTCTTTTCTCAAATACCTGAAAAGAATCAAGTTATTACATTGCATTATGGCAAGAATACAGTCTAACTTTCACATATTCTTGTTCTTTCATTGATTGCCCTGTCCGAATTCCAAAACCCTTACACAGCCCTCTAATTCTTCGGCTTCTTCCCTAACTTACAGGTCAAAACTCAAACTTGACTGTTAACATGCTTCAGCAATCAGTCTTCTAGTCCTGTCTGGCCGTATCCTATGTTAGCTTTGGCTTACAGCTTTACTTATAGTTAGCGTTGCTAAAAGTTAACCAAGCTTTTCAAGGTATTTCCAAAGTGTTCAGCCACACAGCCATTCTGTCTTTTCATTCCAGTAACCAGTACTTCATTCCAGTAACCAGTACATTCCAGTAACCAGTAGTTATTTGTATATTGCTTTCATCTGTCCTAATTTATACTGTACGTTGTTTGGTGCAGATGTACTTCTTATCTGGTCCAATCTCTCATTTTGTAATAAAGTGAGTGACTATATTGCTTGTTCGTTGGTACCTAACAAGATAACAGCTAATTAGTTTGGCATTTTAGCTAAATTTATGCACCGTGTGGTTTGGAATTCCCCTTTTTATAGCCTATTCTGCCCATGATATAACTAAAACTGAGTGAACAAATGTTTTTGTATAATTTTCCCAAGCTAGTGTGGTCCATGACAGAAATATAGCATATTATGGGTAAGTTATGACTAGCTAGCTTCCTACTTGTGGAGAGCTTACCTGGAGGAGAAAAAAAATGGCCAAAAATCGATTTTGACATCTATATCAGCCCGTGTATTCCTCCATCGCTTGAAGGGGATGCATATATTTGAGTTACCTCCAGACTGGCAATGCAATAATACTGTGTGAAAATAAACAAGATATTCATTGTGAAGACTTGTGTGAGAGCGTGAGTACGGCGACAATAAACTCTTGGTCAAGTACTCCATTTCATATATATGCTTAATATCAAAATTAGTATTATTCTGTGTTTGTATGGCAGAAATCTTAAAAATGGCACCTTTAACAACATCATATTTTTGAACAGTGGCATGTTAACATATACCACGCTTTCAAGAGAATTATAATATAAACTGTAATATAAGAAACACAATCTTAATTGGGGCTCACCCCTAACGGCCTAATAAGCGGGCCTCCACTACTCCAGACCGTACGTTTCCAGGGAATGACCGCACACCTCAGGGAATAACCGTACACCTCAGGGAATAATTGTACACCACAGTGAATAACTGCACACCTCAGGGAATAACTGTACACCTCAGGGAATTACCGTACACCCCAGAGAAAAACCGCATACCTCAGGGAATAACTGTACATCTCAGGGAATAACCGCACACCCCAGGGAATAACCGTACACCTCAGGGAATAAGCTCACACCTCAGGGAATAACCGTAAACCTCAGGGAATAACTGTAAACCTCAAAGGTTGCCTTGTGCATTCTCACTATGCGTTAATTCTCTAGTAACGTGTAGTCTGTCGTGTGTTAATACTTACGTAACCCTGATTCTCAACACACGGATCTTCCATCCGGTCAAAGAAAAAATATTGTTGTCTCTATCTCTCTGACATGAGTGACTTGTCACATCACAATTGCATGTCTAACAATAATATTAGTCCAACTGGCTAAACGAGATGATTAAACCCTACAGAGGCTTATCAGCTAACATAAACTCTAGAGTTGAGGCCTTCAGGACTGCAGCTGCTGGTATTTTAATGAGGTGTTAGGTTATGAGGTGCTCCAGGCCTGTTCCATAGGCCCTACATAGACACCACCCAGCCGTGCTCATCCTCTGTTAGTATAAGAGACAGAGATGTGTGTGCAGGGACATGTGCGTGATAAGGCACGTGTGCGTCTTACGATAGGGATACCTTCACTGGCCTTCAAAATGGCTGCGAAGAGACATCCAGAAGGTACTCTTACAGGGGGAGCTCATTCAGACATTTTCTCTATCAGTGAATGTGTCTGACTGGACGAATTCCATGTTTTGAATCCTCATGGACTTCAAGGCTGCTTACAGTGGATATAAAAGTCTACACACCCCTGATGCCATTAACGTCATAGCATGTACTTTAACAGTCTGAGTAAATGTTCTACCTGAAGGAAGATATACATGAATCACACCTTTTTAGGTAATACTGTGAATTACCCTTCTTAATCGGTCACAAAATTCTACCGGAATCCCATTGCAGAAAAACCTACTTTACTCCCAGCTACAGTGGATATAAAAAATCTACACACCCCTGTTAAAATGCCAGGTTCTTGTGATGTAAAAGAAAGAAACAAAGATAAATCATGTCAGAACTTTTTCCACTTTTAATGTGACCTATAATGTGAACAATCCAATTGAAAAACAAATTGAAATCTTTGAGGGAGAAAAATAAAAAACTCACAATAACCTGGTTGCATAAGTGTACACACTCTTAAACTAATGCTTTGTTGAAGCACCTTTTGATTTCATTTCAGCACTCAGTCTTTTTGGGTAGGAGTCTATTAGCATGGCACATCTATTAGCATGTGCCATGCTAATAGGAATCTATTAGCATAGCACATATTAGCATGGAAAAATATTTGCCCACTCTTCTTTGCAAAAGCGCTCCAAATCTGTTAGATTGCGAGGACATCTCCTGTGCACAGCCCTCTTCAGATCACCCCACAGATGTTCAATTGGATTAAGGTCTGGGCTCTGGCTGGGCCATTCCAAAACGTTAATCTTCTTCTGGTGAAGCCATGCTTTTGTGGATTTGGATGTGTGGTTTCTGTCGTTGTCATGCTGAAAGGTGAACTTCCTCTTCATCTTCAGCTTTCTAATGGATACCTGAAGGTTTTGTGCCAAAATTGCCTGGTATTTGGAACTGTTCATAATTCCCTCCACCCTGACTAAGGCCCCGGTTCCAGCTGAAGAAAAACAGCCCCAAAGCATGATGCTGCCACCACCATGCTTCACTGTGGGTATGGTGTTCTTTGGGTGATGTACAGTGTTGTTTTTGTGCCAAACATACCTTTTGGAATTATGGCCAAAAA
>JACXGI010000081.1:91692-203779 GCA_016801175.1 Esox masquinongy | reverse complement strand
GAGCATTTCTGTTTTTCTTGAGTTTAAAAGCAAGAAATTCTCTGTCATCCACTTCCTAATATCTGAAACGCATGCTTCCAAATTAGCTAATTTTGGGGCTTCTCCATGCTTCATTGAAATATATAACTGTGTGTCATCAGCATAACAGTGAAAATTGACATTGTGATTCCGGATTACATCACCCAGAGGCAGCATATATTTTGATACTCATTGTTCACAGGTACTCCATTAGCCTACACTGACATGCTTCATGTCATATCATAGGGAAGTGTGTGGAATAGGAAAGTAATGTCCTTCTGTCCACTAAATGCTTTCATTCCCCAGGATGTTTTTAACAGTCTTTGAAATGGTACCCTATTCCTTAAATAGGGCATTACTTTTCATTAGAACATGTTGGGCCCTGTTCAGAATTGCGCTTTATAACAAATAGGCTGCCCTTTCAGAGGTAGAGATGGGCTTAGAAGACATCTTATTTTCTCTTCTAAGGAAATATGACATTTCCTTGGAAAGGAATTGGACTTAACTGGAAGAAAACCTATTCTGTCATAAACATTTTAATTGATGGTATCCGCCATTTTAATGTAGTCAACTCAGTGAGCGTTCCATCTTGTTTGGCTACTACTTTCTGATCACCTGTTGGAGTCATGTGTTCACAACCCCAAAAGGGGTCAACTGGCGTCTACAGGGGGAACAGTACAAACAATGTATTTACGTCCTAACAGACATACTGCTATAATCTAAGCAATAGGTGCCTCCACAGAGTGTTTGTTGGGTGTACACCCTTATGCAACCAAGGCATTGACCTTACATAACATGTCTCGTGCATGCAGCTAGGAAGACAAGTTCATAACCATGACCAAAACAACTGTGTGGATGATGCTTCAAGACATAAGGTAACTTTAAACACTTCTCTACTAGGAGTCTCCACAAATTTGGCAAAAAGAATGCACAAGGCAAAACACACAACATAATTCTTATTTGCTGGTTCCTGCTCGACAATGCAAAAATGAAAAGACAAAAGTGAAAAGAAATTGACGGAGTGTGTAGATGATTATTTACAAATTGTTGATCAAAGTGTGGTCAGACAGGTCAAGCGTTCAGCAGAAATTGTCGCTGGACCTCTTGATGAGACCCTAGGCTTCGGTACAGTCCCTGTCTGACTGACATTAGGCAAATGAACAGCGTGTGGCTGGGGTGTGAAGGGTCCTTAATAATGCCTCATGTTTTTGCCTGGCATTGATTTAGGTATCCTGGATGGGTGGAAGCATGGCTTGTGATGCGCTGGGTCATCTCCACCTCCCCCTGGGAGGGAGAACAGTTCCCACCCCATCGCAAAGTGAAAAATCGTTCTGTCCCTGGGCAAGGCAGCTAACACTAATTTCTTCTGTAAGTTGCACTGGATAACAGTGTCTGCATCATGACAAAATATATATATATATATATATATATTTTTTTTTTTTTTTAAATGTAACCCAGAGAGGTATGCCAAAAAAAAATTGTCATCTTAGGCAGTTGTAGTTACCCTCTCCTGACAACACTTACAGAGAATACTGTAAATGGCTCTGTTGTTGACTGTCTGTTAAATGACTAAAATGGAAATGGAAACACTGGTGGCATAGATGTCCTCTGTTATGTGTATGCAGAAAAACTTGCGGACTGCTGATTCTCTCTTCTGCAGCCCTGTTTATGGGGACTGGGGTGTGTTTCCTTGGCTTCCTAAAGTCAGCAATCATTTCCTTTGTTTTGCTGACACTGACGAGGAGAAGGTGTTGTCCTGGCACCTCAATGCCAGTTAGCTTATCACTTCCCTCTCGACTCCTTGTTGTCAGGCAAACATGACAATGGAGTTGGTGTCATGCATAGCCATGCAATCGTGGGTGAACACGGAAATCAAAGCACTGAGGACACACCCCTTTGAGGCTTCAGTGTTTTTCCAATCCTCCCAGCCAGAAGTTGAGTGCTGAATTTATGTTGATTTTATAGATTGATAGAACATGTTGTGGACAACAAGGATTAACCGCCATGTACCTTTTTATACCGTTGTGCAATCTGTTATGCTCAATGTTCTGTCAGCTTTATGATGTGAACATGATGTAAAAAGAGCACCCATACGAAAATGAACATTAAAGGGGCATTTCACCCGCAGGAACACTTAGTTGGTTTGTATCATGACTGAGAGATTTTCTAGGGCATTGTATCACATATAACTGGCCAGAAGCAGCGCTGGAATGGTCTTTGTGCATTAAACCATACATCCATTTTTTTTTATTTTGAAAGCATCATTGGATGTCATTCAGTGATGTTAGCGGATATATCAATAAATAGACAATCTCACATTCACCTCTTCCTCAGAGCTAGAGATTGAGCATGATGCATTGCTTCTCTTGGCCTATGGGCAGAGCTACAGCCTTCTTTTTAAATTACTACAAATTATGAACGAACATTTTTTCTGCTAATTTTGCCAAGCCTTTTTTACACTGACTGTAGTCTACCTACCCTATGATGAATGTAGTGTAAACATGTTTCCTCTTTCACAAAAAAATGTAATTCTGATGTGGCAGTACTTCCTGCTCTGGCATAGTCCCTCCCCCAACCCAGGTATTGACTGGCTACTGCTAGCTAGCTTAATAACTTTACATTATGCAACACAATAGCTTGTTAACATGATTTGAAGGATTATTTATTCGCTTGTCAATAGTAAATTACCATTGAAAACAGTTATTTCTACATGCAAATGTGTGATTATGTTATTGTTTGTTGCACATGGGTATGACCAATGTTTCAAAATAACTATTGCTTTAAAATGTTAATATTTCAGTCTTCTAGTATTTTTTAGTGTTTTCTCCGATCACGCTTTTGTTAGGGAGGTGGTATCTACGTATCGCATTGGATGCTTGCACTTGTGCTATTTTATGAAAAGACAAATAAAGGGGGTATGTTCAAATACTATGAAATACAAATTTGCTCCTTCTATAATGTGTTAAGGAGACGTTTTATTTTTTTGACACATGAATTGCCAACATTAGTAATTACTACATCAAATAGAGGTGAGCTATGCTGAAAATTACCTTTAACATGCATTTATGATTATTTGCACATTATTAAAGTGAATCAAATAAAACACACCGACAACTGAGAGAAAAGCCAAGGCAACAAGTTTGCAATGAAAGATCTAACTGGGTCTACATCATCAGGTGTACAGATGCAGCCAATGGAAAACAGACACAGCCAAGTATATAAACTCTGTATAATCGTTCTACACACGTTATTACATTTCTAATCATTAGCACAGAAACAAAACAAACTTCTTGTACAGACCAGAGCCCCCCTAATACAAGGCTGGCACCCTGTTCTGTACACATATCTCTGATTGTCTCTAATTATACAGTAGCATTTACATGTGTATTGTGCATTAAGTTCATGGGTTACATCAAAGGAAGTTCCTAACATGAGAAGTTCAAAATAGGTTCTATCACATAGAATGTATTTCAAAATCCAAGCCCCTGACTGACATTTGGCATCTTAAAGTCAAGGTGTCTTTGTTGTGGTGGTTATAGAAGGAGCTTTGATGGCTGAAGGGAGTGTAGTGAAGTGTCAGCTTTTGGTCTGTCTGTAGCCCCAGGACGTGAAATTCTGTGTGAGTTGGCCCAGTCACTGTTGATTTGTACACACTGGGACATCTGCAAAGTGCCCTCCCTTCTTCCCTCTCTTTTTCTTCTAATCCCACCCCCTCTTTCCACTCTCTTTTTCTTTCCACTTTTGCCTCCTTTTTCCTGCAACTGCCCCTCCTTGTTTCAGAGATTAAAACAGTAAGCATGAAGATGGCATATTTTGATGTGACACGGGAAGGGCAGACAAAAGAAATCCTTTAGACACACCCATCAGCCATTTTAACTACCCAGGGCCATTTCCTTATTGGTCCAAACCAACTTGGTCCTCAGTCTGGCTTGTCTCCTTCCTTTCTAACATCCTTTTCCTCCCTGTTGCTTTTTTGCTGTCCTTCTGGACTCGTCAATCTGTGTGACAGGTGGACGTCATCCATCTATTGAATGAGAGATAATATTTAGCTATGTTTTATTCAAAGACTCGCAATTGTGTATAATAATAATACAAAATGTGTTTCACCTAATCTCAAGTTAATTGATATTGGTTACCTACATATACAGAAGACTTGTTATTTTGTTTGGACATTTTCTGGTACATTGAACCTAACAATAACAATTTATTTTTAGTGCAAATACCACCCCTGGCATAATGGCTTGGGTGAGGATACTGTTCGTTTGAAGGTTAAAGGAGACTATAGCTGGCCTCCAATGTTACCTTGGCTTCAGGTGGTGTCACTCAAAACTCCACATCCTGTCTCTCAACATGGTCCTATCATGGTCCTATAATTACCAGTGTATTGATAATTAACACAGGCAGAAGGGTACATTACCAAAGAATGTATGTAGCGGTGAGTAATATACTGTATATTTATGGTTTGGAGGTGAAAAAACAGCTTCCTCAACTTCCTGTTCTTTGCTTCCCAGAAAATGTAAAGTATGCTGGGGGCCAGTTGTTTGTGCTGTCATTCCACTTCCCGTACACATTGTACTATATGAGGTCATCCCAAGCACAGGTGGATAGGTCATCTAGTAAATGCTAGATGGGCTACCATCTTGTATTTGGGTGGGCTGGTCAAATAATTGTTTTGAAAGGTTGATGGCCCATAGGATAAATATTTTTTTTATTATTTGCTAAATTTTTCTTTTATTGTAATAATCTGCATTACACCTCTGGCTAACCAGTGGGCCGAATAAACGATTTGCTGAGCTCAGGTTGTGCGAATTCACGTTCAAAGTCAAATATGTCAGAGTGGGACCTGTACTGCGAGTCGGTTAGGCTAAAAAGAAAATCCCAAGTCAAAAACCTCAAAATTGGTGAGTGCAAATGATGTCCTGAAATTTCATGGAAAAAACATGGCTGTTTTCGTAGTTGCACTAACTGGGGGAAAAATGACTTTTAACAGCTTTGTTGATAGCAAGGAACAAATTCCAAATTCCTGATGTTAAGTAGAGTCCAAGGCCCTACGTGTTTCAATGTAATTAATTTTTCTGTGTGATTCTACTGACCATGACCATAAAATCTTTTAAATTTTTGCATGTTTCGTTGATATTTTTGCTTAGGGTAGATACAGTATGTCATTCAGGGCGGTCGTTAACGTAGTTGCTGGCAGTAACACATTGAAAGTCTCTGGTTATATTAACCAGCTAGAATTATGAAGAAGAAGCTAATGTAAATTGAGCATGCTATCAAGTTCTCATTATATATTTTGCTTGAAGTGAGACAGAGTGGAGTGATGCTCAGTTCCCCTGAGAAAATCTTTTACAAATTTTATCAATAAAGTAATTACCAAAAAAATAATTGCTTTAATATGAACATCATCCCTATAGGCCACATAGGTAAGGCTAACAACACAGGGTTAAAAGTGTCATATATTTTTGTTTCAGTTTTGTGTGTCCATGCTATCTCACATCTTACGATTAAAGCTGGGGTTTGGTAGCTGGCAGGGTGGCCATGGTATGATGTTTTGGCTTTTGTGGATTCTTCTCATTCTGTTGCTATCCACAGAAACTTCCTGACCATTTCTGATGTGACAGCATGGTGCCCTGGGAGAAGAGAACAGAGTGGTGATGCACAGTTGGTCAGGGACACATGGAAATGCATGAGCAGGGGAGGGTAGTTATGTTTGCCTCCTACACCTTCACCCACAAGTACATCCCAGATCCAAAGACTATCATGACATGCACAGAACCATCAACATTCACAAGCTCCATTAAACGACTCATTCAAGAACCCGACAGCGCTCACTTCCAGCACGTTGAAGGAAACATCAGGCTGAAGCCAGGCTAACCAGCAAGCTTATTTTTTCCCCCAGGCATCCAAGGCTCGTATAGCACCTCTGAGTTTCAGGCAGCTTGGGAACACCACACTGACATTAGATAAGATGCTCAGATCAGAACTACTCAACAGATCCACAGCGCAGCCCCTGGAACATCTGGGTAGTGACACTTTACTTACTTACTATGTGTGAGTTCGACACATGGTACACAACAATATATTTTCATCTGAAAGGCTGTGCTATGAATAAGTTTAAAGAAGACATTGCAGATGTTAAAGAGATGGCATGGACCCAAAGGTCTTGATGCTGCTGAAGCAATGTTAAAAACTTGAGTACTGTAGAGAGGAACAAGGGATGCTGGGGGTGGAGGAAATCAACCTCAGTTTGTGTTACCAGTAAGCTTCATTGGACAAGACTATGAGGGGGAAACTGATCAGTAGAGCCCCAGAGAATATGTGCAAGTCGTTACTTACAATTTAAAAAAAATGGCTCACAAAAAAATGGAAGACAATGTCTTGTGCATATCTAGCTTCGAGGAGAGAATCCAGCATACAACATCACACAAGACAATACAACAAGTTGGTGCAGACTCACCATAAAGATGAATTTATATTTCTGGCAAACTAAGACAAAAGGATAAGAAGAAATTGACAAACAGCTTGGAATTAAACAGTGGGCAAGAAGAATCCCAGAACGCACATCTGAAAGAATCTCAAAGTCATGCAAAGGAACAAACTACAGACTTCCGGTGACAAAGTATACTATGCTGGTCACAGTTGAGCATGACTCCTGCATTCCTTACCAACATTACCTAAAAAATATATTTTGTTCACTCATATTGCAGTGAATATTTGTAATGAGTTTATAACACATCTTTTGGGGTGGAGACGTCCAGTGATAAGCCAATTACTAGGGTAAACATGTTTCAGCTTTCTGTGGATTTGAAACATGATACCCCATTTAGAGGCTCTGCATGCAGCATTTCTCACAGTAGCATATCTGTCCTCTGCACTTGAAAGTTTGATGGAAATGGTCGCTATGATCGAAGTAGGTTAAATCCACTCAATTCTGATTATGCAAGTTAATATGTATGACCCAAACATTGTTAGTCTCATCTCTTTCAGGAAGGGCCAATCACTGGTTCCATATGTCCCTCAGACTAATTTGGTATCAGAGAAGCCCTGAACTGTATGTGCTGGACTCTGGGTATGCTCATACTCTCACGTTATATTTCACTCACTCTCATCTACATAATGGTTACACCTGAATTTATTACTTTCTTTATTACTTCTGCTTATGATGTCAAATTACTCCCCCACTCCTATAACGCAAAGTACCATGATATTGCAATCTCAGATCATAGCACACATAAAATCTAATTAAATTGTATTCACTTAAATACATGGGTCAACTAACGGTGAAATATTTACGGGTCCTTTTCCAAAAGATAAGCATTGGAGTAAAACTTTATAAAATATTAAATTAAGGATAGAAGGTATTAAAAAATAAGGAGCATATAGACATTTTATACAAACATTGTGTTTTTACAATGAGAAGGATATATTAGTACTATGTAGTTTTTATGAATTACAGTAACATCTATTTGGAGAATATCAGCACCAGGTAGGTGTGCGAGAGAGTCTATGGGTTGAGGGGCTTGGGTCTTTGACATTTTAGGACCTTTATATAGACTCCACAAGTTATTTGTTTTTATTTGTCTGCGCTGTATTTTGTGATATTTTGTGATAGTCAATTTATGATATCACAACTCCAAAGCACATCTGATGCCGTTCTGGCTCTGTTCACACGGCTCGCTCAACAATGAAGTTTATACTAGAATCCCTATGTAACAGAGGGAATGTGTTCTCCAGCCTTGAACCTTGATTGATCTTATTGGCTCCCAAGCCGCCACAAGGGGTTTTAGAGCACAACGAGGAAAGGCGAGTTGCTGGTCTATTACCCACCATGGGACCGCAGGCAGGGGCAAGGGCCCTATTTTCTACTACTGGGGTTTGAGCTCAGTAAAGTGGGATCTGCCCTTCTGGATGGCCTGGAGCCCAGAAATAAATTGATAAATTAGCTGGCAAAGTGTCTCCCCATCCCAGGGTTTTATAGATGAAATACACCCAACAGAATGTTCTATTGTGGTTTGATAGTCATTATCAGAGCATGCTGAAATTCCCACATCTCAAAATTCCTTTACAAGCGTGCAAACATTCTATTGAAAAGACTCTCATATGGAAAAAGATAGAAAGGTATGAAAAACATCCTTTAGAATGCTTTCTAGACATGTTATCATATCATTGATCAAGGACTTGTGGGGAACAATTTAACACCATCAGTCATTAGCCACTCCAAAGTGACCATGTTTTTGGTCCGACCCATGTGCTCAATGAGCTCTGGTAAAAATATACCTGGGCACTATGAAGGGAATATGGAATCATTTTGAACCCCCATACCCACCCTCCATCCCATATGGGCCAATACATCCTCTCTTTGCCCCTTTCCCCTAAGATGGCCTCCCTCCCTGTTTTTCTTAAGATGGATCCTAAGCTATTCCAAAGGTGAAACTCGTCCAGTTATTCTGGCCACATAATATGCTCTACACCTGATGGGTCACACTCCCTCCTCTTTTCCTGTATGTGTTGGTTTTGATATTGTTTGAAGATCTTCCATAGCTAGCCTAGCAGTTGTAGAACATGGTTGCTAAAAATATTTAAATCGATTTATTGGTTTACTTGGTGGTTATATTGTACATTTCTAGACTCACTGTTGTAGTTGGCTGTTAGGGGCACATTTTTATATTGCTGTTATTGTTATTACCATTTATCATTGTTAAAGACATACTTGGATGAACTGTGCTTCTCTTTTTTCTTTGAACTATATTCTTGAAATTAACTTCTAATTTGCATCCCTTGGGAGCTCCTTAAAAATAACTCTAAGTGTTATTTTACTTTTTTAACAAGCTTCCATTGAAGGCTGAATGTATCTCTGAGCTAAGGCTCAGCCACTTAATATATATAGAAATATTTGCATTTCGTTAAACCACCCTTTATTTTCACACGATTTAGTCTGTGGCTTTCTTACCATGCTGTGTTGACATTGGGTATTTACATCCATTTTGATTGAAACATTTACTGTACTTTTTCTGCATAGTGTCCTCATTTTAGGGACTGAAAAGTATGTGACCAATATTAATTATCAGACCTACAAATCAACGAGCATGTTGGATGAATTTGTTTTTTGTTTTGGTTGTGCAATAGAAATTAATGTCTAATATAAATTAATGTTTCTATATAGACATTACTTCATAAAAAAAAACTAGATTGTGGAAAGGCAATGCCAAATCTCAGATTGTAATTTTAATCTATGTGTGTTGACTTATACTACGGCAATGACAGTCTATCAAGGTAAACATATTTAGTGATGAGGTTTGAATGTATCCCAGTTGACAGAGATTAGGGATAGACATCTAAATACAAATAGTCCCATCAAAGTCAAATGAAGTCAGACCTGGTGTTAGATTGTTTTTGCTTGGACCTAAAACCCACTAAAAGTAAAGCTGTGATTACCTGCGTCAACAAACGGATGTCACACTGTCTGTCCAGCAATTAGAAACATACGCAGAAGAGACTTAAACAACATAAAAATGAACAACTATATGTTGTGAGGTCTTAGATGTAAACTAATTTGTCAACCCAGACAGTGTTAGCAAAGGAATGTTTTCATGAGACAAGACGGCACAATCCATGTCAGATTGAGGATAGGCCCAGTACACATGGTGGCCTAATTAGAAAGGATTGCCTTTTTTACGAAGCCATCTGGAGAGGGAGTCAGTGAACATTTCTTTTAACTTAAACTTGGACTTCTCAGGACTGTTAAAAAAAAGAGCAGCTCATATTATAACATTGTAGAGATATAATTAATAGAATTTGAGTCCCCGTTCAAGTCAATGATTTGTCAATGATTTATGTTTCAACGTACAAAATCCTTTCCAAAAAACAAAATATGGGAGAATAAGTTTCCAATAACTGGACCATGTGGATACACGTGACAGCTCTATTGCCTTCAAGCTGTTTCAATAAAACCAATCCCAATACATCAGTGGGGAGACTGGAAAGAGTTTTTCTAGATGAGATCCAGTTGTTCTGATCATTGTTTCTGAGTGTTTTATAACATTCTTAGACACACTGTCATATTGCATTGCAGTAAAATGATATGCCAATCTATTCAGTTTACCTCCCACTTCCTTTACTCCATGTTGTGTCTCAAAGAGTCTGTTCATTATAAACGGTATCAATGAGTTTGAGGAGAACAAAGGATTTGATCTTGATTGGATAATCCCTACAGCTAAACTCCAGTCACAAAGATTATGCAAATATTAAAACAATATAACTTCAAATTTTGGTTTGTCCAAATGAAACCGGTTTGTCAAAGTCACATCACATAAACATCAAAATACAACAGTTTGCCTACCTAACAGCTGAATTTTTATTTTAGAATGTTTGTAATTTCAGTTCTATTTTCAAGCCTATACCCGTTATTTCCGCCAACCAATAAACAAATTCGCCGTAAAGCTGGCTACGTATTGAACGTTGGGTTGCAAAAACGACCGACTCTTTGGTGGCTAATGGCATGGATTGGAATGTTAGCTTAAGAGACTGGTAGTCAGTAATGTAATTTGGAAATCATGATTCTACAAATATGTTGTCGGTAACGAAAGAACATGTCATAACATAGTTTGGAGGATCAACTACAGAGCAAATGGTGAAAATAAGGCTACAAGAAAAATGGAGGAACTTCCCGCTTAAGCGATGAACACTTGTGTCTTTGATGCAAGTATACTGTCTTTGTCGTCGCGAGCAGCTACCCATGATTATATCCGACTGCTACTGCTAATAATGTTGCACATAATGTATGTTTAAGACTTTTTAAATTGGAGCCCGTGCGATACATGACAGGCAAGGATAATGCAAATATTGAAGTATGAATGCCGTTTAACATTATGAAGCTCATCGATCATGTGTCTCATTTCAGGTTTGCTTTAATTCGATTGGGATATCTTTGTGCTTACGAACAAAGTGCCGCATACGTACTACTAGCACTTCCTTGAATTACGTTCACCTTAATGGAACGGTGGGTATAACAGTGGACACGTTTTACATGTAGGCTACATTTAAGTAATTTACATTATTACGTGTAACTTACATTATTGAGTGCATCTGCAAACTTTTACCACATGGGAATCGAACTCACAGTCCTATGCTCATCCAATTGAGCTACACGTATTCAAAAATGTTAGGACCTGAACATTGCAATTATTGTCTGTATTGTTACTATATAAGGGTTAATATATTTTTAGAAAATTGACATAGGCAATTTCCACGTTTCATTTTAGGCCTTAATTATTAAGTGAGTGAAAAGCATATAGCCTAAATCTAAATCTTATTTTCTTATATTTTAAAACACATTCAACACGATACCTGGTATATTCAGAAAGCCAATGTAGTTTTTTGTATGAATCCATTACTCTGGATTGTTTTGCTCATGTTACTGTAGTCCAGTTCTATTTCAATATATATATATATATATTGAAATAGAATATATATTGAAATAGAACTCAAATAATATATATATTATTTGACATCAATACTTTCGTGCCATAAATTTAATTTCACAATGACCAAGTTATGAGGAGCTGGAACGGATATATGGAAAACTATAGTCTTTCAAACTTGACTTGTGCATTTATACAAAAGACGTCCTTTGCCTTTTATGTAGGGAAAAAGGTGTATAGCCACCTCTGTGGGCGACCACTAGATGATAATTATCCACACATTCCCCAGGTTTAAACATATTGTCAGAAGCATACAAACAAATTCGTCGTCTTAATTTGATTTTTCTTCAGTTGGCCGAACTTAATATTAGCCTTGGTGGCAACAACTTTGTATTGTTGAGAGATCGATTCCAGGTTATCATGCTTAAGCTTTTTTCTGTACACTATAGGCTAATGTCGCGTAAAGTGTGATCCACCGCAAAGGATGTGTGAAACATCTTTCTTATCCTGCACCTGGTGCCACAAATATAATATAACTAATATTGAAGCCAATCTGGCCGATATCTATTTTATGTTTAGATTATGGTTTGTCTTTGCAGAAAGAAAAATATTAAATTGAGACTATGCTAAACAAATAACCGCTAGTTTGAATCATATATGAACGGCTATTTGGGATTATTTCCCAACGATTTACGTTTTGTTGGTAAGCATCATACAGTGTAGTTTTGTTTATTTCAGAAGGTATATTTATGACATGGTTTATACCAATAATGTACGTTGAAACCTTCCATTCAGATTGTTTCTCTTTAACTTTTGTGTCTTATATGTGGGTAGTCTGTTAAATATATATATATATATATATTTAAATATACCAATAAAAATTATCGTTGGAAGACCGAATTAATATTATTTCTTATGGACTTTGCCTTATGGAAACAAACTCAGCCTTTTGAATAACAACATTTTCAGGTTGAGATGTTTCTTCCCATATATAACGTAGGCCTATATGCTATATTTAGGATGGCAGACTTTTATTTTTCCTTACAATTGTGACATAATACAGACGCATTTCCGTTATATCGACAGTTTGCAATAAAAATGTCCATACATGTGTTAATAACATGCATAGGATTGTCCAAGAGCGGTACATTGCATTCGGCCCTCAAGTGTTTATGAAATATGTTACTATTCTTCACGCTTTATTCGGGGAAATGTTAGTCAGTTTAAATTAGTACATTACTCTTCTAAAAAACTGATTACATAGTGTGAAAGTCGAATAGTCATTCACATTCCAGTAGGCATATAATATACAGGTATGTTTTGCTCATCCATTTTATTCTCTAAGAAAAACGAAATGTTTAATTGTCAAGCCGATGGGGTTTTACTTTCCAGATTTGTTTTTTTTAAACTGGTAACTCCGATGTGTTATTGGTGGCTCTTCTAACTGCAGCTACTTTGCACGTAAAGCTCCACAATGCGGTTGTGAAGTTCATTCTTGTCTGTCTAGACTTATTACGACCGTGTTCGTCTGCGTTCTCTACCTTGACCTTGGACTTCATTGAGTCTGTCGTTTAATGAATGGTAGTTATTCGTGAATTGATCCTTTGGCCGACAATAATTCTGTTACCTGGGATAAACTGAGACATACAAAGATATTATGTCCTTTATCTTTTCAATTCCAACAGCCTAAGCTATGTTTTTTGCTCGATGTTTTTAAGCGACTTTTGACACCGCGCCCACAGAAACAACATGACTGTCTCTTTCCCAAAAATTAAATGCTTTCTCTTTCCCAATAATTAAATGCTTTCCCTACGCTGGATGATAACATTGCATGGACTACTGCTATTAAAACACACAATCTGCAAAAAAATATTCTGTTAGAATAGAAAATTTGGCTTTTTAGAGTAGATGTAGCCATATATCATATTTTCCGAGTTTTCTAAAACTGCAATGAAATTACTGTACATTTAACACAAATTACATCAAGTAGTTGCATGTTTAAGCAATCAACATTATTTCGGACTATTCAACTTCATGCGCACCGGGAAACTGTCTTGAAAATGTATTGCCAGGGGCGTGTTTGTTAATTCTGTGGCCCCAATCAAACCTCAGTTTAGGGGCCCCTACCATTTTAGCATGACCACAGAATCTGACAAAAACCTACATAACTGTAACAGTGGGATGCATTATCGTCAGTTCATTTGAACGAAAGTGTTTGCTGCTAAGTTACAACATGAGAGTGAAATACATTTTTTTTTAACTTTCTAGTACTTCTTGCTAACAATAAGACTTATGGTTTTGTGAACAGTCAAAATCCTTAATTCGGACGTTGGTTAGCTCGTCTAGCCAAAGTTCTGGGCCGTCCATTAGGTTCACTCACCATTGGGTCATCCTCAGACCAGAGGTCTTCAGCTTCTGAGCTAGTTGCAGTAACATTAGCTTGTAGGTGCACTGCCACAACAAGCTGAAGTGGTAGTGATATCACAAGGATAAATATTTCCTTCATTGTATTTCTTTGCAGTGTTACGCTTAAAGAAACTAGTGAGCTTCTGCAAAATTCCCTGTTATTCTTGTAACTTCTTTCACTTTTGAGCTCCACTAGGATACAAACACTTAATTTTGCTTGTTTCCTTTTTGCTGCGGGCAAATATGTCATGAGGAACATTGAGTACATTTCTTTTAATAGATAGACATGCAGAGAGAGTGTGTGTGTGTGTGGTATAATAAATATTTGGAATCATGTGTGAAAACATGTGTCTATGATAACATCTGTATATTATGTATATTAGTTGCAACAAAAAATATATTTATTTTAAACTTGCCACTCTGCTTGTAATACCTGCTATTATGCAGCAAGGGAGCCCCCACCCCACGGGGCCCCAAGCGTGTTTGGGGCCCTATTTAACAAAAATGGCTGGTGTTCCTACCAACAGTCCTATATATTACACTCCCATATTGGTGAGTGATGTGTTATGCCTCATTGCCAAATTTCAGAAAACGTCTTAAACCTACCTCTTGGAACACTGCCTAAAATAACAACAGACACTGACTGTAATGATAACTAATTAATTGAGTATAGTGTACTATATACTACTGAGTTATGAGCTCCAAATTGCTTCTTAAAATTTATGCATACCTTGCTCTGGATAGCAGTATATGTTAAATTACTAAACTGCCCCACAGCCAGTAAATTTAGGATTATTTTACAGACAATGACAAACTCTTGTGTTAAGATCTAAATAATAAGTTAAGACTAGTTTTTTTTATATTTTATTACATTTTAAATAATACCCAGAACATTGCAGAGTAATCTTTACATTATCAATAATTGAAAATCTTCACAAGCATTTAAAAATAACTGGATAATAGTTCAACATCGCCAACGTTCAGTGGTTCAGTCAAAATAACTTTCAGATTTGTGTTCTACTCCACCTTCCAACGAGTGGGGATGTTTTACTTCCCCTTTAAGGTTAGGCCTTCTTGCCACTAATACCCAAGCCAATGAGAGTATCCACTGGAATACAAATGGACAATCAATAAAGATAGAGGGGGTTTAAAGGGATGAGGACTCGCCCGCACCCGCTACACACTCTCCGGCTATTGTAGCCTATAATTTGGTCGGCAAATCGCTAGGTCTTATAAACTGGTCACATGGGCGACACTTGGGTATTGCGTGGTGCAAATGCGCAATTGTGAAAAAAATGTGCTTAGAGATTAGGTGTTGGTCTTGGAGAAGTCGGCTTTTAAAAAGCATCAGGAACCCGTAATATGACGACTTCGCTGGTTTTGCATCCACGCTGGGCGGACACCTTGATGTACGTATATGAAAAAAGCCCGAATGAAAACAATCAGAATAAAAACCAATCCATGGAGGGACTAAGCGGGAATTGTCCTGCTACCCATTGCAGGGAGCTGATCTCTCACTCTGCGTTGGGACGACACTCTGGCAGTTTAAGCCAGCAGGGTTCTGTGTACTCGGACCTACCTTCCCAGGACGGCGTGCGACAGTGCCCGGCTCCCCAGACTTCTTCTAGTGCTACCTTGAGTTATGGCTACCCGTTTGGAAGCTCTTTTTACGGGTGCAGGTTGTCACACTCGCACAACGTTAACTTGCAGCAGAAGTCATGCTCGTACCACCCTGCAGATAAGTATACAGAAAACTGCGCGGCACTTACCACGGAAGAGTTACCAAGTCGGACCAAGGAATTCGCCTTCTACCCAAGTTTTGCCAGCTCATACCAGACTGTCCCAGGATACTTGGACATGTCTGTAGTTCCTGGTATAAGTGCGCACCCAGAACCGAGACATGATACTTTGATTCCAATGGATGGCTACCAGCACTGGGCTCTATCTAATGGCTGGGAAGGACAGGTGTACTGTTCTAAAGAACAAACACAGTCAACACATCTTTGGAAGTCGCCCTTCCCAGGTAGGAAAGCTGTTTTCTTCAAATTTTTACTCAAATGCACAGTTCATGTAATTTATAACGACTTTTTCAACATGTTTGTTTTAACGTATTAAACCAAGACACGTAAAAGCAATGGCGTGTGTGTGTGCTCGCGCACGCGTTTTTGTAGGTGTGTGTGTGTGTGTGTGTGGGTGTGTTTGAAATTCTAAACATGCATTGTGGTCCCAAGTTATACGAAAGGGTCAACACATTTACTTTTCTTATGTTTATCTTACAAAGGCACAATTCTCTTTTAATTTTGATATTTGTTTAAAACCCGTTTCCTTACAATTTGTTAAAACACATGAATATGTCTTATTTTAAGTTCACGATAGCAAAGGGTCATTAACGTGTTTGTTTGTTTTTATTTTGGCGTCTAATTCCGGGGAAGACTAGACATGAGTCTTGATTGCTGTATTTAAAACAAAACGTTTTTCTTTAAACTGCCAACCACAATTTGTGTTCACGACTGCTTTACATTAGATAAAAACTGGAAAAATCTATACATTTTGATTTTCTAGTTAATAAAGGCCTACAATGAGGAGTGTGTATTAGAACAGGGCACCATTTCACTCGCCAATATTTGCGATCATTAAATCTGGTAACCATAGGGACTGGTGCCATGAAGCTCTCAGTTGTCACTCATTGCGTTTTTTAACTCTCAATAGTCAACTGCAAGAAAATCAGTTATAATTTTCCCTTTAATTTTTAAATGAACCCAGGGTGATTCCAAAGGATCGTTGACATGTTGTGTGTGTGTGTGTGTGTGTGTGTGTGTGTGTGTGTGTGTGTGTAGGAGAGCGAGAAAGAGAGAGGGATCGATCCAAATACATCATCCATATGCATGAGTTGATATAATTCAATAACATAAATATGCGTTTTCAGGTCTGTTCCATTTGCTAATAAGGCTGTTCTTTCATTTATAAATTTCCTAGTTATACGGAATTTGCCTTTTATATTGACCATGTGTATAAGCATATAATAGTAATGATCCAAAAAGCCTTAAACACTGAAACCTTGAAACCTAGTAGCCCTAAGACATTTGCCCATATTAAATCGCACATTATTTATCTGATTTCCAGTAGGCCTATCAAGTTCCAACTTGTTAAGAATAGCAGTGTAAGTAACACGTGTCTCATAGGCCCATACATATACACATACTTATGGAGCGCAAAACACCGATTCATCATACAATTTTTTTATGAACCGTCAAAACATTTTGAAGGACAGGTATTTTTACTATCCTTGGTTTTGTCCTTGTAACCAGTCTTCATGTTGGCTGTGTAAAAATGTTCTGAGCGCTCTTTGGGCATAGAAATGCTCAGTTTAAACATGTGGCATTAAGAAAACATTATGATCTTCCTTCAGTGTGTTATGACCTTATTTTTTCAGATATCGTTCCTTTGCAACCAGAAGTCAGCTGCTACCGACGAGGCCGCAAAAAGCGAGTTCCTTACACCAAGGTCCAACTGAAGGAGCTAGAGAAAGAGTATGCAGCCAGCAAGTTCATCACCAAAGACAAGCGACGGCGAATATCTGCAGCCACTAATCTTTCCGAACGCCAGGTCACCATCTGGTTCCAGAACCGACGCGTGAAGGACAAGAAATTTGTTTCTAAATCTAAATCAAGCTCTCATATGCATGACACTTGACTCAATCCACTCTCACTGACATGGCAAGTCAAATACTTATCACAGAAAAGATCAATATTTTTCTGTTAACAAAATTAATGATCTCAATTCCATATTTGGAAATAAACTGGGGGAAAATACAGAAGATTGACTGAAAACTCGCGATTGGAACGAATGATCTTTTAGGAGCATCAAAGCTGTAGCCTACCAGCAATGTTAGTATAGACTCACCATAACGACCTTTTGGGATTAATCAAGTTAACCGAGGTCTAAGGATTTCATATAGCGGCTTATGTACTTATCTTGACAGACGAATTCACTTTCCATTGGTTTTAGTTTTATCCAAAGGGAATGAGCAAGGCTGCTATTATCTATGTACAGTTTGTGCATTCATTATTTAATGAAAGGTTATCTTGTGTGACATGGAATGTAAATTGCTGTATTCTATGGCTCTACTTTTTGGATCAGTTTTTGTAAGTAAAGGATTATGGCTCTGTTTTGGAACTTGACTGATTTTATTCAATATAAGAATAATAAAAGGTAATGCATATTAATGAACAATACTTTATAATTTGGTTTGTATAGCAAGTCCGGTCAAATTCCGTTCAGTCTGTAAAGTTTAATTAAAATACGTTTTATTCAGTGGTAAAAATTTTTTAGCGCAGCCGTAAGTCATGACATGAATAGTTTTTACATTTGATTTTTTTGTCTTAATTTAAGGTTAGGGTTCGGAATAAGTTTAGGATTGTGGTAAATGTTAGGTTTTTGGTTTGGTTCAAAATATTTCTTTAAGAAAAGAAAAATGGAAAAAGACTGACTTAGGTGGCTGTGCTAAAGACAATCGTTTCATTCCTTTGAGTGCAGTCGTTCAGCTTATTTCAACTCGTGGTGTTTGGACAAAATGTAGTGAATAGAAACATTTTCTATGAATAAAAAAGTAAATGTAATCGATTTTCTAGGCTGTACAATTTTATTTTCAATTTGTATTTATACACTTAAACCAGTAGTCTTGTCCAGCGTTACACAAACCCATGTCCGGTTTGTGTAGGAATGTCTTGTTGTTTGATGGCATGTCCCTCATGAAAACGTACCGTTGATTGCATTGGAGCTTCCTTCATTGAACTGGAGTTACGCTATGTCCGCTATTTAGCAGTTGGCGTATAGGCTACAGAGAGGAATTTGAATATAGCTTTGAAAGTTTAGAGTTATTAGCTATTATCACCTCTTTCATTAAAGGTAGGACTCAGGAACACGCATGTGTCGTCTGTTTCCCCGCTATGGTGCTCACAAGCTGTGTAGGACGCTATAAAAGGGACTGTGGAAAAATCACAATTTAAGGCAATGCATGTCTTCCCTTCTACGGACAATTATTGCTTGGTAATCTTTCCTGGACGTCTCAATACTCTTCTGATTCATGCCCGTCAGTACAAACCATAGACCTAAATCCTTCAGATTTCAATTTTGTTTCCCTACTTCTACTTAGGTTTGCTTATTAACATTATGTGAGTAGCTAAAAGAAGTCCTCCCAGCTGTAACATTCCGTTAAGAACTTAGCAGAACTTCTCAGATTACTCTTTGTGACAACACACCAAAAACGGTCTTTATGCTTGGTTAATATGTTGTAATACTGTTTAATTATGTAATATGTTTGATATCAATGTAATTAAGACTGTTATAACGTACTGTACAATTAAAATATAATCATGTACAACCCGGTTTTCAAAAAAGTTAGGACGCTGCGTAAAGAAAAACAAAATGCAATGATGTGCAAATCATTTAAACCATATTCAATAGAAAATAGTACAAAGACAACATTTCAAATGTTATACCCCAGACATTTTATTGTTTCTTGAATATATTCAAAAAACTTTGAATTTGATGCCAGCAACTCGTTACAAAAAAGTTGGGACAGAGACAACAAAAGACTGGAAAAGTGGTGTAATGCAAAAAAACTGAACCTGCTGGAATATCACACAACTAATTAGGGCTTTTGGCAACAAGTCAGTAACATGATTGGGTATTAAAAGATAATTCCAGAGAGGATGGGTCTGTCAGAAGTGAGGATGGGGAGGGGTTCACCACTCTGTGAAAGACTGTGCTAGCAAATAGTGCAATAATTTAAGAATAACGTTTCCCAATGTAACATTGCAAAGAGTTTGGGGATCTCATCATCTACAGTATATAGTTTCATTAAAAGGATTCAGAGAATCTGTAGAAATCTCTGCATGTAAGGGACAAGGCCGGAAACCAATATTGGATGGTCGTCATCTTCGGCCCCTCAGGTGGCACCACGTTGAAATCACTGTAGTGGAAGTCAGTGCATCGGCTCAGGAACACTTCCGAAGACCATTGTCTGTGAACACAGTATATCGCTACATCCAAAAATGTGAGTTAAAACTCTACCATGCAAAGAAGAAACCATAAATAAACAAGATCCAGAACCAGTGTCGCCTTCCCTGGGCCTGAGCTCAATTAAGATGGGCTGAGGCAAAGTGTAAAACTGTCCAGTGGTCTGACGAATCATTTGAAATTCTTTTTGGGAATCATGGACTCCACGTCATCCAGATTAAAGGGGAGAGGGACCATCCGGTGTCTTATCAGCGCACTGTTCAAAAGCCAGCATATGTGATTGTATGGGAGGTCATTAGTGCACATGGCATGGTTGACTTGCACATCTCTGAAGGCACCATTAATGCTGAATAATATGTATAGGTTTTAGAGCAACACATGCTGCCATCCAGACAACATCTTTTTCAGGCAAGGCCTTGCTTATTTCATTCAGCAAGACAATGCCAAACCAGATTCTGCATGTATTACAACAGCATGGCTTCGTAGGAAAAGAGTCTGGGTGCTAAACTGGCCTGCCTGCAGTCCAGACTTTTCACCCATTGAAAACATTGGCACATTATGAAACGAAAAATATGACGAAGGAGACCCTGAACTGTTGAGCAGCTGAAGTCCTATATCAAGCAAGAATGTGAAAACATTTCACTTTCAAAACTACAGCAATTGGTCTCAGTTCCCAAATGCTTACAGAGTATTACTGAAGGAAGAGTTGATGCAATACAGTGGTGAACATGCCCCTGTCCAACACAGTGGTAAACATGCCCCTGTCCAACACAGTGGTAAACATGCCCCTGTCCAACACAGTGGTAAACATGCCCCGGTCCAACACAGTGGTAAACACGCCCCTGTCCAACACAGTGGTAAACATGCCCCTGCCCAACACAGTGGTAAACATGCCCCTGTCCAACACAATGGTAAACATGCTCCTGTCCCAACTTCTTTTAACGTGTTGCCGCTGCACATCACATTCAAAACAGGCATGTATTTTTCCAAATTTCTCAGTTTCAACATTTGATATGTTGTCTTCAATGAAATACATTTAATTAAATACATTTAATCGTACTATTTTCAATTAAATACAGGGATACATTTTCTGCACATCATTGCATTCTGTTTTTATTAGCATTTTACGCAGCACCCCAACTTTTTTGGAAACGGGGTTGTATGTATAATGAGAACTTTTGTAATGATGTGTTATGTGTCACAAGTTACTGATCATGTGTTATAGACTGTGGTCTAGAGAGTGTAGATTGGCTGCATGGAAATAGCCAAGAGAGAGAGACCTATATAATCTTATGATCTTCATGACATAGTGTGTCACCTGACGGAGTAGCAAGACAGTGTGCACTTTGTCTGAATACCCTTATTATGCTATTGATTGGTAATGACATGTAATGATATGACTTGATCATATATTTTTATTTTAGGACTGTGGAATAATCATTGTGCTATCATGATGAGCTTTCTGGAATGATTCTTATATTACATTATGCTTGAACTTTAACTGAAATTGATGTGTATATTTTTGATAACAAAACAGTAGAACTTAAAGGGATAGTTCGACCTAAAATCATGTTTGGGTGATATTCCCCTTACCTGGGGTTGTGTCTTAAGGCTGATGGTGTCATTCGTTTCTCACCCAGCTAAGAGTTAGCATCATTAGCTTCGTCCAAATTAATGTTTTCATGCAACTGTGCGACCCAATCTAACAAAAGTTGCATTGCAAGCGGAAACTAACAGGAAAGCATTCCAAATTAACACTTGTGGCATCATTTACCTCAGAAAACCTGTTGATAGAATGTATTAATTTTCACCAAACACACTAATTTTCAACTGCGTTGACACTTATGTTTAGTAGTAGGTCTAGTTCACATATGGAATCAATCCACATCAGTTTCT
Organism: Esox masquinongy; assembly: GCA_016801175.1. NCBI lineage: Eukaryota > Metazoa > Chordata > Actinopteri > Esociformes > Esocidae > Esox > Esox masquinongy. The sequence continues at coordinate 182,018 of JACXGI010000081.1, read as the reverse complement.
TGCCTGAAGAGGAATAAAGCATTAACTTTCTTGTATTCCCAGATGTCTGAAATCATACTGCAATTCTAAAAATGCAAAAGCATCACATTACACACAAATTACATTTAGCTGACTAGTTAGTTCATTTGCAATTTAATGACATGATTACAAATTTGTAGTTTGATAATTATTGCATATCAAGACAGCTAATACTTAAAAGTTATATCAAGACAGCTAATACTTAAAGGTTGACCTGGGTAGATTATCAATCATCCTCCAGTGTGAAATGTTAATAACATACTCCTTTATCATGTTTATGTTCCTTATTTGATACCTCAACAACATGGTACTTCATGGCAATAATCAAAACTGTTCACTACTAGAGATTGCAAAATGACAATGTGCTGCAAAATGGCAAAACTTAAAGTCTTATCTCTTGTACTTTTCTTAGCAAACAATACATAACCTACAGTGGAATTCTCCAATGTTTGACAGATGCAGTAAAGATGCAATGCAATGCAGACCAGGTGGATAGGAGGATCTTGTCAATGACACAGCAAAACTCTGATCCAACAAAGTGATTTATTTATCATCATGACTGAATTATTGTAACAGGCCCAAAATGTCTCTGAAATCCGAAATTGATACATTTGGCTGTTCTTTGAATGACAAAAGAAATAGTAAATTTCAGGTTGATAAATCAAGTTGTTAATGGCAAAACTACAGCATACTTGATGCTAGTATAGTTCGCATACAGAAATTACATAAATATATTTAGCTGTAAAGCAGTGGATTGGTGACTATAACATATAAGACATAAGTCGTCAACCCTCTCCTGGGGATCCCCCAGCCATTCCATCTATTAGGTGTATCCCAGAGCTAACACACCTGAATCAACTTATTAACTAATTAACAAGCCCTTACCTGTTGAATCAGATGAGCTATTTCAGGGCAAAAACTAAACTGTGAGATGGCTGGGGGGTCCCCAGGAGAGGGTTGAAAACCTATGATTTAAGATATAATGGGACTGACATATGTATAAGCATTGGATTTTTACCGACCTAACATACTGTGACATATGTATAGTTACAAGTAATACTATAAACTATATGGTGGCTAATTTTCCTGGTGGCACTGAGGAGTTTAATGATCTTTACCCTAAGTCGTCTTTCCCCATGCTTCTGCAAAAAGTCCATTGTGTGTGTGTGGAATGGATTCCAACACTTTGTGCTAGATCTTGCCAAAATAGGTTCTGCCACCTCTCAGATTTGGCTCAGTTTGTTCCGGGACATATTTTTCCCAGCTCCAGTATTTCTTACATGTTATTTGTCTTTTTCCATCAATGTTTACACTTTGCACTGTAAACATTCTAATAAAAGCTACTTAATTTTTTAGCTCACCAATAAAAGTTGTCATGTACCGTAAGTGCGCTGCCCTTCTGTGATTATCCAATATCCTGCAACACTTATTCCAGACCTGCTGACTTGACTGTACCATAATTGCAGGTGCTGGCATATTTAGTAGGTTAACAGATCTTGAAATATCCTTTGTGTTTTTCGTCTGTTTTCTCTCTCTCTCTGAGGCTGCCAGTTCAGTCTCCCTCTTGCACCCCATATGTGTTCAGTGACCTCCCATTATTCAAATTGTGCAATGCCTGTGAGGTGACGGACAGCTCCGTCATCTCCCGCATTTCCCGGTTTCCCAATGTTCATGAACTCACCCCGGACTCCTTCATTTGTCTTGTCTCCAATTGTCACTCACACCAGGTCCCAATTACGTCATCAGTATGTGTTTAAATGTTTCTCCTCTGCTCCCCTCATTTGTCGGTCATTGTTCCTCGTCTATGTTTGTTCATGTATGTGGTGAGTAGTTTCCGTTTGTTAGTACCTTTGTTTTTCCATTTTGTTTGTGTGAAGCGCTCTGTGTTTCTTTTCATTAAAATTCAATACATCAACTGCCACACTGCCTGTGCCTGGTTCCTTCCTCTCTGCCACTACACCATTTGTGACAATGCCAAAAACCTTAATCGCATCTGTAGAATTCTAATCTCCACCAAAGAAAATAGCTTTACTTAGCTACTGACAATGATATCTGGCTTGTTTTTATTCATTTCATGACATCATCCCTGAGTAATGGATGCTGTGGCTAGGGTCAAAAAGACCCAGTTTACATTAAACAAATTCCAGTGGCTATTTCATAAGTATGCCAAATCACTGCAAGAGTGACAAATTACTAAACATAGCTCAGAGTATTTTTTTAGTCAGTTTCTGCTGGAAATCCAATTTTCCAGCAGAAAAAGGTTGGGTTGCACGGTTTCAACTCATGAATTTGGGACTTAGCTAATGATGCTTACTCAAGGCTTGGAGAGAAGTAAAGAATTGCTTATTGTGAAATATGACACCGTTTGGCTTCCAATGGTGTAAATTTCTCAAAAACCTGATTTTAGTTTGAACTATCATTTTAATGCTTCCATTTGAGGAGGCAGACCACGCATATCAGGAAGGAGTTTGCAGACATCACAAGTTACTTGAAGGTACCACTGTAGTTAAAGTTCAAGGCAGAAATTTAGGTGTGACTGGAAACCTGGCACAAACCCCTGAGCCTTGCTAAGTGCACTGGTTTTGAGGCTTAAACATGCATTCTGAAATTTTTGGCCACTGATTGTGAAAATGGCACTGTTGGGCCAGAAAGGGTCCCTGAAAAATGTGTGCAATGTTGTGCCAATTTCTGACCAATATCATCAAATCCGCTCACTTTCATTATTTAGTAAATTGCAAGAGTTACAGACTGCATCTTTAAGGTGAATGTGTGCTTCCAGGCAAAAGTGGTTGAATGGTGATTTGTGTTGCATACTTTACATCAAATTGGTTTGTTGAGGGGGTTTGTGTCAACATGGGGGATTTCGTCATTTCGCACACAGATTTTTTATTTCACTTTTGCATACTGTGATAGTTCTAATGGATGGGTGACACGAGTCCTCCAGTCAATGTTTTTTTTTTTTTTTTTTGCATAAACAGCATGTGAGCAGGGAAGCCAACATGTCTTCTACACTAGAGGTTAAGGTAAGTGAATGTATTTTGTAATGAAGTTGACAAAGAGTAGGTAACAGCTACTATACAGCTAGATACTTGGCTAGTCGGTTAGCCTAGCAGCATAGTTAATTTTTCCAGAGTGGGAACACATGCATAAATTAGCATAATACAGAACTCAAACTTTGGTGACTTGGGAAGATACTGTAGCTGTTAGTATGTGAGCTAACGTCTCAACTCTGCTCAACTGTTTACAATGTACTCAAATTAATAAAATTCTATTCAGTTAATGATATTAAATATCCACCCATTTCTCCCATTAACAAGATAGAAGCTCCACATTGTAGTATAAGTAGTTAGAAAGTATGGATATCAGCTCATCCTTGCAGCCATGATGCTGAAGAAATGGACACCTGTGAAAGGTAAATAGAAAAACATAAAATGTAGTATATTGTCAACATAAACAACATGTTTACCTTGTGGGAAAAGTGTTACATTTCAAATGCTTAGGAATACAACATGTGTGTTGCCCCTGAGCTCTTTTTCATTAGTCAAGCACAGTGGTAACAGAAAAAGCATTCTGAAGTAGTTAAACTGCTTTATGCTCCTAACAGTTAGCACATTGTTTTTCTTCTTCCAAAGTTGATTTGTATAGTGGTGGATTTATATCACCCTCTGGTGTCCCGGGGTAATATTACTGGTCCCCACCATAAGTCAATGATTAGAGGTATGCAAGCACAGTACATTTGATTAGATGAGACAAATGATTCAGTGTAACATGTAAACAAGGTATACTGAAAGCTTTACCACACCACAACACAGATAAAACCCTTGAAGGGCAGTAGGCCTGATTCAATATCATGCTGACTCACATGTGCTCCAAGGTCAGTGTCTAAAGGCCTTGGTCGCATGGCGCACTGAACCATTTGTCTCGCAACTTCAAACTTGGTTTGCTCGCATAGCTCTAATCTTTCAGTTAAAAAGAAGGTGGAAAATGGGGAGGGGGGAGAGCGGTAATATAGGAAACCCTTCAGATCAATAATAGGAAACCCTTCTGATCATTCACAGTATGTGAACTTGAAGCAAAAAGAAAGCAAGAAAATAAATCATGAGCGCGACCTGCTGGAATCCCCCCGTCGAAGCACAAACCAAGACAAATTTACACAATCCATGCAAAAATGGTAACCCTGTATACATACAAGTGGAAGTATAAATTAAGCTTTAGAAGGCTATACCAGATGAACGTTTGTGCTTTGTGATCCACAAATGTGTTTTTTTTTTGTCATGTCCCAACATAAGGAATGAGAAAAAAACACTGACCAAGGGGTACCTACAAAACGTAGATTTTGGGATGGCGTCTTGTGACCAATTTGAAAAGGTTTTTTAAAATGTTATTCTGTCAGTGCTCTAGGGAAAAACTCTTTGCACCTTTCCTTAAAAGCAGCCAGAAAACAATGCTGTTTTGAAACTAGTTTCCTGCAAGTTTGCACATTTTGCCACAAACCTGAGAGATGAGTTTTGCCATTCAAGAGTGACAAGAACTCCCATTCATAAAAAATGTTCTGACAAAAACCCTTAAGGTCATTTTACCTGATCTCAGACATAGCAACATCAGTCACAACCAAAATTAGGTTCAGGTATGCAGCAGGTTTTTTGGTTAGGGGATGCACTAATCTGTCTGTTTCAATGGGATAGATTCGAATTTCACACTTTTTTTTGTCAACTAAATTCAGTTGTTATATGCTTATGTGCATATATTTTGCTTCTCATGAATCGTGTTTTTTCACCTATTCCAAGGACTTGTAAAAAGATTTCGATCAACAAATTGATAGGAAAAAGAAGTCTCAGGAGAATGTCATCATAATTGCTACTGCACAGCATTGCCACCATCAGACATGAAATAGACTCCCATGTTGTCTCACTGGGCCTTGATGATGACCCATTTGGCTCACAGAGACCACGGAGATAGTAGGCTACATTAATACATTTTTTGTTTTGCAAATGTTTCCTATGTGAATTAACAGGTAACAGTTATTATTTTAAATGATGAATCATCTTAATTTGAACATGAAACAGACAAATTATGTTGAACGAATTTGTAGCTACAGTATATCCTTCTCTTCTCCAGCAGATGTATTTCAATCTTCAATTCAGTGTATTTCATTGATAGGTGTTTGGGATTGATATCATTTCCCACCTGTCTCTTAACCCTTGCAGCACGGTGAAGACCATTATTTAGAAGCAGAACGATTATTTTACCTGCAAGACCCTGCCTAGATCCAGTCAGCCCTCCAAACTGGATGAGCAAGCAAGTAGCAGACTGATCCGAGAGTTTATTAAGCAACTTTGTCATTGTAATAGGCTTTTATCACAGAGACTGGTCAAAGTGTGCATGTGACAACAATATTGCAAGCACTTCATAGATCTGGTCTGTGTAGTAGGGTGGCAAGTCAGTCACCCGATCTCAATCCAATAGAGCATTCCTTTCACATGCTGAAGACAAAGGCAAAATTCCCCAAAACAAGCAAGAACTGAAGAATCTGCCGTGCAGGCCTTGTAAAGCATCACTATGAAAGATACCTCTGGTGATGTCATTTCAAAATGGTTAAAAAAAACCTCAAATGACAGCTGACAGACTGCATTTCAACCCCATAGTCATTGTATCATTTTATATCTAAAATGATGGAATACAGAGTCAAAAAAGTATAGTGTGTAACAGTCCAGATACATTAAGAGTTCACTGTATTTATTCAGTTACTTGGAAATGTTTATTATACATCCCCTGAAGCGTGGGTTTTTTTTGTAACTTGGTTGTTTATTTCTAGATCTAACTTAGGTATGAAGTTTCATCTTGGTGGTATTCTCCAGGAAGATGTCATCTCTTTCCCGCTATTACCATATGTTAATGTGTTTTTTGTGTATGTTTTGTTTCAGTGTTGGGGTTTATTTAAATTTTAACTACCACCCTCCACTTTGGCATTATTTATTATTTAGCTTCCACTTTTTGACTTCTGACATTGAAAATACCTTTAACAACATTTTCAGCAAGAATATGCTATTACAACATCAATGTATGTATACTGTAAACCTGAATAGGTTTCCATAACTCAAAATAATTAAGGCAATCTGTTGCCTTAATATTTTTATGTTCATAACAATTTGCAGCACTTACGTTTAGGGTTAGTTAAACATTTATCTTTTCATTGCATACTACTAAAATTAGTGAGAAAGCAAAGATTCAGTTGATACAGTTTAAACAGAGTTTCAGATTTGAGTTCAATTTGCTTAAAAGAATTGGGTAATATACTAAGCTACACCTACAATATAATTTCCCAATATGCATTGTCCTTTCAAGCATAACTCTAGAGTTACCACCCATGACTGTATTTGTTTATGATGGAGAGACATGGTCATTGAACACATTCATTTTGTATCAGTTCAGTTCATTGACAACTGTTAAAATGTAAACTGTAAATATTTCACCAATTCCATAAATCCTTTTTTTGATGTTTTGTAACCCCTCTAGCTCATTGAATATATTTATTTCAGATGTCCTCTGAAATAAGTAAACTGTGCTGTCAGAGTAAAATCCTAGTGGCCAGAAAGTCATGTTTAATAAAGACATCCATAACTTATAGAAAATTCCCATATTTCCAAAAATGAAATCAGTTTCTGCTGAGATTTCTGGAAAACCTCTGAACTTTACCAGAATTTTGCAAAGCTACTCAGAAAGCATTGGATTGCGAAGGACTACATAATTCCTATTGGAAACCAGCTTAAGACAGGACGATGGAATCGTTATGTAATTGTTACAATCATTTCAGTAGTGGGTGCAGAATAATAAACGTTTTAAGTCATTAGGAACATTTCTCTAACTTTGAATCACACTTAATAGAAACATATGAGTACAAAATACATTAAGGTTTACAGTGTGTAATCTGTTATGATTTTTACAAGCATGACGTCTTTATTTTAGTCTGCACTGACACAGCTTGTTGGCCATTAGCCAATCAAAGCATGTGAATGCATCGAACTTCAGAGGATGGCACTAACACCCAAGGAAGATTTCTGGACCAGGAGGTGTCAGAGGAAGGCCCTAAAAATAGTCACTGACCACAGCCAATTCTCAGCCAATTCCTGAATGTTTCAGTGGCCTACATAATACTTCAGAGGCATGTAAATGAGAATTTTTACTCCCACACTTACTCCCACACTTTTGACCATAGCAAGTTCATTTTTATTTTTGCTCTCAAAAAAAGTTATGCGAGTGTAACCAATTTATAAACCCAATGAGAACAACACATAACTTTCATTCTTACCTTGGTTGGCACACAAGTGTAAACTTTGGGGGCACACAGTATTAACTATTTTTTTAGATTGTTGCCAAATCCGTAACAGTCTACCTCCCTAACAAATGGCCCTGTTATCTTAAAATAGTCCCGAATTTGCCATAAAACTGTTACAGTATATTGCATTTTTGTAAAAAAAAAAAAATCGTTCTAGTACTATGTATGAATCATTTCAGGGTTACATGTGTTCCTTGTTGAAATAAAGGTGTAATAATATAATAATAATAATAATAATTTTAAAAATCCTCTTTAACAAACGTTCTGCTGATTTTTTTTTTTTTAGTATTTGCTACCTCTGTAGCAAATGTGGTGTTATCTAAACCTATTTCCTCTAAGTTGTAAAACAATTGGACAGTGTTCTGCAATTTTGTGTAGTGGCTACCATGGCCCCTTTGCGGCCAAATCTGTGTTGATTCCGTGACTAAATTGTTTGTTTTTTTCAAAACAGTCCAACTGAATTCTAAACCTAATCAATCTGCATTACACATTCTAAACATGATTCTGTACCAACGTAATAATGGACTGTGTTCTGAGGTTTTAGTCTCCGCAGAATTTTTGTATCCATTCATGTGTGCTCCAGGATGGTATCAAGCAGGATTCTAATAAGAATCCTGAGTAGGATTGTGATACCATTGTGACGTGTGTGACATGTAGACGGCTACTTTAAAATTAAGTTCTTAACGGAGTGGCTTTTGACAAGTGCATCTCCTATCTAAATTGACATCCTAAAAGTTTGTTTTAAAGCTAAACTGAATAATTGGTCTAAATTATATTGATTTTGGCATATTAGTAAGATTGCTTGTGGATGATGTATGATCTTAAGTTGTTACAAATTCAATTACGAAAATGCATTAGCTGACTTAATAGGCCAACCGCAGTTTAGTTTTTAAACTGCGGTTGTCCTACCATTCTTTGTACTGATATTAAGAACAAAGCCATCAAAGAGACCACTGCACTTTTTTCTTTCCGTTACAAAAAAATTGAAAAGGAAGGTTCTGAGTGAGGAACAGAAGGGTTCAAATTAAGAGATCACTGCAAATTGAACGCTTCTGTTCCTCACTCAAAATTTTCCTTTTCAACTTTTTTGGAAAGGAAAGAATAAGGTGCAGTGGTCTCTTATTATGTTTTTCCAAAACAAAATGGCTGAAAGAAAAATGTAAACCTACCTTGTTTCTATTTTAATCTATAAGGTTGGTAACATGAATTATAATCAGTGCTGGAGAGTAAAACGGAAAAGTAATTTAATTTAGCAGTTGTATATGTTTTCAGTTTAATAACCTGTTTTCCAAAGTCAACTTTTAGAACTACACAATACTTTTTCCCTACATAATAAATATATGTACGCATGAAATTGGCAAAAATCAGACGTTATCAGACTTGTCTATTTCTCACTTAAAACAGTGTTTGTGTTTAATTGCCAACTACACATTAAATACTGTATGATTCCGAAGGGATCAGTACGTGCAATTTGAGGTGAAGCCTATCTGACATATTTTCACGAAGAGGCGTGGATGTAGTGAATCAGATATTCAGTGTAACTTTATAAGTAAACTATATTTTCTATATAGCTCTAGTTTACTTGAATGTATTTCAATGTTAAGTCAATTGTTAGCTTGGGTAAATATATCTCACCCGATTGTTATACAACCATACAATAAGGAACTTGGTTGGATTATTACCCATGCTCCAATAGTAGCCCAATCTGCGCTATGGAGTATCTGATGGATATAACTGATGGAGTTATATCTACCGCATACAAGAATTTGTAATTTGGGCATGCCCTAGTGAAGTTATTTTGATAATTGCAGGGTATTTCGTGAAATTAACTTTTGGGGCTTGTATAGTAGGACGGAATGTAGCTGCAGAACCCATCTATTGTGTCTGTACGTCACTTCTTGGCTACACTTGACCATGACTAGGCAGTCGCTTTGACCTTGACGTAACAACAGCTCGTGCTTAGAACATAGCTTGTTTGTTTAACAGGCAATATCGCTGACTATTTGTTGTGATGTAGAACGTTAATGGTAATACGTAAAACCAGAGCACAGGATATTGTGAGGGGTAGCCCCTGTTTTGCATTTAAATGTCTTGTTCTTGGTTTGTTGCTTCACACCGGACAATGTTACAGAGTAATCTTGCTGAGTTCTCCAGACCTGAATTCAAACAGCACGCTTCCACTGTCATCATGGGGAGTTTGTTGTTTTGAGCGTGAATAACAAGTAAGCAGACCACCGACATCTTGCAAGTCCATTATCTTTGATACCAACAAGTCTGAGCAGCGCAGTGTTCTTTGAAAATCGAGGTTAGGTGTACTACTTGCGATGAGTGGATCTGGCATAGACGATAGCAGAATGTCCCCATAAAGTCATTTTGAAAGGTATGTAGCCTGTTTTTTATACCTTGGGTTCACATCGATGTGAAGAAATGTATTTATTTTTTATATATTCATTTCATTTATATACACTAATGGCAACCTTAAAAAGTATGTTGTAAGAGTTGCATATTTTAAAATTTATTTGGTTCTGATATTACTACTTCTTGCTTTCAATTATTGATTTTATAGGCCAAATATCTGAACATCTACCATTTCCTAGAATTAAAATAAATGACACAATTTAAATCTACTGCTTAACAAATGACTTTTAACTGAAATATTGTTTTTTTTGCGCAAGTTTTTAACAAAGCCTGTTACAATTACATAATTGCACATAAAGTAGTCACTGGGGTAGCATTTATGAAATGAAATAAATACAACATGGATAATTTATTTTAAATGTATATGTTTTTTCAGGAAGTTTTTTATTTATAAGCCCATGGGCTCATTTTCTAAGCTTTTTGTAGACCTGATCTATATCCATTCTATTCCAATCTCAATTTTAAAGAGATTTCAGTCTCTTTCAGTATTTTAAATTACATTTTACGTGTGTTGTCCAGACAAATGGCTTTCACAAATATCGCTTTTATTATTTAGTGGTGTATCACGCAGTTGATATTTCTTTTTTCAAACTATACGGCCTGTAATACTGCAGTATTAATCTCACTTTTTTGGCCTTGGTCATCGAACTAAAGGAAGGGCTCCAAGAGCCAAGGTGCCTGTCATTCGACCAGAGCTTAGGCCCAAGTATGGGAGTGAAATGTCATGAAAGGGCATGCTGATGATGAGTGAGAAGGAGGATGACATCCTCTGGTGGTGGATGGATGAAAATTATAGTAAGTCGGAGACGGTAAGAGATCGATACTCCTTTACAGCAAATATGTGGGCAGAATTTGAAAAACAACATTGTCACGTTATTAATTTAAATATTTTCTAAAGATCTGCGACTCCATCTCAACGGCCTCAATCCAAAAGCAACAAAATGATCCACCGGCCGAGAAATGTTTACCTTTTATTAAGCATTTTTAAGTTGAGATAGTATTATGGAAGATTGTTTTACTTATTTTGTAAAGCATAAAAGAATGGATGCCTTACGAAATATGATTACAACGTTTTTATTTTTATAACACATTCTGGATAAGTAATTAAGTAGGTAGTCGGCCACATACACAAACAAACACAAACATTAATGAGATTATATGTATATATAGTATATATATGTGTGTATAGTGTATATATAGTATTATAGTGCGTGTGTATATATTATGCTATTATGCGGTTCTCTTACCTAACTATTTGAAATAGCTATGTTATGTCCTTAGGCGTATTTGTTGTGGCCAACATGTATTCAATAGAGGTTTTTAGAAAGAGGTGACCCACCAAATAATGCATAATACTAATGTGTAATATAATATACTGGAGTAAGGATTGACTGGAAATGTTTTGAATGGATGCCTAAAGTCGCCTATATTGTGTTGTAAAGTTGATCTTACTTGAAAACCCAGGATACGTCTTGAAATTCTGATATATTATAAAATCATAAGCCTTCTTCAATTGAGTGTTAGGTATAGATTACCTTCAGCCTCATTCTTGGGGCTGTTTTATTTATTTTTAGTTAGGTAGCTATTTTCTTGTCGGTTTATAACGTTGTGATATTTCTTTATGTAATGATTAGTCCTTTAAAAGTTAAATGCGTTTTGGTATTGTTTTTATTATTACCGTTTTGTATAGATACATTGGAGACAGCATGAATATTTAGTAAAGTAAATCTTTGTCCTATACATTCAAAAACGTAGGTCTATAATAGACAGAGACAGGCGTTCTGCTTTCATTTAGTTGTAGACTGAACGTGGATTATATTCAAAATAGGTTATAATCTGTATTAAATTTAGATCAAAATGTTACAAACTGATGACAAGCTGACTTAAAAAGAAGTCTTCACAAGTTTTACAATGGGGCTGTAACTCAGACAACATGTAACAAACTGAAAGGAAGGAAACTGTTTACTGCTCCTGTCTGGACTGTGCCTGGGATTCCAAGACAGTTGTTTAAATGAGCCAGCAGACATCAATGCACTAGACAGTGACCTTGAACTGCCAAACGCGCCAATTGGTATACCGTTATTCACACAAAAAAATCGGAAAGAAAAACTTGACAAACTAATTTTGTTCAACAACCTTTCGACGCATGAGATTTTGGTGTGATTCTTATTTTTTAATGGCTGTCATTTCGCGGCAGGGCGTCTTCTGTTTCACTTACGTAAATTCTGTGATTGCCAAACGGACTGTTCTAAAACCCATGAGTTGTTTTGTGATTCCTTATAGCCTAACGCACTACCATAAATACAATTCTAGGAGCAGGCTTCCCTAATCTGTGCAACTGAAATGCTGGATGACTGGATGTCAATGAATGGGGCTTTTTAGAGGATAGTTAATCATTTTGTGAATTTGGGAACTTATGTTGCACATATACATAGCTACATGGCGAATCAACGCAAAATCAACGCAAAAATGACCCATACAAAAATCGGTTTAGATCACAAAAATATTAGTTCTACTAAGCAGAACAAAACAGGTTGTAAATACATGACCACAATCAGGGATTACAAATTCAAGTCAAGTTTCTTTCATTTGAATTACTTATTTTCTTACGGAAAGTAATGGGGTGAAAATGTATTCAGTCGCTAATGACGATTATCTACGAGTTTTCTTTGCTACTAATATGCTATTGGGTTTATCAATAATATTTTTGGTAAATAATGTATCGTACAGAAGGCTAGTTCAAAACATTGGCTCAAGAAAGACTCTCCACTCTAAAACTAAGTATCAATTTTAGGATTATGTAAGGCTACATAGGCCTATGCTAATAGCAATATGCAACATAAGGCACTACACAGATACCCAAACCTGGACCATGTTATCGGGAAGTTTGAGAATAGCAACATATCAAGAAAAATGTAAATTGTTCTAATGATTGCGTAGTCCTATGACTTGTCCAAAAATCCAGTCCAAGTCCAAAAATCCAGTCCAAGTCCAAAAATCCAGTTTAACACTTCTGCATGGCACCAGTTGACTCATTGAGAAGAACACAGCTCAGAGAATCCATATTTTTTCATGAAATGTTATCACATCCTTATCCCACAGGAACATATTGATGTTCAATCAGATAGGCCTACCTAAAATATTTCTGCTAAATCTTCTCTCGCTTTTCTCAACTTGTTTGTGACAGGGGAGCTGAGGTGCAAATCAATTAATAAAAACACTTTTTAGCCCTTGTTAAACCCATATAAAAATAGCTTCGAGATCAATCTACACAGTGTATTGCTGAACTTTTAATATATCTGTTCAAGTTGCTCCTCGGAGTAGCACAGGTATCATTTGAAATGTACGCTCTTAAAACTATCCGCGATGAGGTTATTTTATTTCTTACAGAGCCCACTGTTTCAACCTACTGACCCCGTTATTGTAAACATGAGAGGTGCATGTCTGTGAGCATCAGTCGTTCCCTAAAAGAGGCCTGTAAAGAGGAGCATCACAGCTTTATATGACATTCAATTTATCTATAATTTGCTCTAAAGTAGAGTGGGACAGCAAACAATAGAACACTTACAAGCGGCTTTGTAGCCGCCTTGTAACTGTTAACTAAATTACATGTAATGGAAAATCTGGCTTTGGGAAAACTACTAAAATCAAGATGGTGCATCACTTGAACATGAATGAGTAGAATATTTCTAAGCAAATGCTATAAGGAGAAATCAACCCCCAGATTTCCTTTTGTATAAAATGTTTATACGTATTTTAAAAAGCATATAAAACCCGTAATGCAGAAGTTCATGTTGTTTGGTCAGTGGTGAACTTAGTGGGTGGCGCCTTCCGTAACGCAAATTGATGAGAACATGTGACCCTTGTCTGACCAATCAGACTTGCCGCTCGGTTTAACTATGTTAAATGTCAGATTGCTATAAACTAGAAGCTCTTGTTCGGGCCCGCGGAAATGGGCGAGCATAATCTTCTCAATCCCGGGTTTGTGGGACCTTTGGTAAACATCCACACGGGAGACACATTTTACCTCCCCAATTTTAGAGCGTCCGGGGGACAACTGGCGGGTCTACCCACTCTCTCCTACCCAAGAAGGGACAACGTATGCTCCCACCCTTGGACCCCATCAGAGCAGTGCAATGGATATACCCAAACGTATTTTAGCAGTTCCATGTCCATTAACCCCTCTTTCAATCGTGCATGCGAAATCACTAGGCAAGAGGAAGGCAAATGTTTTTACAGCAACGGTAGCGCCAACAGGGAACCCTGTGTTGAAACCGCAACCCTCAAACGTGAAGAAAGGGCGAGAGGAGAGTCATCTTCTACCATAATGATGGAACATGGACAGCACAACGGAATTGGCAACGACAGTACATTTTCCAAGTATGACTATGGCACGGAGCAGTTGACCCAAGATCCGCCATCCTGTCAATCCTTAGAATCTGACTCCAGTTCATCGCTGCTAAATGAAAGTAGCAAAGCTTCCGCAGGTATGGCTCAAGCGTTGACATCCCCTGGCAATCACGCACCAAGCACAGCAGCGGGTGGAGGTGAGTGTGTTTATGTACGGTAATACATGGCCATCTATTGGATTTTAAAATGATATACGTTTGAATTGTAATCGGAATCGTGATTCTTTATTTATTAATAATGATGTATAAGTTATTATGATAGCGAATTGACACACGATGCGTGTAGTTTGGGGTGAGCACCGCTAGGGGAAGTATTCAATAAAGGCTTCATACTTTCGTTTACACTCAGCATTTTACACACCAGTAAACCCTTACAGCACCATAAAACTCGATATTGTTTATGTTAAAAGTAAATAAAGAGAGAGAATATCTTGATCATGCCAGCAAAACATTTTCTTTTGGAAACGTGTCAACCAAAATGATTTCAGAGTAAAAACGTCAAAAAAGTAGGCCTATAGACTAATGTTTATTCACTTTGCTCCTAATTGGAACATTATTTAAACAAATTCCACATTTGTTACTCACAAAAACTTTAGTTTGCATGTCTTTGGCAATTTTATATGCCCTAAATGCTTGTAAGATTTCACTGACGACCTTTACTGCATTGTAAACCTTGTGACAACGTGTTGTACATGAATATCTCTCCACAATCAAATTATAAGGAAGATGTCACACGCCCCCATTCCTCCCCACACATTATTTGGTAAAATGTAAAATAAAAGTCTCATAATAATCAGTAGTAGAATTCAGAATTCCGTTTTTTATTTTCCTATACTGAGAATACACTAGTTGTAAATTACTCTACCGGGCAAGGAACTTCTCACACTGGTCATGAAAGTTTTAAAAAAAGGTTTGTGCTTTGAATAACTTATTGTCAGCCCTATCCATAACCACTGATCGGGATATTTACCTTACCATGGTATTGCATGCATATACATATACAGCCTATATATTAATATATGCTCAACAATTTTCGTTGTTCTCCATCTACAGGCGCCCCGTGGTACCCGTTGCACACCCGGACCCGAAAGAAACGTAAACCTTACTCCAAACTCCAGTTGGCAGAGCTGGAAGGCGAGTTCATTCTCAAGGAGTTCATCACCAGACAGCGTCGGAGGGAGCTTTCTGACCGCCTAAACCTCAGCGACCAACAGGTTAAGATATGGTTCCAGAACAGGCGGATGAAGAAAAAAAGGTTGATGCTTAGAGAGCAGGCCTTGTCCTTCTTCTAAGAGAGCTTTTCAGAAGGAATATAGAGCGGCACTATTTTAAATAGCAATTCAGTCATTATGTTCTTGTCTTTTTTTGGATGGGGGGTGTAATATAATTGGATAGCATACCATACAGAGTGTCACGTTTGAGGTCCTTAACAAGGATGTTATTTTCTAAAACAAAACGACCTCATCTGAATTGTCGGAAACAAATCAAGGGACCAAATAATGTTAGTCTAACCTTGAATCACATTTAACGTGGCGGGCAAGTGTCAATAATGGTCAACACAGTGGCAAATGACATCATTTGAAAAACATGTAATTATGGATATTATTTCTAATCATTTATTTGTATATATTTTCTCATAATATTAACAATGAAAAAAGAATGTACTCAGTTCGCTACGGGAATGTCGTTCTCAGTGGTCAACGATTGAAAGGCATTGAAATCAAAGTAGCACATATGTTGATGCGCGGTTTAAAGTTGGATTTCAGATCACTGTTAAACAATTCCTTTAATAATAGCTGTGTTTTGCAAAAAAAAAAAATAACAGAAAGCTATTGATTATAATTAACTAAGGCTATCTGCGACAGTTATTAACATGGATGTACGTAATAGTTTACATGTACATTTCACCGTGGCTTTTAAATAAGAAATACCATGTTTCCAAAATCTAATTCAAGTACTTGAACCCGTGCTGTACTGTATGTAGGCGAAGGGTGACAGTGGGTTAATCTATAACTAACTATTAGATCGCAGAAGTTAATAAGACAGCTTTGGGTATATGCAGTTAAAAACCTTAGTAATTTCTGTGCAATCCATCAGTCAATCACGTGCTCTAGGAGAGGTGCCTGGCCACGGTCAAGGACAACAACTGGCGCCCAGACAACTACGGCGGCCAGACCCATTAGACTTGTATTCTAGATCTGTTTTGATTTCGTCTGGATATTGTGTTTTGATATTGCTGCTAAATTAACACTTTGATTTGTCAAAATCGATTGTGTGGTACTACATTTATCATCCCACTCAAACACACACACCCACACACACACACAACCTTTCTAAGTTGCCAGTACGATAAACTATTTGAGGATGTTTTGGGGAGGGGTAGGCAAAGGACCATGCTTCTATTTCTCTGCGGAATGCAACTAACAGCCCCAACCACATCATGACAATTTAAATGGAATGTTTTTACAGCAACAATCATTTGCGGCCTCGTCTAATATATTTCTTTGCGAATGCTCGGACTCATCATTCCCTCTTTAGATTTGAATTTCCTTTTTCTATGAGCAGTTGTCATGGAATTGGGATACATGTCCAAGCTACCAGGGCACGAATGAGAGCAGGTCTACTTTTGCGAAACGCAAAAAAAGTGCGCCAAGATGTAATTCCAAATCAATTTTAAGTGGGATTCACACCAAATACTAAATATAACGTTCTATGCATTGAGTATTGCTTGTTGTATGTTATATAATTTATATTAACATTGTAACCATTGACATAATGAAGGCTTTAAGTAGAATGTAATGTTATAAAAAGTAACCTAGAAATTATAGCGGAATTGTTGTCCGCGTGATTTTGTTTGTAAAAATGTTGACTACGTTTTCCTCTCGGAATTCTTTTCATTATGATATATATGTGATAGATTCAGTTTCCCAAAAGCATCATTAAGGCTATGTTTATTGATAACTAGACCTATAACGCTTCTGTGAAACCCGTCTCTGAATGGTTTGTTTTGCTCAATTTCCGTCTGTCTGTCTGTCTGTCTGTGTCTCTTTCGCTCGTTCTCTCTCTACAGTGTTGTTGGTTATGTTACGTTGCGTAAAGGCACATGTTATATTTTAAAAAATTAATGTTTTTCGATAGCTGCATTTTAGAGTGACCAATGAGATTGATTTGTGTTGTGTCGGTGTTATGCATTCTTATGTAACATGTGTGTTCAGTGTATAACACATTGGCGACGTTCTGCCCTGTCCGAAACCAATATGAATAACATGAATGTTTATGTGTATGTGAAAGTTTTATTATGTCTATTAAAATGTAGATTTTTATATCATTATCCTGTTGTTGGTGTTATTATCTGGAGTGAAAAGTAACATGAATCGGCTATTTTTTTCAAGTGGAAGTTTTATTCTTGTTTTTCTGTTTGTAATAATAAAAAATAATAAAATAATTTGAAGAGCACACGCCATTCTGTTATCCGGACAACCAACACAATCATGCAAGCGTTAAGCGTTAAGCATATATACCGAGGCTCCCATGGCTTTTTTGGTTTGTCTTTTACAGGCTAAAAACATTTTATACAGTTGTGGCATGAGGAATTACATCAATAAATCCAGCCATATTTTGTTTTTACACAAGTTAGCCGTAACAAGTTATATTTTCACAAGGCTGCAAAGAGGAAGCAATAAAATATTTCCACTGAAACACTTTCTGCCGCATGCACCACCACAAAATAATCAATAGGCTGTCCATCATAAATGTTTATTTTGGAGGATTGCCTATCTGTTTGTATTGCTTTAGTCGCGCATGTCTACATTTTGCTCAATACATTCTAGATTTTAAGTTGTAACAACACTGGTTTCTCAGCAAAGTGTTTAAGCCTTAAAACCATTGAACTGTTCTTCATTTCCAGAGGCAAAATAAATCAGCGGCAACCACTTGTTTGCGTTCAAAATTACATGTTTCTTAAGCAAAATTAATGCTACACTGCTGGATTTCTGGCACTGAACTTTACGCTTTAAGATAAAAGTGCAATCCGATGTCCATGCACACATAGATGTATCCTACCTCTGATCACAAACAGGCTCCTTCTATTCGACTTGACATTGGGTTCAGTTAAAATATGAAATCACTTTGGACTTCAGTAAATACAATTGTTCTTTTGTCGTTGATTAACCTAAAGACTATCAACGTATGTTAAGTGTCTAGGATGCATTAAAATCAATTAATAATACAATAGACTCTCCAAAAAGCACTCTCCAAATTTGCACGTTTTATTTAAAAGCCTTTTTGCGATTCCCTTAATTATTTTGACGTCTTTATCGAACCTATATACTTTGATGTAAAAAATGAATTAATAAATACATGAGTGCATGTGATATAAGTGGCAACAGAGTAATATATTAGTCTTTTGCAG
Organism: Esox masquinongy; assembly: GCA_016801175.1. NCBI lineage: Eukaryota > Metazoa > Chordata > Actinopteri > Esociformes > Esocidae > Esox > Esox masquinongy. Next base: position 163,426 of record JACXGI010000081.1, on the reverse strand, counting down.
TTTCAGTGTACTTCAAGCATTACAATGATCGTACCACATGCGTGTTATTTATGAACCAATTTGAATTTGTTTCGTTTTGTGTCGTTCTACAAATTGTCAATAGCTACTGATAGAAAACAGAAAATCAGGATCAGTTTTCTCTATTCAAATCTTAAATATTAATCATTCCTCAACATTGGCGGATCAGCACCTAGAGATATTAAATATTACCACCTATGACTGCAAATATATTTTTGAGCCTGCGCACTGCATGCTTATAGGTAGGCTACCCAATACCCAGAAACATGAATACGTCAGTGCCCAAACGTTATCACACACAAAACATGAAACACTGTTTTATCCTCACCTATTTGTTGCAATTGGAAACTCTTTGGCAATGTCATACCCCTTTATCGAACTTCGTTCTGAAATATCTGTTGTCAAAAATTGAAGGCTTCAACATGTTTATTCCATTTGTTTAATGGACATTTTATGGAAGTACAAAAAACGCATCTAACGACGCTCTAACGACTGGTTTGAATAACTAGTTGATGTGCAATGGTTTTTAAAAGACACATTTCGGAAAGCTCTGGGACCAACTAAAATACTGTAGGCCATAAACTTAACGCCACAAAGACACTGAGCGACAGTAACCCTATCAAACATTTCGATTTGGCTATACCTAGCTCTAAACCAAGACATGCCTGTCACATCAAGGTCAAATGGAGTTTGGGCAGCGGGCTAATGCGGTAGTAACAGCAAGATTGGCTCTTTTTATGCTCTTTTTATCCACTCCTGTTTTTCCTATCAAACAATGGTGTAGTCTTCGGGTTTAAGTGGCACGTCTGAAAGTCTTCATCTTTTTCTAATTGCAGAATATGCTCAAATAATATATTGCTATATCTTCCTCATACAATAATATCTAAGCTTTGTTTTCACCTTAGCCTTCAAATAAGTTTATATAGCCAAGGCTAGTACGAATTTTCAATGTTTAATGTTCAAAGGGAGCTGCTAAATGTATCTGTATATTGTTAATGATCCCGGTGTATGATAGTACAACGCAGTCATAACGGAGGTGAGGTGCCATTCTGCGTTGCACCATGTCTATAATCGTCCGTTAGCTCAGAAACAGTCGTCGTGGTATGTTGGCCACATACCACAAACCTCCGATGTGCGTTTTTTCTATTAGATTCCGGTTACCAACAGGAAAAAAGAACTCCAAATAAATGTTGTCATATGTGCAAAAGTTCTGAAGTTTTTAGCATGTAGGGTTCGAACCACCCGATGTATAATGTTGGATAACCAACAGACAATTTTGACTTTGAGACGTCTCCAGAATCTTTTAAGTCGGGTTGTCTGTGAGGCTCAAAGGTCAGAGTTGTGTACTGCTTTGAAACAGACCTTGAATGTGAAACCAAGGCCTCCCCCTGCAGAGCGAGAGGGCTATGGAGAAAGGGAATAATATTGGTGTGTCTGCGCTCTATTTTGAGACACATCCAAAAAGATCGGTCCGACAAATTAGTCTGAAGAACTTTTATACTGTTTTGATAGGTCCATTTGGCTTTTAGCCACTATATACGTTACAAAGATTGCTCTTTTGAAACTACGGTAAAATAAATAAAATATTGTTTTAGACGCAATCATTTGCAGTTATATTGCAGTTTGTGTCTGTGTAGTGAGATCACGCATATATAGTTCTTTATGTGGCCTACCATGTAGTCCTAAACGTTTTTATTTACTGACTAGGTGAAACGTAAACCTAATTAAAATATTAAATTGAAGTCGGCACACGGGTTCATAAAGATAAAATGTATAGTTAAAGTGAAAATCAGTGTATATCAAACATCTCTGTACGATGATGACAGTTTTTACGCGTGAGGTTTGCGAATAAAAACTTTTTTTTCAAACACTGCTGTAAGTGACAAGATTCATGGGTTTGCAAAAATGTTATTTTGCTCAGTCAGAATACTTTCCACACCATTAACAACTTTGTAAATAGGCTACGTTCCTTAGTTTCGCTTCAATTTCATATATTTCATATTAAGTTAAATTAGGCTATATCATAGCCTAAGCAGTAAGCAGGGAAATTAATATTGTTCAGAAGATTTTATCTAGTCTTTGGATTGATAAAAAAACATTGAAAAAATATACGAAGTTATAGTAAGTATCCTAAAAGAAATACAATTTGAATGTCCATATTTGGTGGGCTATAACAAAATACAGCTATTTTGTTTCGTTAGTAGCTATTGTCTCAAAACATTTGGCCTAGAAAAATGTTTCACTAGGTGTTGTCTTTTTTTTTAGAAACAGGAGGTTGCTTTGTATGTGGGTGCATGAGTGTGTGTGCGCGCGCGCACGCATGTGCTTTAGTTTGTGCGAAACAAAGAGAGCGAAGAAGAGAGACCTACTGTCAGTTTAGTAGGCCTGGAGGATTCGCTGTTGTTTTGGCTGTAGATAAGGACTAGCTTCAGTGTCAACCGATGTAGTTGTAGTTTAGCATACATGTCTTCTGTAAAAATGTGTTAACATCATATTTGGAGCATGTACTACTTGTTTACAGACATGTTTTTTCACAACAATAAATTAAAACAGTCATACTTGAATAATGAATCTGACGTTATAACGGATAACACATCATATCCAAGCATAAGACACAAGTGTATCACACTTTCTGCGGTGACTAATTTACTGAAACACGCTTTTTTTACCAAATATTCTTCAAATGCATCGTTCACTGTCCCCTGTTCATTCATTGATCAGTGTTAATTCAGTAGCCTAAGACTTATCAAAAGATACTACATGGATTCGGCACCAATGCGATTGGCAGTAAAATGGTACTGTGGAGTACTTTTAGGCTAGCCTACTTACTGCACCGTTTGACACACATTCAACAATGTAACGCTTATTTAAGGGGCATGGTGACGCTCCTAAAAATGAATGTTGATAGGCTATTTGATATGTTTAGTCTGGGAAAACGAGAACGTTTCTAACATACTATTTGTCTATATTAAATTGTTTATGTCTGCACGCTGTTTTTGTTTGATATCTTTAGACATAAAGTACATTTTATGCACGTTCATGGCTATACTTTTTACTTTTACACACGCTTTGGATGTAGCTTCAAAATAGACATGTTAGGAAATTGTCTAGGTCATCTTCATTATCCCGCGATGTAGAATCTTGACTGCTTTACATATTCGTATTTTACTTGCCAAATAAAGGTGGGCTACAGTTCTGTTTTCAGAGTTGGATATCAAAGAAACTAACTAACGGTCTAAATAAGTGCACCATACAAATGGCCGTTCAGTGTTTTGATGTTCAAGGTTTCAGCACATTTGACCCAGCGGACCATGCTGCACATCTTCCCTGGGTTTCCTGCCGTCTATGTGGGCGGGGACCCCCATTCAAATTGAAGGTCAAGTTAGTAGGCTCCTTATATGGGTCTCCACTATCCATCGCAAATGTTTTGAGAAAAGAGCAAGAAAGATCGGTTAAAAAGAGGGGGATGTAAGCCCGTTCCAATGAGTCCTGTGGTTGTATATTATTTTAACGTTCTCGTTGAGTATTAAGAAAGACTTACAACGTAGGTTGATCGAAAGAGACAGGAGGGGAAAGGGTCCAGAGCGCGTTTTTTAAAAATAAATTGTTTCTCGATGAGAATAGAAGATGTAATATATCCAAAGTGATCAGGATGCCAACATCAAAAGCGGCAGTCTGGGTTAGATCTGAAGGAAGCAGTTGAGTTTAAAAGGAAATTAAACATCATAAAGACAGAGGCTCATCAGGGGCCCACTGCTTAAGCGCTACCGAATCCTGTAGGAAACAAAGACGGATATTCGGTAAGAAAATAAAGATTATATTTCCTCCCTCCTAAATCAACTTCATTTTTCAGATTCTTAAGGAAAAAAGTTCTACGCGTTTTTTGTGGTCTTAGGTCGTCGAATGCCAAATGCCTCAAGTCAATGAAAGTTCACTGGGTATTTTGGACATGTTAATGCGTTTACTACATATTATATCCAATTTAACAGGAAAGCATAGCCTAACATTTGACATGCATTAGCCTAGCTAGTAGGCATAATCCGAGCAACGCTATTTAGCATGTATTTATTTTTTAGTTAATCCACGTATTTCTGGGCAATTAGGCCCAATATTATTTTCAAAATAGAATCAGGAGATTTATATGCTACGTTTAATCAAAATGGTATAACATTTGTCGAATTAAATAATGCATTACCTATATGTGATGAGGTACACACTGCAACCTGCAGTAGGCCTACGGAAAGATGTGCCAACCTCGCTAGGATATCAATTCCTGAGGTTAGATGACGACGGTCATCAAATAACCTATTGGACCAACACAAAGACACAATTTGAGGTCGATTCCATTTCAGTTTAGATTGGTCAGTGGACACAAATTGAATTATTTGAATTATTTGTTAGAAACCACCATTCAAAATAGGCTACAGTCCACATCTATTCATTATGTTGACCATGCAAGAATGAAATGTAGTAGGCTGGTACATAATCCTTCGACCCGATGACACATCATTTAACCCCACATTTGGCAATTTCTATACAGCTATCTATTAACTATTTGCCTGAATTTACTGATAAGGCTTTGGTGGAACCGTTTGAGTTTGAGTGAGTATCATTATCAATTGTTTTCTATTATTGTCAGTCTTAGTATTACCAACAAAGACTGTTTATATGGTATGTTTCTTTTGGGTATCTTTTTGTGGGGTAATGATTTCCACAGTATATTAGGCATAATCTGGTTTGCAAAAAGCAAGTTATTTGATAACGTTTTTGTTAATCTAATTCATTTTCAACGTCATAAATACCTCAGGTTACAGGTTTTGACCAGTGGTTTCATTGTTATTCATTGACTCATTGTCAGAAGAGGTAGAAAGGGGAAAATGTTCTGTAAATTAAAGAATATTTTTACGTTTTCCTTCGTGCAATTTTTAGGCAGTTAAATAACTATACTGTGGAGTGAAAAGGCATATGTTCCATGCATAGGCCTACATACTCCACACAAAGAGAACCGTCCTTAGCACGCGCATCACATTAGGCCTATTCATTATTATTTACCAGTAGAAGCTTTTGAAATTGACAGACGTAGTCATTAATAAAGCCATCTACAACAAATGAAGAAAAAAAATATGATATGGAATAGGCGTAACAGAGTTGTTTGTGGAAAGTATGTTTCGCTGGATTTAGTAGGCCTATTCATGGATAAGCATAACACAACAAATATAGCTTGTATACTTGCAAAAACAATTATTTAAAATATATTTATCTAAAGTATATGCTTTTTATTCAATATTTCATGATATATATTGTATACCATTACCACGTTTTGTCTCTTTTTATCAATCGTGATCTTGGAAATTTAGCCGCAATTTACGAAATCTATTTATTGTTTATATTTTAATAATAAATATCAGTTTAATATAGCCAGTAACCTTTAGAAAGCGTATGCTTTATACTGCCCAAATTAGACGCTTAACAAAAACAATTTAATTTATAGGCTACTCCTAAATCCCGTGCAGATTACAATTTATTAAGATTATTGATGTATCCTCTATTTTGCTTTAAATATTTGTAAAACCAAACTTGCACAACTAAGGATGTAATGATATTAGCATACTTACTGCACAATTAACTCCTGGTACAGTATCTTCAGCTAATGGGCCTATGTCAAAACATGCACCTTCGCTGCGGCTCGTTGCTTTGGCCAGGGCCCAGGTGTGACCATGTCCTTTTTTGTTGATGCTTGAAACTGTTCACAGCTCATACAACCGAATTTAATAGGTCGGCTTACATCCAGTTAAAATGATCTTGGCCATGAGGGGAAAATAATATTATTTCACATAATTGCTTGCCATACTGAACGTTTATTTTAGCTCGATTGTGGGTATAGTCATCCGAGGGTGTTAACTTGGTCAATTTCTTAAGAGAAATTAGCCTATACCTGTTTCTCAGTTTGGCCTCTATTTTGATTATTTCACTTTGGGTGAAAACTAGGTTTGTAGTCTTATTGGTTTACTGTGAGCGGTGCAATGCATTTCCTAAATTCCACTACTGTTTAAGCCTTCTTCCCAAAAGTTTCAGGACGCGAGACATTACTGACTCTTGGGGATATTACAAGCATTTGCATACACAATTAAATGTAAACGTTTTAGAGAGATGCATAGTATAGTAGATGCACAGGATAAATACACATCTACCTTGTGTTCTATGTAGAATTGTATTATTTTGTTTTATATACTATTAATCGTAATATGTAGTATTGTGTATGTGTTTATTATGTTGTGTTGATTCCTGCCTCGACCCCCGCCTTTGACTAGTCTTCCTGTAATGAGGATGCCAATAAAATACCAAAAACAACTGCGCTAACTTGAAAAGTGCACAGAGGCAGTGGTGAATCGTTTTTGGCCTTAGTGGAAGCAATGTATCCGCTTATATTCAGATACTACAGCCAATGTCAGCTAATGTACAAATGGTCTGCACCGAGCATGAAATAAACAGTGTAGCCGGTATGTTCAAATGGAAACCAAATAGTGCACTTGGCATCTCTGCAGCGTGGAAGCAGGCTCTTAATGGTCATACACAGCCGACAGTCCCAGGAAGAGGATACCATTTTTATGGCAAGCTATTTGTTTATTAGTTCTACTGCTCTCCGGGTGCAGTTTATGTGTGCGGACATTCAATCTAATCTTTTGCTGAATGTGACAAGAGATATACAGATATTAAAAGCCAACACTATTGCTAACATTAGCCTAGACTCAATGAAATTATAATGTGGACACGTCTCATCTTGCATGTAGTCTATGAAATATTGAACACAGTAAACACATGCCAATGACAATATTACCTATAGTCATCTCATCCATGTCTTTTTCGAATATCCTGAGTGTTCTAAATGTAAATAATTAAATGTTTACAAATGTTTGTAAACTCCTCCATTCAAGATAAACAAAAGCCTGCTAGGCAAAGAGGCGAAGAAAAGTGTGTTTACTGCGGCTATTTCGTCTTTATGGTGGCCGCTTACAGGATTTTGGTGGTCAAATTCAAGTGCTGTGTCTGGGCAGCTGTCTGGTTTCTTTGTATTTGGCCTCAGGAGTCTTGCGCCTAGATCTTTTTATCTTAAATAGTACTTTTGAACAAACTCTCCACCAAAAATCTTACCCTTTAGAATGTGACACCGACCTCAAAACCACCTGACCTACTCAAGTCTATGGGAATATATTCAATGTTCTAATTAGTTCTCCAATTGTAATTCATTTAATTTCAAAACACGAATTTATTACACGATCAATGGAATGGACTGACAATGAATTGTCATGTTTGTTTCGCAGCATAATTGTAAATTATGTTAAATGAATAACAGACCTTTTCCTTTTGGATAGTTCAATGAAACGATAATTTGGTCTTTGAAAAAATGTTTTTATATTACGGATGATAATTGCTGTATCTTTTTGATGCGAAATTGCACAGAAGAAACCATAGGCTACTCGAGAGCTTGCATTCCTTTTATAGGCCCTTTCCCTTTGTAGTATTTTATTCACAATGTGCAAAGTGCAAACGTGTATGGGAATGTTATGGTCAAGTCATTTTATAGTTGGGTTAACCTAGAAAATAATTCAGATAAGTTTAAACCAGTGGAATGTTATAAACCTAGTATTAATCCCTAAATGGACAAACGATTACAATGATAGTAAGTAATTTGTACACAGGCTAAATAAATAGCCTACTGAGTACGGTATCAGCAGCAACAAGAAATCTAGATACTGGAATCCGGAATGATACCAAACATATTGTGAACAGGCATGGATATAGACACTCCCTCGCACAAACTGCATACACACATTCACAGTATATAAAGTTGAATGTATTTTTGCTTTTTGACTGTTTCCATGTCACCAAACGCTGGGCTGTGTTCTCTCCGTGTACAGACAGATGTGTAACAAACATATTTAATATGATAGAACACTCCACTGATCTCGACGCGGAACAATAATCTGCTTTAACAATGGTTGTCATAACGGGATAATTTAACAAAGGTCATTACAACAGGTTAGGTTAACCTAAGGTCATTAATAACATAATACTACCACCAGTAGTGTTGGACCAATGCTATTTACTGAATTGCGAGGTTATATGGAAATTGGACATTAACGCACTGTGATGAATTAATGGAATAATGCATTGTAGGTCTTATTACAATATATTTGTAATAATTTAAGAGTGTAAAGAATTTGTTAAATATGAACTTTAAGGGTTTTTAGATAGGCCTAGTGTATTACCTGAGAGGTATTTCATTGGAAATTGAAAGAAATTGTGAAAACGCTTCAGTGAAGGTTTGCAAAATAAACTTTAGCCTAGCTAGTCTAATACCTCTCTTTATATAAGACGAGTTAACTACATTAGCATGGCCCAATAATAATAATAACAGCCATAATACAATAAATTTTAATGTAAATTTTAATGTAAATCCTTAACATATCGCAATGATGTTTATAGGTTATGACATTGCGCGTGTGCTATTAGGCGTTAATGTTTTAATTACATTGTTTAAAGACGAAAAATGGGTAAGCTACCTGATATTGATTTTCATAATGCTCATGCCTTGTTGGAAAACCAATCGTTTGAACCTTTTATAGGCCTATCTTACCTAAGTGAACCACTCCTACGTATGTAAGTGTTTCAAATTGATATATGACAATATCTACTTTCAATCACGTGTCCTGGACGACTTTAGACGGATAGCGCGTCATCTTGCCTTCCCAAATTTTCTCCTTCTGCAGTTCGAATCTAAAACATCTATCTATAGTGCAAGAGAAAGGGGAGAACGATGTTTAACTCGGTTAATCTGGGCAACTTCTGCTCACAGTCGCGAAAAGACAGGACTTCCGAGTTCGGAGACCGAGCGAGCTGTGCATCCAACCTTTACCTCCCCAGCTGCACCTATTACGTCCCCGAATTTTCTGCAGTCTCTTCGTTCCTGCCACAGGCCCCATCTCGGCAAATCACCTACCCATACTCTTCAAACCTCACCCAAGTACAACCGGTTCGGGACGTTTCTTACGGTTTGGACCCCTCTAGTAAGTGGCACCATAGAGGGAATTATGCATCTTGTTACTCAGGGGAGGAACTGGTACATAGGGACTGCCTTCCGCCATCTTCCACCATGACAGAAATGCTGATGAAAAACGAAAGTGTCTACAGCCATCACCACCACCACCCGAGCTCCAACTACTCTTCACCGGGCTTTTACTCGGGTGTAGGAAAAAACAACGTTCTTCCACAGGGCTTTGACCGCTTTTTCGAAAGCACACTCAGTGGGACGGATAACAGCTTGACAGAGAACTGTGTTCAGAAAGGCGACTCCAGGAAGCTGGATTCATCGTCCCAGCCGCGTGCCGCCCTTCACAACACAGCAAATCCAGAGAAAGACCCCGAGGATGAAGAGGAAAACACAAATTCGGGTTCTTGTGCCTCTTCATCGGGCACGAAAGACGACAGCGCCAACAAAACCAGTCACTCGAGTAGGTACCCGAAGCTGTGGGAAAAGGGTTAAGGGACTAGCCCAGTGTTTTTGTCGGTCAGATTTTATGTGGAGTTTTATAAGCATTCAATGGATTTTATTATAACCTACAAAGCTCTTCCAACAAGAATATTTTTTTACGATGGGAAGTCGCTTTGAAAAAACGATACGTTACAAACTGCAGCAACAATCCCAAGTCTCTGAAATTTTAAGAGCGCACTATTGTGACAAATGCTAACTTTGATCATGAACTTGCGATGGGCTTTTAAACGACGTTTCGCCAGGCTGTTAAGGGTAAAAAGCAATTGGGCAGAACGCTGCTTTTGGACATCCTGTATTTTTTCGCTTCTTAGTCGCCTCCTATAAATGCAGAAATGCAATTGTGTTGCTACTGTGGACGGTTGCTGTATGTGTTTTATCCAGATTCATTGTAGGCCTGAAGGTCAGTTCAGAAAATATATTAAAGTTGTGATAATAATGCTTAGTTTCTTTGCGCTCATCCTCTTCTGAATATGTGCGTAACTTTGTTATGCAACCTTTGAAGTGTAGACTAGTATATTTGTAAGACTAATTATTTAAATGCGTTGAGATTTAGGTTGAGTTTAGGTTTTTAAGTATTTAATCACTACAAATTCGATGTTCTGCTATGTTATAGTCCATGTAAATATGATTAACCATTGATCAGAATAGATATAATTCTGTCCTTCATTAAACAGCGTATCTGAGTCTTCAGGCTGAAGTACACCCAAAGTGTCATGTGGAATAATTTGTCTCTACTCTGTAATAATATCCCACAGATTTGTTTGGCAGTCATGTTATCTAAGTATCCAGTGTTCATGTGCCGTATTATGATGTGAAGGTATTCTCCCCCATAAAAGCCGTATCGCCTATATTGCCATATATGATTGCGGTGTATTGAGAGAAGAAAATAATGGATGTAGTTGGGGGATAAAAAGTACACTGTGTTATTTCGTTAAAGTAGTCAGAACAGCTAAATACGTTATCCATGTTACATTGGACCGTGATACCACTGAGAGCCATTTAGTTTTATAGGCTAAATACAAATGCCTTTTAAATCTCCATACAGTCTAATTTGAATCCCCATGTATTTTTTTACTTGTCTCGTAATGGTTCTTATATTTGAAAAGAGTATAGGCCTATCTGTTAAATACATTTAACCTTGTATTTGTTCTTTTTTATGTTGCTTGAAGGTACACCACGCACGAGAAAGAAGAGGTGTCCTTACACTAAGTTCCAGATTCGTGAACTGGAAAGAGAATTCTTCTTTAATGTTTATATCAACAAGGAGAAACGACTGCAGCTCTCAAGAATGCTAAACCTCACTGACCGTCAGGTCAAAATTTGGTTCCAGAACCGCCGAATGAAAGAAAAGAAATTAAGTCGAGATCGTCTGCAGTATTTTTCTGGCAATCCTTTATTGTGAACTCAAAAAATGTTGTTTTTTTGAGAAAAAAACTCTAAAATTGAAGTCCGTTGGAGTACATGGCCAGTGTCAACTTTAGCTTAATACGAGTGTTAGGTCATGGAAACGCTGGGAGAATAAAGATCAGTTATTCCTATTTTATTTTTATTTTTTTCATTTTTCCTTGTTTTGTTGAACAAATGAAAAAAGACAAAATTAAACATTGACCTCAGAGAAATTAAGGTAAAATATTCCTTTTTCTGTACAGAATTTATTTCCAATTTAAGATTTGTATTCAAACCGTTGCCACATTTGGCCAAATATGTGAAATATTGTAATTGCAAGTAGGCTACGACATTTCTCAGTGTTTTCCTTCTGTTTGATCACATAGCCTGCTTCGATTCACTTGTGAACTCCTGTCTCGGCAGTGAAATTTTTTTACCTCTGCATTTGATCATTACTCTCTCTTTGTGAAATGTTTTGCTACAAAATGAACCAACTCGAGGACAGCCGCAATAGACTTTTCATAGATGGGCTGCAGATCGACTTAGAAATATATTTGCCGCAGCCAAGAACTTGGACACGAAACATTGGTCCCACATTATTAATTTTCTTCCAGATCCTACACAATTATCTCTGTATTGTATATACATATTTCACTTCTTTACCAAATGTTATATTTGCAAGATTTCAGAAAATAACTTGCAAACAATAAGGCTTACAAGCTCTTTAACTATAGTGGGCTTTTTGTTAATGCTTGCCGTTTACATGTTATGCCGAATGAAAAGATGACGACGCGTATATGCATCAGGTGAAATAATGTAGCATTACTTACAAATAAACGAATAGACTATCTTCTTTGAAAGTTTAAGTTATTATTTTTACTCGAATATGTGTTATTATAGTCTGTGTAGTCATGAAGAAGACTTGGGCTTTTAGTTAACAGTAGGGGTATACACCTCAGCTTCATGTAGGTCATTGCTAGTTTACTGGACCAGTTAAAATAGTCATAATGGCAAATTGACAGTTGTGAATATATAGCCTATGCGTATCCCCAGCACGTGGCTGAAATGTAATTTGCAGTCTTACTGAAAATAATAAATATACATACAGACTATAGCCTAAGACCTCCTGTAGTTTGGCTTATTAATTGAAATCAAAAATCATTTGTCAACCCACAAATCAATATAGGTAATAGTAAGATGTGTAATTAAAATATTGCTGTGCTTACAAAGTAGATAACAATTAGGGAGACGTGATTTAAAATGTCACGAATAGCCTTGTGTGGGTGCAAAATGCGTTTCCATTTCACAGTGCTCTTGTTTTCAAGTATGTCTGCAAATAATTAGGGGTGCTGTAATGTTCAATTGGTTTTCATCCATGTATGACCTGTATCTAAAGAAAAACACATTCGCGTGTTAGTGACGTTGGTGAGTTAATGTAATGAGAGAAAGGTTGCGATAGGCATTTTAAGAAATATCCTATGGTCATTTGAAAACTAGACCAGTCCAGTCTAGACACTGTCATAAAGATAGGGGCACTAAATAACTACTTTTCTCTTAATTGCACCGTCTGCCCAGTGGAGTGACATTCTTTCCGTTGTAAATAGTGTGCAGGGGCATATGTGTGCGACTGTTTACACAAAAACATACTTCCCTTTTGAGACATGTCAGAAAACATTCCAAGCGCACAATCTTCACGTCATCTACTATATTGTTATTTGTGCTTGGGAAAACAACACGACCAAAGCTATAGGATATCCACTGAGAGGCTTTCTGGAGAGAAAAAAAAAACGCTCAAGTTTATTGACCATTTGACTAATGTTCTGCTGCTGCTACATGATTTTTTACTCCATACTGCTACAGACTGCATGCATGTAGGCTCGGTCTATATTTCTAATTAAACTGCACCACTAAACAGATATGGACGCCATGGAACGTTTAGGTGTATTTCGATGTCTTGCAAAAAAGAAAGAGATATTGTCTTTGAACTTCCGTGAAGTCAAGGCCATCACCTTTAACCTTACGCAATAAAGTTGAATCAGAGAGGGGCTTAGCTCCTGGAAATGCGGGTACAAACGGGTTAGCCAGCCAATGAGGCCTACGAATAAGACCCGGTCGGGAGGAAAGGGGGATGGGATTTAGAGAAGGGTGTTTAGAGACCCAGAATTGACCTAATAAAACTGAAGCATATAACGTGGTTTTACCTGTTGTCAGTGTGGTATATGATATAAATAATGTATGGTATAGTACAACCCCAACTCTTTGCTATATTGTTGTTTAATATATATTGTTTAGTTTTTCTAGTCTGGCCACCTAATTAGAATAAAAAACGGTTTGTCTATAATGGATGCAGTATGAAGAAGATGAGCATATGTGTTTTCATATTATTTGCTCTAGGCCTAATGGAAATGGAAAACCAGCATTTATATATACAAAACGTGTTTCCTACAGAATGTTGAAATCGGCCAACTAGATATCTTGGGGCAATAGTATAACATATTTTCACATTGAAACGTTTGTACGTATGAAAAACTGTCCCACGCACAAAATAACCTAAACGTTTAGCGTTGTTTTTTATGTGGGCTTTTATGGGCTTCTTCAAAACTACGCTTCAAGCAGTGTTAGTATTAAACTTTATGTAGGTTTAGTAGTTCAACTTCTTCCAAAAAAATATTTTGGCTTGTAGCTAAAGTAAAAAGAAAGCAGCCCCCAAACTAATTTCAAATGAGTTTAGCCTACTGAATGATACAAAATCTGGCGGAGGGAAAGCGGCTTTGGATCAATGTCGGAGATCAAGGCTCTCATACCAGTGCGCCTACTCCCCGCCGAGGGACCTTGGACCTGGACTGCAGAGTTTTTCACTACTCCAAGTCCCTCTCACGGCATCAGATTGCTTACTCTTCTCGGCTTCCGCCTCTCCCCCATTTTCTCTTGTGGGCATGTGCGGAGACTAGCAGCATCTGGAGTACCATGTGAATGTCAAACCTTTTTTTGGTATGGGTCTTTTTTCTGCAATCGTTAGTCTTTTAGTTAGCTATGAATATAGTTATATGAATGCATGCAAGAGGAGTAACGAAAAACAAGGTTAGCTTTTTAACAAGTATTTCTGCGTAAAATATATAGACTGTATAGGCCAGGCCTTGCGCATTATCGCGCCAGGCGACGATAAGCCTATAAATAACCAGCACGACCCAGTGCTGTAATTTGTTTTATTAAGCTTTTGAATACTTGTAAATGTAATGTATGCTAATATCATTTGTATCAGAAGTAACATATATATATATGTGTTGAACGTAGACATGGCGCGCAGTGTATTAGTTAGGTTATGTTAGAAAATGCATAGGCTATATTTTGCATGGTGCATGTGTGTGTGCATATATGAAGGTTATTCATTCGTATTTCGGAATTGTTTAGAAATTTCACAGGATTTGAGTAATATTTTGGTCTAATAAAGTTATAGAATGTAAGGTTGTGGTTGTTTAATGAGTCGGCAAGCGAGGTGACCTATTATCATAACAATTCCGAATGGCGACTATGGGTTATACGATCTTCTTTGAGTTATAGTTTGTCATAGATGTGTTCAACTCCATCGTAATTCCAATAAAATGTATAGTTGTTTTTATAATTTTATGCCACAAAATAGTAGAAAACTGTGAACGTTTCAATCAAAACATGATACTGAACCATGAATTGCATTTAGTTTTCTGAAAAAAGGTTTCACTATCAATTTTATCGTTGATATTACAGGACATTTTAAAGGCATTTGGAAGACTGCTCTTATCTATGAGATTTTCAGATGCACTTGTCTAATTCGTCCCGGCCCCGCGTGGAAATCTTACCTACAACCACGGTGTTGCAAGCGCCATGCTATGCCAACTGAGCTACACTGGATTTTAAATCCAGTTTTAATCTGAAAATACCGCAACAATATTTCCATTGAAATTATCCACTACATGGTTATGCTTGGAGTTACATAATTTTCATTCCTGCATCCATAGTCAATTACTTATTAGAAAGGCCTCCCAGATGCTTTGCTTCGGACCATTGAACACACACTCATTTATTATTATTCCTCTTCCTCCTAACGACTACCAGTTGCCTTAATAATAATCGATACTAAGTACAGTAGTTCGATAAATGGGCTAAATACTATCATTGGTTTTGGTTCTTAAGAAGCAACCTATAAATTCAATTTATTTTCTGGCATACTGTGGACCTATATTATCATAACACTGAATAATACGCGATTTCCAAAAATATTTGCTCTTAAAAATACATAAAAAATATGATTCCGTTGCAAGAATATAGCATTTACATTTGTGAGGAAAGTATTAACAAGTTAGGATTATCTCCAGCTCTGAGGCCAGGTCATTGTGAATGACTTCTCTATTGGAACCATGGATGGCAATAGGCTAACTCCACAGTAACCCAATAACAAATCCGTTTCCGCAAAACAAACCGGTTATATATGTATTAACATTTCGTGTACAGTATAGCTTTTTGTTATTTGATGATTATATTTCTTTCTAAATTAAAATCTCTGTCAGATTTTAGTAAACTAGCGAAGTGTGCCTATATTATCTATCTATCTATCTATATATATATATATATATATATATATATATATATAGATAGATAGATATTAACATCCCTAATCTCTTTCCCAGTGACTTCCACCCAAAGCGCATAAGGTCTGGTGGAAAAACTTGGCCTTCATTAACAAATATGAGAATGTTCTGAGAAATTCCCGCCTTGCTTGTGACAAATTGCAAACAATCCTTAGGTCACTCCCATGTTTACTCCCAGTACTGCCAACTTTAAATGGTACTTGAGACATCCTCACATGATCATAGCCAGTTCTTAGGTCTAGAAGCCGAAAACAAATTATTGGAGGATGTGGTTTACAGAAATTGGGAAAAAAAGGATTAGCAATGATAAGTTGATGATGAGTTCAGTAAGTAATTAAATTAAATCATTATGCAATCGTTTGCGTTATTACAGACTAACAAATATTCAACTATAGGGATAGACAATGATTATTGCCATTCAAATGTGTTTATTGTTTACTTTTTATTGCTTGCAGGACGAAACACTAAAAGCATAATCAATTGGCTAAAGGTTTGCTCAAAATATGACACCAAATAATACTCAGTCTTAATGCATTTTAATGTACACTTGAGAAAAAGTGCCTTTAAAGACTAAAATAGCGAAACATTTAAGGAATCACATTTTAACTATCGATATAGGCCACAATACAATGTTTATAAACCAAAAGTATTTTTTCCGCTAATCCATTTCTTTTTGTACTTTCCTACCGTTTTTATTCTTACTTTGTAAGCTTATCTATCAGCCTATGAAAAGTTTGCTAGAGCTACAGTTTTCAGTAATTGTACAGTATTGTACTGCTTTGTCCAAGAATAACTAAAGCCTACAGTATGTATTTATAAACCAGCAATGATGTTTCGTTGTCGCCTTTCAAAATATAACTATTATATAAACAGATTATACAACTACAGGTTATTCGGAAGAGTCATTGTCCAAACCGTAGGTTTTTGCCATTTTTCCCTCTAAATGACAACACTCATGATGTGAAATAACTGACATCCTATTTATCTTTCATCCTATCTCTTCTTTTGCCAGCTCCATCGTTCAATTTGTTAACATTATAATATTTTAACGTTTGAATGTTCCCGAACATGTCATTTGTATCTGATCTGTCCTGCTAGATGGCGCCCTTACTCTGTCCTAGAGCTAAAGACTAGACAACTTGACCCCTAGTGACGATGGCGGTCTGGTGCATCAAGGCCACTTTCAAACTCCTATTGGTCTGAAAGTCACGTGGCAAGCCTCGTTCAACCATATTGTTGCTCCACCCCCCACAACTTGAAAGCTAGCGTTCTGCCAGACTATAGGCCTAGTCCTCTAGGAGGGCTCTGATGTGGTCCATACAAATGAGAAACAACAATAAAATAGAATTACACGTAGAATGTCATGTGGAACATTTAGTAAGTAGGAGGATCCTCATTGTGCTGAGATCGCCAAGAGGTCCTACCCCGAGTTCTGCCACTGTACGACATTGAGAAAGTATGGAATCGTCTCAGACTCTCCTAAGTGGAAACATCATCTACTACAAAAGCAGCTCTCAGCATTCATTAAATCAACATGCTTTTTGGGCTCAAAATAACGGACAGTCAAAGAGGACTCAGTGTGCATCCTATATTGCTGGAATTTAAATGGACGCTTGGAAACTTGTTACTCCTACACTCGCAAAGAGCCCCAAGTCAAACACATGAACGTTCTCGTCCGGAATTCTCTAGAACCTGTCAGCGGTAGCCTACACTAGGAAAAGAAGGTGCTTGGCTTTGGATCAGATTGTGACTTCTTTGTGATCGAAACGTCGACAGAGAACCCAGAACCATTTAACGTCAACCATTAATGACTGGCATAGAATACAGTTCATTTGAGAAGAACCACCCTGGTCAGAGAAAGTGTCCTTAAAACGGAAGGTAGCCCAACTAACTCAAAAAGTGAGGTTAAAGGTAACACACACAAACACAAATACTAACACGTCGCGGTAACCCGCATAGTGTTTGAGTGCGCGCGCGCAGAGACACAGACTCAACACACAACTACTTTTTTTCTAAAACACACAAACACACACACAAAAACTTAAAAACATAAAATTACAGATAGCTTAGCTGCTAGGCGTTATGCCATTAGTAAAAGTCTAACGCCAATCTCAACAATACGCCTGCAGTACTTAAAATAATAAAACGTTATTTAGGTTCTTATGTGCTTTTAATTTATGATTGTTTTATCTAATTAATTTTACCACGAGAGGCCGGTTTTATGTGCAGACACAGAAGATATATAAAATCATGTTGAATGTAGACTTTATCTCTGTCAGGGAAACCGTCACAAGAAAACGTTGGCAATAAACAGTGTAGACAACCATGGGCCTTATACGTATTAACGATTCTTGGCAGGTCAACGGAACGGGTGTTTGTGGTTTGTGTTTTGCAGCTTTTCCACTTCTGAAACCAAAATTGCAAACTAAACGTTGTCCGTAAATATTTTTTGAATGTATGAAACAACAGATATATAAAGCATATCCAGCCTAACTTCAAGTTATTGTGTTTTGTTCTGTAGGCCTACGTTCAGAAGGAAAAATCATGATATATGATATTCATGATATTCATATTTGTTCATTTTTAAAACAATTCTAAGGCGTGTTAATGAGCATAACGAGGCCATGTCGCTGGCATTAGATATTCGCACTAACGGAACTACATTTTATGTAGCCTAATATCTTCTCATATTTAAATCAGACAGATACGACATTTCTATGCCCCTGCTGTTAAAAACAACATATAAGGCTACAAAACCATTCAAGTTAGTCCTTTTTCTCCTTAAATCTGATTGATTCGTTACAATAGGCCATAATAATACACTGATGTTACAAAATGACTCAAAATGTTTCAAAAATGTATAAAGTATTAATTGAAAAATCATAAAAATCATTGGAATAGTCTGACCTGGTACGTGTATAGCTTTGCACCGTCTAATTCCTAGTGTATATTTCGCACTGTCTAACTCCCAGTGTATATTTCGCTTTTATTTCCCTATATGAACGTTGGTATTATTTATTTTATTATTTGCGCCAGCTCTTCCGTAGTCCAAGGCAAATTACACTATACACCCGTATGTAAAAACAATGTTCCCCATATTAATTAACCATCGATAATTTTCAATGATGGCCGGAGATGAATTTTTTATAGGCTCTCTTTTTTCGTTATTTACGAAATTCCTTAGTGGTCCACTACATAATATATCTTAAATTAATCTGGGCGGTACTCCCTGAGCACAAACAAGTAACCCAGCCCTCCAAAATAATACACGAAACAAAATAGCCTGCATATTAAATCCAGTTTTGTAAACCGCAAATGCAATGCTGTAAAAATGGTGCAACGGATAAAAATGGTGCACAGCTTAGTTAAGCGTTGTTCTAAACTTTTATACTAAATCTAAAGTAATTTTCTTTAGAGTTTAATGAAAGCAAGATTATTATTTCAGCACCGTTTGGTTTGGGACCAGGCCCGGCGCCTGGGGGACTGAGTGACTAAGGGGGCAGTTAAAAATGGCAAGGGGTGTAATTTTTTTGGCGATTTTTCTATAGGATATTTAAAACTTAAATTGGAGGGGCAGAAAATTCAACTGTTCCAAACAGGCCCCTCGTGGCGCCGGGCCTGTTTGGAACAGTATCATTGCACTAGCTTTGATGAATCCATGAGGACTCATTTTGATAGCCTTTTTTATTTCACTGAATCTCAAATCAGGACTTCGATATCAATTCATTACTTATCACCTCATTATAACCTGAACGTCCTTTGCATAATGCCAAGACACAGGCATTACGTATTGCATTACAGCTGTCTAGGTTACACAGTTTCATCACATATTAGGCTACGTTTAGGAAACTCAGTGAGAGTCACTTTAATTTAACTCATTTCTTTACAGGGTACATCGAGTTAGAAAATACCATAGGCAACTGGATCTCAGCGAAAAGAGGACCTAAACTGGAGTTCTTGATCAGCATGCTACCTAATACCAGAGCGCCGCCTGTAGATCAACAAAAGTATTGACTTGTCTAACACTGGTCAAAAATAGGTTCCGAATTGACATGTGAAACTCAGGAAATTAAACTGGCAAAGTTAAGTGATAGAGGTGAATTATTGCTTTATGTCTGTACTTAAAGCCTTATTTGAACATGGGTATCCAAGAAGATTGCATTAAGTCGGCTGCACCGTGAACGGTTTTGTTGTTTTCAAGTTTTCATTAATTAAGGGCGACAGTTTAAAGGTAGGGTCAGCCTAATGACGATGCTACGAGAAATACTGCAAATATTGCGACAAGTGACATCCAAGTCTTCTCTTCAACTGCGCCTATGCAAAAGTTTGTTTCAAGCTGTTACAGCTTAGTAGTCAGTGGACCAAAACAAGGGAAAAGTTTAGCATCGCTCTTTAACGTTTGTAGAAATTGCCCTACTTACCAGTTTTTGCGTCTACGTAAAATAGTCCTGTCGCTCCCCAGATGACCTTGTTTTCAAAGGCTGGGTGTTACAGTTGTTATAGAAGTGATAAGTATCAAAGCGAGTCAGCTGTTTTTTCCACACTTTTATGGAAATATGTTGTCAATGGTGTCTTCATTCGATTATAAATGGTATGTTTGTTGTTGATGTTGTTTACGGGGGGGGCGTTTTTTACTATTGTGAAAGTTATGTCTATTGTACATTGCATCATAAACTGCATGCACTTCCAAAGTATTATCGTATGCATTTGAGGCCAAATGTTTGTAAAGATGTTAAATAAATAAAATGGATATGAAGCGTCCTTCCTTCCGCTTTGTGTCTTTTATATCTTGCTTTGAAAAAGAAGGGAGTGGGAAAGGAGGTTTACGTGCAGATTTAATCTAGGCATACATGGTCTAGGCTAAGTGGAAATACCCGACATAGCGTTGATTATAATATTAGCGAGGTGACCACAATAAGTCAAGGTCATAAAACAGTAATGTAATGAGGCTCGGAGTACAGCGCTAGGCATGGGTTTTATGATCTGCAAATATAATGTGTGCTGCAGCAGTATAGATGCGTAAAGGTGAGAAGGAGGATGTCTACCCATGCATGGAGCTGCGCTGTGCTGGGGACTGGTTTCCACGTCAACACGCCACTGCATTCATCGGATGAGGGGAATGCGACATTCTCTAACAGATGATGGAGCAAATAATGTAGCGAGAAGAGACCGGGTGATTACTTTAAGGGAATAAATATGATGGAACATAAACAGCTACGAGACACGACTGCAGAAACATGGAAACGGATCCACGCATGCAGCCAGGGTTGAAG
The DNA here is from genome assembly GCA_016801175.1 of Esox masquinongy. Lineage (NCBI taxonomy): Eukaryota > Metazoa > Chordata > Actinopteri > Esociformes > Esocidae > Esox > Esox masquinongy. The sequence goes on along the minus strand of JACXGI010000081.1, from coordinate 142,571 downwards.
GTAGGAACAGCCGTTGGCTTTTCTATTTTGGGATTTGGAATAAAACACGCTTGGATTTGTTCATTTGACATATTTGAAACTGAAAATACTCTCATTTCCATAACACAGGAGGTCTTTCGTGTTTTTCTGTTGCTCAATTTGAATCTCCTGCATTCATTTGAGATGCGACCAACGACGTGTGTGGGTTATTTCTTGGATAGGGTTATTAGCTGCTTCAATAGAGTTTGGATTATAACGTATTCTGGGATGGTTTTTTATGTTAAATTTACATCATCATTGGATGGGTAACGGATGTTTTGTCGTCTGAACCGACAACTGCAGATCCCTTGGTTCGTGGAGTCTTATCCTGTTGAGTAAACATGTGAGTTAAAAACATTTTACAAAATACGAATACTCCTTATAGACGTACAATCACGTCGTCGACGTTACAGTAACCCCTTATGTTCATATTTTTTAATTTGACTAATAGGCTCCCACAAATAACATAAAACATATCAAAGTAGTCTTGGATCCAGTATATTGAAGTTTAACAACATGCCTATCTCTGATTCATAAACAGAAACGAAAGTAGCATATCGTTACAATTATTATTTGTATTTATTTTTATAATTCCTCCCAACCGGCGCGGTGGAGAAATGTGATATAGTAAATAATTGTCAATGGATTGTCTTTGCACGTTCAGCTGATGCGTGGTTTAGGTAGTTTCATGTTGTTGGGATTTACTTCCTGGCTCCGCAACAAGAAACTGCCTTGATTACGTCAGTTCGCCTTCATCAAGGGCGCTCATATCCGCCAGATCACATTCAACTCCGGAGTCGCCGCAAATGGCATTGTAAATGAACTGAGACCAATGCTTGCGACGAGAACTTTTTTCATTGCTCTCTCGCTTCATGTGGTGGACACTAAAGGTTCTATTGGCTGCAATAGAATTGGGGTTGTAAACATCACAGGGTAAAATCCTGTTAAGCTTTGTGTTGTGGTGCGGACTTTTGAGGTCTAGCCTTGCAGCGGGATTATTGGCCGGAGGTGTTTTATAGATGGTAGCCTACTCAGCATTCCAGCGACGTCTCCAGGTGCCTAATGGGAGATATGCCAAATAGTAAACTAATTAAGCTATATGCTTGAGGAAAGTGCATTTATTGTATCATGGTATATCTTCCTTATCACATCACGTGTATGGTAATTGAATGGTCAAACAAAATGCCTAAATCTAAATCACACTTCCCCTCGGCTGAAAGGTTACGCAATTATTTTTATCAAACTTAGTTCGGTCACATACACCATTTCGGAAACAGCAACTGGGTCTACATCAGTACATCCGCTAGTCACCGAACCGAAATGTGCAGCGCTCTCTGGTGTCCACTAGAAACAATTTATTAGACTTTTTGTTAAATCTTGTGAGTTTCTTTCAGTGTTTCAACATAGGCTAAATGGGTTCAAAACGGTATCATATTTGACGCGGGTAACACTAGATAGGTTCAATATTCACAATTTCAACGATATCAGCTTCCATAACGCAGAATGAATGTAGGCTATATTAGTCAACTCGCTCTTTCGTCTCAGTCACCCCCAACATTAGACCTATTGACACGGTTACATTGAAATCGTCCACAGAAATCAATCCACTAAAATGTTAACCTCAAAAATATATTTTGCCCCAAGGAGTCACATGCATTGATTCACTTTTACGCACAGACCACAACCACATGGAAAGTGTGTCAAAATATATCTTCTGCAAATGTTAACCATTATAAGGGGGAGTAGGCTTTGGCTATGCACTGGATTGCTGTCTTAATATGACTTTCTTTACAAGGAGTGATTATGTTGGAACGTTTCCTGTCAGTAAGGTCGTTAAGTAGTGGCTTTAAATGTGTTTACGAGTTTGCAACGTTTCTTCAACTACACCAGTGTAATGTCTGTAATAAACGGCATGCTTTTATTAAGACGACTCCAATGTTTAATCCCAGGGCAATTAAACATGTATAATGCAAAAAAATACACTCTCTATTGCATTTAATAAGCATTTAATATCAGAATGTATTACGTTGACCTAAAAAAATGAAAACAATAAATGTATAAATAAATGTATATACCCCTCATTCTCGCCTACTCGGAAAACGCTGATGGGAAAGACAATACAGTCATAGATAAAAACTATAACACCATGTTAGTTAATCGAAATTCAACTCGTATTAATTTGCTGTTAGCATGGTATAGATTAATTCATGGGTGGGCAATCATTTTATTTCAAGGTCGGGCAGATCTCTTTACCGAAAGCAGAAATATATCTTTTAAATACTATTTATCCAATTTTATGTTCAAAAGTAGCCTTGCTTGTTTTTTTAAAATGATAACGATAAATAAAAATATGTATATATTATTTAGAGTGTCAGTCCGCAAATTCTCCACAGTATAGGCTGGAACCAAACTTGCCGTTTTACAATAGGTCCTACCTTATTGCATGCGTTTATTGCAGGAGTAGCCTATACTAATACTTACTGATCCAACCGTACCCAGTTATGTTCTCTTATTTACCCAGGAAACGTACAACATTCAATAAATTCTGACCATAGTTTTTGCAGAACACTTCCTTGTAAACTAGAAATATGTTCATATTATATTTTAACAGCTTTTTTCCTGCGTTTTCATGGTGGTCCAATTTGTGATGATGGCCAGTGATTATTCATGATAGTTCCAACGGATTTTTTCAAAAGTCAAAGATCGGGACATGTGCCCTTCAGAAGTACATTCCACCAAATCATTACTATCACACAGTTTGCGCAACCAGGAAGTATGTCTGAACCAGCTTACTTTAAGGAGAGTGATCTTTTAGCTGACTTCCACAATTGAACTTGCAAGTACAAGAAGTCGCTAGACTACAGATCCCTTTCCAACCACACCTCTTCTAATCCAGACAGTGTTGAGTCAATTTGTAGCATTGTTTGAAGTAGTCCTTGGCACGGCCAGCATTCCTGGGTCACGACGACAGAGCTTCATTGCTTTAGACCGCTGCAGAGCTCCTCATAATTTTTGTTATAAGAAAGAGAGATAGGATGGCTCAGCTCAAATGTCGGTGCGAAACAGGGACGTCGCTAGGCCTATTTTAGGGAGGCTTTAGCCCCCCTAAAATATTAATTACCCCCCCCCCAAATACATCAATATATGATTTATTTTTTTTGTCAACTACTCGGAAAACGCTGATGGGAAAGACAATACAGTCATAGATAAAAACTATTTATTTTTTATTTTTTATTTATTTATTTTTTTTGTCAACCTTTCCATCACATCTAAACTTCTTACAAATTGTATAGAATCGTGTTCATTTGGCAGCATGTTCGGTTGAGTTTGATGCTTTGAACTTAACTCCCTCATCTGAAGCTAGCTGTCTTCTGTAAATAGTAACTAATGTTTATAGTGGTAGGAGAAGTAAATCTGCTCAAGTTCAAAATGTAATAGCACTGGAAAGCAACTGTACGTTTTGCTAATCAATACTTTTTTTGCTAATCAATAATCAACCTTTCAGCTAGCCCATCACCATTTTTATAAAAGTGTATGGAGGTTAAAAACATTTTTTGAGATCGTAAAAATGTCATGTATGGAAATTGTTTTTGACAAGTTGCAGTTCGTGAAATTCGACTTGAGCGACAGACCAGAGGTCATGTAATATCAAAATTTATAATATCAAAGTTTAAATTATTATTTTTTTTTTTTACTGGATGGCAAGAAAGCTAGCTACAACTTTCTAGTAGACACTTCAGAGAAGACTAAGATCTGTCATTTGTAATACAAATAAAAATAAATTATAATGTCATTCAACAAAATAGTCAGGTGGCCAATAATTGGCGATGGCGGCTGATAATAGCGGGTCGTAGTTTTTTTTAGCGACAACACTAATCAATGACTGAAAATATTAATTTCTATTAATGACATGCTAGCTAACATTTGTAAGTCACTAATTATCATCAGGAACACATTTGCAAAACTGTGCGTGTTTCACATATTCATGTTTGTTTGGGTTTGAAGTTAACCTTTTGCAACTTATTCTGTTCAGAGGAAGTGAGATCTTGTTGTTAAATTTTTCTTTTTTAAATTATAATACAATTTTAATGATTTTTTTCCGAGATCAATGGGCTAATGACTAAATCTGTTTTTGAAATGATTCAGAATAATTCAGAGAAATCTCGCTTAGAAACAGAATATACTGTTTGTATATTTTTATATATATATTATATATATTTATAGTTGACAAAATTATTTTGGCTGCATGGTACAGCCGTTTTTGTGACTTTTGTTGGTGTTGGATGGATGAAGACAGAGTAGACTTTATTTTCTTTTATTTAGATAAAATTTAAGTCATATTAGATCAGTGTCTGACACAAACTATGAGACAGGTATACTTTTAGCCAACCTTGACCAAAAAGAACCTTTATTTGATAGATTTTACACCCGTTGTTACTCTAAAAATACATGATGAAAAGATGTTTTGGGGAGTATGCCCAGATCCCCCAAAACGAGGCTTAGCCCCACCATCCGTCCCTGGTGCGAAACATTTTCTTTTCGGGCCGGTTCAAAAAGAATATACTAGAGAGAGCAAAAGATCTGCACTTGGTGAAATGTTATTCACATTTTAATGTATTTATTTCCAGCAGAAAATGTTAAAATAATAATAAAGTATTAAAACAGACATGTCTGTATATATGTGAACCTTATGTGCTATCATTGCTTAAAATCTTTAGATATATATTTTTTTCAGGCATTTTATGCTTTAGTGCGCATGGCTTCTCGGTAAAGAAATGCTGGATAGAAATGAAGTGGACGATTTCAAGGGCAGCTTATTAGGTTCCTTTACAGTTCTCTGAAAGTTCAGCCTTGAGTGGAACTGTTAATATGTGCTATCATTGCTTAAAATCTTTATATATTTCAGGCATTTTATGCTTTATTTGACCGCAACGTGGTGAAAGGCAAAAAAATGTCTACGGAAAGAGCAGTAAATACGATTCAAAGCCATGCTGATGCAGTATGTAAGCACCAAAAGTAGCAGCTTTGACCGCTGGACCATCTTTGGCCACGTTTCTAAAAGTTTAAGGTAACCTCGTTGCACTTACAGTTACGTTAATATTTAATAGACATTACTTTAATCACCTGGACCCTGAAGATGGGTCCATATATTAGCTTGAAGTAATGACTTGAGTAAAACCAACACAAAGCTTGCCATAATGTCCAGTGCGCATGGCTTCTCCGTAAGGAAATGCTGGATAGAAATGAAGTGGACGATTTCAAGGGCAGCTTATCAGGTTCCTTTACAGTTCTCTGAAAGTTCAGCCTTGAGTGGAACTGTTAATAGGGTTGCTTATCGAGAGTACATACACACTTAGTTTAGAGTGTTATATAGACTGCCTTTGAGAATTAAGTTGAATGGAGTGCTAGGTAGAATCAAGTTCTGCTATACACGGGATGCCCACCTGTTATCTATTGCCTTTAGACCCTGATATTACAGGGATGACCAAGAGATTCATTAATGACAGTGGCCCTGTTACTCTCACAATATATTACAACAGTGATTACAATCAAAATGCAAAAACACGTTAAAACAATTCCCAAAACACAGTACAGCATGCTGGGGAAACTGTAATTTCTTATCATAACTTCATAACTAAACTGTTGATGTAATTAATAAAGTTTTGACTTTAACATGAACATAAAAACACTTTCCTCTACACCTATACCAAAATAGGCAGTGATAAGTTCACCTGAAACTAAGCCATACAAGCAAATGGTGAGCTCAGATTGCCTGCCTGCTGCATTCATTTGTTAAGTTTTATCTTTACGGAATCAATCAGATCCAGCTAATGTGTTAGCTCAATGGTATAAAACTAGGCTTATATCAGGGATGTTTGTCAATGTCATTTAAGATCTAAGCATTTTTACGAGGATCTGCGTTTTTACGAGGATCTGCGATGTCTTTTAATATTGAGTTGATTGAAATGGAATCAACAGCTATCCAGCTATTCAAACAATGTAGACTGGACACAAATGCTATATGTTCACATTGTTCATTTTACTAATGGTTGTTACGGATAATGTTACAAAAGGTATGTGAAGGCTTAGACTACTGTATATCTGAAAAGCGGTTAGACTGACCAGTAGCAAAAAAGGTTTCGAGATTGAATTCCAGAGCCGGCAAGGTGAACCAAATATATGTTGTTCTGTCCCAGAGCAAGGCAGTTAATTGTATTGCTCCCCAGACACTTAACATGGCAGCCACAGCCCTTCTCCAATTCTGATGGGCTGGTTTAAATGCAAAAGCCAAATCTTGGTTGGTGCAAACTGGTTGTCGTCATATGTCAACTAGCACGAATAATGACACCATGAATGATGCCACCTGAAGTTAGAGAATTCCCAATCTCCAAATGAGCACAGAATTGCACACAAACAACTGGTAATATATACTATCTCCTCTTAATCTAGGCGGCAGGGTAAACTGGTCGTTAAAGCATCAGGTCCAGCCGGCTTGGTGAAAAATCTGTTGCACTATCCCAGAGCAATGGGGTTAACCCCAATTGCTTCCAGGTCGTCATACTTACCTGGCAAAAGTAAAATAACTTTGGCATTCTCAAGTATTCCACGTGGTTGTGGAATTAATGAACTGCATTTGGTTCAATTAGTAATGTAATTACCTTTTGCTCTAGGTTGGTTTAAACTAATTTGAGATTTAGGCACTGTTTCCAGCAGTTTACTTTTTTGCCATGATGCTACAAACGTGTGCCTAAGTGTATTGCACTGCTGTATATTTTTAGCTCTTTTTTACGTTAATTCAAAGCAAATTCCTTAAAGGCAAGAAAACACACTATGTAAATCAGTATTACCCGTAGCCTATAGTTTTATCATTAGTAGCCAGTATTAGTTAATAGCAGTTCCTGACGTTTATTCAGATGACTGCTAGCTTTTGCAAAATAAGTAACTGTTCTTTCTACTCCAGTAGTGGTTCTCTGGTGGTAAAATATTATTTTAGATCGTGCTAATTTGGCATGAGGATAATGTATCAATGTGCAAACAGATTTACTAGACACAAAAACATACAGGTTGCAATGAAAGAGCAGACTTTGTTGCATTTAGCTAATGCAGAGGAATCACAAATTTGAACATCACATTTACAAATTGGTGGGTATATTTTTACAGACTGTCTAAAGTAACCAGGGGCGCCGTATGGGGGGGAAAGTTAGGATGATTCTAAGGACCCGTGACTGACAGGGGCCCTAAACAAATATTAGAACATTATTTGGTGGGGCCCAATACGATATATTTTCAGTGGGCCCAAAATCTCTGGCAGCGCCCTTGAACGTAACCCTACACTTAAATCTTAACCCTAACCATCTTTGATCAGACCCATGCTTATCTAAGCAACCTTCACTTTTTCCTACCCACTGTTGCTTCGTCACTGTTGTTGTTTGCTCCTTGGGTTGATTTGATTCATTCACTTCACCTATAGAGACGTTTTCGTTTACTTCACCAACAGACGCATATCTACTTAATTTGAGTTATAAATGTTATGACGATACGTTTAACTATACGTTTTTGGATCTAGCTTATCTAAAGTTAGTTTTTGAGATACGGTTATTCATAAAAATCAGTAGTCATTTATCATCTGTATTTGTAGTTCTGTGTATTGCGTTAAGGCCTTCTAAATATCCACTGACCGTAATTATTAATACTGGTTCTCAGATGCCAGCAATATAGTATATATAGCCCAGAACAGGCACACTATACATATAACTTGTCATTATCAACGTTTTATGCGCCATAGTCCTTGGCCTAAATGTTCGTGTCAATGCAATTTGGATATGAACTCGTTAAATTCTAATGTGTAGGTTTGTCCATCTAATAACAGTTTAACTTGATTGTGATAGAAAGCCATTGAGAATAGCTTAATAATGTAACAAGTTTGCATTGTGTTGGTGAATTTAATTGATCAATTGAAACTGCCTAATTCAGTCGGCTATCTTTTTTCATAAGGTCTCAAAAAGACCATTGTAAATCTAAAAAATACAGCGTTTGTTTGTAGTTTAGGTGAACTTGGTGGAACATGTCAGTTGCTAACACAAAAAAGCTACGTTTTGGCCAGCACGCTTAGGTGAACAACTATGATGAAATTAATTAATATTTTCTGGAAGAAAGGGGCATTTTGCACCGCACGTTCTCGTTCCACAACTATTCACGTTATATAATGTAGATTATGTCTACATCTACTTTTAAAGGTTCCTCATACCACGCCCAATTCCAATTTATTTATTGGATTTATTGACAATCTATTATCCAAAACGTTTATATGTACTCACGTTTCTATGTGACAAAGAAAAATCAGCCAATATAGAGAAATAGTGCGTCGTGGAGTGTAATCAACGTAACCTACCGAACGCGCATCCAATTCGAGTCGATACACTCATCTCCATACTCTTTACGAGAAATATAAGCGAAAACAAACAAACTTAACGAATCAGTCTTAAAGAACGCTTATACAATAGATATACTCTATATTCTAAGATTTGATATACATCACTGTCCTAGAAGTGCGTGCGCATTAATCCACTGTATAAAGTGGGGTAAATATAATCACGTGTTCAGCGATGGCCAATGAGAGTCAAGAAACCCCGGGATAAAAAATTACCTGGCTTGGCTGTTCAAGGGGTAAGATTTTTAAAAAGTACACATACACACCGTATAATAACCTGACGCATGTAAAAGAGACGAGAGACCTCGTCATGTCGACCACGAGTCCCATAAGCAGTTATTATGTGGATTCTTTGATAAACCATGTCCATGAAAGCGAGGATGTGCTGGCGTCGCGGTTCTTAGCCCCGGATCTTCTCACCACGGGTTCCCATAATACAGTGCCGGATTGTTCAGAATTTTCTTCCTGCAGTTTTTCGCCGAAACCTCCTATCTTTACCTCATCCTGGGGCGCAGTTCAGTCCCAAGGGGTCTACCACCCATACACCCACCAACCTCACATTGGGACAGAATCGAGGTATGTTTGCTCATGGCTGGATCCCATATCTGGAACAGTATCCTTCCCAGGCTTCCGGACTAACTGTAGACACTACGGACTCAAACCCGATGGATTTCCCCAGCACCGTACCGGAGACATCATCGCGTCTAACGGCCGTGGATACCCGGACTATTTCTACACCTCTGCGGATATGCGAGACAAAACACAGACGATCATTCCGTCTCCCGAGTCGGAGGTTTTGGCTTCCAGAAAGCACGAAGACAAGCCAGAATTCGACCCAAGTAAGTGGAATGCATACGAGTTACAACCGGGTATTGGCGAGCTTGTGTATGTTAGGTGGTGTGTTTCTTCCGTGGTTTTTGCTTGTGGTCTGTTGTCCTACTATACAACAAATGTATATTTTCCCTTCCCTTTGAACTAGTCAAACTGGTTCAAAGGGAAGTCAAACTGAAGAACGTAGACAAGACCAACGCCTATCCTAAAAGGTTGTAAAATAGAAAGTAGCCTAGCTATAAAACGGCTATAAAATTGGGACACTGGAATCTTTAAATTGGCGTTAGTGGAATTTAGTTCATTTAACTCCAGAGTCTTGAATGTCCTACAGTGTCGCTTATAAACGTGTTTGTGTTCCTAAAATGACATTTTGTTTTAAGATACCTATAGACAGAAATGTGACCCTATCGCCATAGGCCTTGTTATTGTTATTTGCATTCCCTGTTATTAGCCTAGGATTGAGTTGTGCATTCATAGGCCTGATATTAATCCTCAATAATTTCTTATTTCTTACAAATTTGAAGTGCTTGTATCCCATAAAACCGAAGCAGAGTAAGTCGAAATCGAGGTCAATAGCCATTCATATAGACGTTTCTTCATAGACCAATTTATAAAACATGACAACACAGCAAAATCTATACAGTAAACACAGACAAATATTTTAAGCCACAACGGGAATGCTAGGGTGAAATGCATTTAGCTGCTTTGGTTGCAGACCAGCCGAAGCTTGAAGCTACGGGCTTTAAAATATTTTATGGGCCAATAAACCAAACAAGAGCAGTCAAACTTTTATGACTCTGTCTTTTTCTAGCACTGGTGACACTCTCAAAATATGGATCCGGGATATTATAGATGTTTATTTATAATTAGTAAGGTAAACATTGATGACACATTTATTAAACCATAGCCTATGGCTAACCTACATTTATAAAAACAAAAGAGCACTCCTCGTTTGGTTTATTGTCCGTTGAAGAGTTTATGTTAAGAGTAGACTATGCTTGTAGGTAAGCACTACGAAAGGCCATACGAAGCATTGGATTTATTCACTTAATTCGTGTTCTGTCCTTTTACAGGCAACCAGGTGGCGAATTGGATACACGCTCGTTCAACGAGGAAGAAACGGTGTCCGTATACAAAATATCAAACTCTCGAACTCGAAAAGGAGTTTTTGTTCAACATGTACCTTACAAGGGACCGTCGATATGAAGTTGCTCGTGTTCTTAATTTGACCGAGAGACAAGTCAAGATTTGGTTCCAGAATCGGCGAATGAAGATGAAGAAAATGAGTAAAGAGAAGACAGAAAACATAGAGCAGTAGCGTAACTATGGACACATTGACTCGTACATATTCAAAAATATGCCACTCCTGGACTGGGGACAGTGATTTATCTTCTTGTGAGATATATTTTCCTTTTTCATCTGATATTTAGCCATAGGTCTATTCTTAGCACAGTTTAACCTAGTCCCACGTTTCGATATGACGTGCATCTTGCTTGAACTTTTTATTATTTATTAGGCCTACTGTTTTAAGACATGCGAATATCACATTGATAAAGAGAGTTATGGGGTAAAAATAATTGCGCTTGAAGGGGGTTTCTTCAAAATGTGTAGTTTTTTTCTTCGTTTTCTGTGAAATGTTTTTGTTTTCAATGATTTTTCATTTTTTACAGTATTTTTTTAATATATTTTTTTAAACACAACTTTATGTTATTGGCCTACTCTACATTGTCGTCAACTTTAAATATATTCAAAATGGTCTTCATTCTTTTCTGAAATTGTTCGGTTATTCTTCTTGAAAGGTTAAATATACCTTTACAATATGTATTAACACTGCCAGCAATTAGGCAACGTGGTGAAATGGCTTTACAAAACGCTAGGGAATAAATGATATAATTAACAGTCAGTTCTTGATGGCAAATGTAACAGACTAAACTTACGGACCACTTCTTATTGAAAGCTTGTGTGACTTTTAATTCATATTTGTTCAAGTTCTATATTTTTCACCACTTTTTTGTCCACTGCACGCCGCTGAAGGACAAACTTCGCGACAATTTCTCAAGCATTTTGTAAATGGTTTGCTCTGAGTTTATAACAGGCTACTCCCTCACTTCTATGTATTTTCTTATCATAATAGTATTTTAGTATCAGATTATTGCAACCATTTCGACCAATAGCTGTAGCGTGATATTCTGGTAGCCTATTAAAAACATTTCCGTAAACACTTTAGTTATCTATAATGCCTCAATGCTGCATAGCATAACTTAAATTTAATTAAAACATTTAGGCATATCTAGATAACTTAGATTAGTTTACACCGGTTGCTGTCTTTGACCACTTGCAGGTGTTTAATGCTTTTTTTGTTGTTGTTGCTGCCTTAGCCTTCATGTATCACAGAGACTCCGCTATTGAAATGTATGCGTTATAGATTAATAAAGCATGCATCATGAATATACGACATAGGCCACACAGTAGCTATGAATTAATAAGTCTTAGGCCTATGCATATCGTAATGCTGACTTGCGATCATTGAATCACGGTGAATGTGCGCAGGCACATCATTTTGCAATTTTTAGTTGGTTCTCAAAATTGTGATGGGTAGACCGAATAATGTGCGGTGTGTACGATTAATCCACAGCAACTGGTGAGACGTTTGTTTGTCCGTATTGGTCGCTAAAGTAAATGGGCTTTCCTCTTGAGCTGTCACAAACAATACTGACAAGATACAGATTTTAAAGCCCAATATATTTGGACACTTCCATCGCAGAGCACAGAGAAATGTGGGATTTTATGGCCCTGCTTCGAGCAGCTCTGTTTGTCTCGAATGCAATCTAAAACAAAGAAAACCTGTCTGGCTAGACGTCTGGGCTAAATTACTTTATTGTTTTTATGTGAGGGTATTGTATCCTTGTTTATTGCACTTGCTTTTCTCTGCTGCAAACGTGACTCCCTCCGCCTTTCTTCGCTAGGAATGTGGCAGAACGGGGACAAAAGAAAGAGAAGGGCACCAAATTCCACTTCCTTTATTCCTAATCGGGCACACTGGCACTGTCCACTGTTGAATGGTGATTTCCGTTATTCTGAAAATGTGTGAATGTTCAGCCCGTGACCATCTCATTACAACTTCGGCCCGTATATGACATACATATAGGTGATACGTGGCCGTCTTACCATCATTTCTAATATATATATATATATATATATATAAGATGGGCTACAAATTCGTTTTTGAATTCTACAACCGAAACATTTACTATTATTTCATAGCCTATCCCCAGTTGTATAGTCTTATAATAATAATTATAACCATGGCAACAACGACGGTGATGATGTCCAGCCTATAATAATCACAATAATATGAATGACAGGCCTAATAGTAAATATTGGCTAAATGTTTCAAAACAATTTTCGATTAAATCATTTTTTCATATTTGTCTATTGTATTTCGACAATAATAAAAAATATTGTTGCCTTGTTCTTTTCATTGGAATAATGGCTATTGACCGATGCGTCTTATGTAACTTTTTTACAAATTCATATTTGTATGCGAGACTTGCGCTTATTACTTCCAATATGTCTAAATATCAATAAATTGGGAATCATAATGTAATCACTCCTGGTAGAAATAAAAATGGTCCCAGATTTATTCTCACCTTTACTTTTAAGAATTATACAACTTTAAGGCATACATTTCAATGTGTGCTTTTCAAGAGACCGAAGATTATGAATTTATGTCAAATGTGCCTTTCATGATGAATTGAAGTAGCATAGCAATCTATCCCTCTAGTCGAATTAGTGCCTTACAACCCACAAAAACGCCACTTGATGTCGCTGTTGACTAGAATTTAAACATTTATGTTTAGCCTGTTTAGGAAGATGTGGCGGTCCAGCGGGAAATGGAGTCCTTGTAGACTGCTGAGTTTAAATGTAGAGAAGGTGACCTATTCACTAGAAATGAACAACTAACATGGTCTGTTGTCAAGTACATTTAACATTTTTCCACATCAAATTCATGATCTACGCTGGCCAATAATGTTTTATTTGTTAAATATCAATATTCCACATTGATCAAGTAGCGTAGACACTGTGGCTATAGAAGAGTATTATAACAAGCCAATACATAATGTCAATATATCTCTTCTTTCTAATTGTTACATTTTAGCATGTTGTGTTATATTTGTTTTAATAAAAGACAAAAATATCTAACAATCATATTTTCCTTTTATTTTGATCAGAAATAATGTAAATCATGCACAATACATACATGGCATCACAGCATTAAATAATCATTCAGGCAATATATAAATATATTAAAACACACACACATGTATATATATATATATATATATATATATATATATATATATATATATATATATACTTTAGCTGTGCAATTTGAAATTCAAATAGGATAGGCGACAATACAGTTTCTGAATTTGACTGTCACTGGGTGTGTATTTGACTGTCACAGTAGCTGTGCGCGCTCATGTGTGCTTGAATGGAAATCTTCGACGTAACGCTTATAAAGCGTTTGCTGAGTGAGAGTTCAAGGTTTTTATTTTACTAAGGGCAATAAACAGTATATTAACTAGAAGAACCTCTTAACTGGTACTTTTGTGCTTACACGCCAAAGCATACAACTACTGCAAAAAGGCAATGTTTTTGCTTTTTTCTGCAAGGAATGGACGTCCAAGCACGCAGTGAGAATGGAAGGGGGTTGAAGGTTGGTGGTGAGAGGAGGGGTCGATGTCGTGTGTTAGTGTGTTCGTTGGGGGGGGGGGGGGGGGGGGGGGGGGTTAGTGACTGTGAAGTCGGAGGGGCTAGCCAGCTTTAGCTATGAACACATCAACCATTCGCGATATTAGAAGCTGATTTGAAGCTGAAAAAGAAAAAGCAAGAAAAAGCAAGGGACTTGCATTGGTAACAGATGTTGGAACACAGGGGAGGTGGATACGGACACAAGTTTTATTATCTGTTAAACATGTCTCTATGATTTTGTGGTTTTAGTCGTTTTATGTATGGGGTTTGGAACAGAACTAAGGCAATAATTGGAATTGTCGTAAACCACTTCTTAAGCTGTAACACTGTCTACAGAAAAACATGAGCTCTTATTTCGTGAACCCTCTCTTTTCCAAGTACAAAGGCGGTGAAACGTTGGAACCAACTTACTACGACTGCAGGTTCCCTCAAAGCGTCAGCCGGAGCCACGCGTTGGTTTACGGCGCGGGAGCGCCGGCGCCGGGATTTCAGCACCCGCCCCATCACGTCCAAGATTTCTTCCACCATGGGACGTCGGGTATCGCCACATCAGCCTACCAGCAGAATGCATGCGCCCTGGCTTGCCATGGAGATGCCACTAAATGTTATGGATATGAAGCCCTTCCGAGACAATCGCTTTATGGTACCCAACAAGAGACGAGCGTGGCACAATACCCAGACTGTAGATCCTCAAATGGCACTAACCTCGGAGAAGGACAAGGCCACCTAAATCAAAACCCGTCTCCTAGTCTCATGTTTCCATGGATGAGACCGCATGGTTAGTAGACTAGGCTACGTTCTAATATGTGCGCGTCTTTTAGTGCAGATATAGATTCACATTAAACAGTTCAACCAAAAATCCATAGCCTGAATATTATTAGATATATAATCTTAATGTGTACATTTTGTACTTTGAATGTCACGAAGCTTACATCAGGTAACGTTTGATAAGCGTTTCGAATAATTGCTTTTCACTTACTAGAACATAGTTTTCCTGGGGACAACGATTCACTCTAGTCGGATTGAATTTATGTATTAATGGCGCATACATAGTTCAATAGCTTCAGTTCTGTGGCTTTCATGGCGTCTCGCTGGATCGCTATAGTAAGATATGAGAAAAAAATAAAAACAGTAAAAACAAATTCAGACAGTGTTCAGCAGAGGCACCCAGAGAGATATATAATGGTAGAGGTTATAATATTGCCAATGTACAGTGCTGACTTAAACCTCTGCTCCTAGACAAGAGCGGCTTAGCGAACTTCCTCCTGGATACACACCACAATTATTGCTTAATTGTAAGTATTATTTCCATTCTATAGCCCCCGGAAGACGCAGTGGCCGACAGACCTACAGTCGATACCAAACATTGGAGTTGGAGAAGGAATTTCTCTTCAACCCATACCTCACCCGTAAGCGTCGGATTGAGGTATCTCATGCTTTACGGCTAACAGAGCGGCAGGTGAAGATTTGGTTCCAAAACCGTCGGATGAAATGGAAAAAGGAGAACAACAAGGACAAATTTCCGGGCCAAAGAGGAGACACGGAAGCCGAGGCTGAGGGCGATGATGAAGGCAACGATGACGGCGAAGGAGAAGACAAAAAGGAAATGGGAGAGGAAGAGGGGACAAAAGAGTGATTTTAATGCCATATGATTTTCATTAGGTTAATGTGGGGTAACCAAACCTCGTAATTCTGATAGTAACCCATTTCCTTCATAAAGCCTCGACTACTGTTGTTCAACAGATTTGTTTTCGATTTTTTTTATGCAGAAGTATTTTGTGGTACATTAATCTAATTTTGCGTAATTTAGATTCGTTATTTTTTATTTCGGCTGTATACCACTACAGGAGCAACTGGAGCTGACATCCAATGAAAGTCAATGGGACCTACATTTTCCAAATATTGTACAAATCTTCTTTAAGTGACTTATTTGAGTTACATCGCCATTTTGAGATAGTAAGGACATTTGACACTAAAATAAATAAGGGGATTTACATCAAAATGTCCTCATGGTGAGGATATTAAAAATGAAAGTCATCTTGTTTCAATATTGGATTTAGAAGACAACTAGATAGTAGGCCTAAGCTTTGAAGAGTTAATTTAATATATATATCAAAATAAAATGTCACATTCACCATAATGGACATACAACATCTTAAACAGACTTTGCCTTTTTGTGTCAGCAATCAGATATGGTTACCCCACACTACCCCATCGCCTATGGCTTAAGACGGTGGTAGTGAGATAATAGCCTAGTTTTTATGTCTATTATTTTATTCAGTCAACAAGTGAGGAAAATCCTTTTAACAGACATTAGTAAACAATAAGAATGAGAATACAATGTTGCAAATCTGCATTCCAGAAAATAGGAGGATAATAACAGATCATGTCATACTTGTACACGCAGCCACAGCTTTCGTAAAATAAAGACCCTATGCACTGGTAAATCATAGCATATTGGTAATATGTCCTTATCGCAGAATGCACTACTAGGAAAGATGGCAAAATCCGCTATCATCCCTCGCGTACATTTATCATGCGGTTCCACTCTTTCTCGTACTGTACGTACGCGAAGTGGTGGAAAGTGTGAACCGCTGTTGGATGTACGCGGAAACAAGCAATTCGGCTGAATGGCTAGACATTTGTCAATGCTGAATCAATGTTGTAATATAAAGGAAAGTGTTGATTATTATTATAAAATCTTTGTTTATTTTATGTTTATTTTTTTCTTAAAAATATTGATTTATTTTGATTTCTGTGTCTGAATTGGGTGGATTGGATTGGGAGGTATACAGATACTATACATAACGTGGTCGTTTCGTTGTTTTGTAAACTTTATGATCGCCAAGCTTTTGATCACAAATTATCCCGTTTTCACATTTACAATGTTGATCAAAACATTTTAACTGTGACAATTAACAAGGCAATCCATACACTCGATACGCTCGTTGCAGTGTATTTTTAAGTAGGGACTTTTGAACTTCAAAACTAGCATCAAACTACCTAGCCAGCTCATCATGTCATCACAATGTGTCCCAACAATTATAACTGCCTAAAGTTGCTATTGCACATGATGTGAACACTCGTTATAATTTAACGATTGTACTGACTCAAACAAAAAATCAGTTTTTAAATAGCATTATTGTGCTGTTGTAGTAGAGTCATTTTTTACTGCACTAAATATGACCTCTCTGCATGTCTTCAAATGTCTTGTATAAATAAGATCGATATCGTATGTTTTGAGTCAGGGTTGTTATTAGCCCAGTGCTAGGCTATAGGCTATTAGCCCCCACAAGATTTACCCTGGGCTTCGGTATAACCAACGGCTAAGCATTTAAACTTGTACTTTAAACTTGACAAATATGACACGAGATCATTTCACATTCTGTTCCAGACAAGATACAAATGTGAAGTTCTTTCCCACCTGTAATGGTAAATGTACTACGTCACTGACACGTTGTTAATGGTGCCCTGATTCAATTAACGACTTTCTGACGTCGGTTGATCTAGAAGTCCACCCTGTCCGCACTTGCTTTGACAACCTAGATAAAACTAGAGAGAAAGATAAAAGCGGCGACGTGAAAATTTGAACATGTCGACAAGTTCGACCATGACATGTTCGACCATTTGTCTTTCGACATATTTACTAGGTTTTCTTTGAAAGCTATGGATGGAAGGACGTAGACCGAGCTACGGAGTAGCTATTGGTAATAGCACCGGACACGAGTTTAGGTAGGCTAAATTAAGTGAAAGTTCTTGGCCCGGTCTCACTTTAGTTATTTTTGCCGCAGTATTTCTGGGGCTAACCTAGAAAAGCCGGTGCTTTTTTGGCAGGGCCAGTCAGCACTGGGCAAATGTTGGTGCTAGCCCACTTCAAAATGTGCATTAGGCCCTGGGCTAAAATCTCCCTTAGCCCTGGGCTACGGCACAGTGTGAACACGCCTTTAGTAAACTAATCATGAAGGTTTTGATCAATTGAATCGTGTGACAGTGTACGGTTTAAAAGTAAATTTGAACTGATGGGGAGGCCAGAGAACAGGATTTGGGAATTCTTGTTTCCCGTTAAAGGTGGTGTTGGTTGCGAGTGCACAAACCCTTGACATTGACATGTTGAAATAAATGGATCCAATACCTAGGCCTATATATTTTCCCCCTCGTTCTTCATTCATTTCCGCCACAACTCCACCAAGAACGCACTCACTCACGCAGGCACACAAACATTATGCATTACCCCTTCAGTAACAGCGGTTTTGTGGTTGCCTATTCTTATGTTTTTACTAATAAGGTTTGGTAAACGAAGGACATCTAAATCAACGTTTTCACCAAACGATATTACTTTATCGTTAGGCTGTAATGGGCTTTATGTGTACATTCGTATGTGTACATTTGCCGACTACGTAGTTTCCAAAATGACAGTGATGTAATATTTTCGTGAGTGTTGTATGTGAGTGTACCCCCTGTGGAAAGCTGTTGGATGGGAAGATACACGCAATGACAAGGTTATGTTTCTGTGTACATTTTCAAACTTTTCGGCTGATTACATCACCTCAGATAGTTAGAAATATTTTAGCTAAATCTAAATAATCTTAATTATATGCAACTTTTGAGTAGAATATTAGAGTATTTTGCTTTTACAATACTATAGGTTAGCATACATGTTATTATATTTTGTAAGTCAGTTAGGCCTGACATTATACACTTTCCAGTTGTTGCTCCACTAAAAAGAATAATCCCAAATTATTTATGGAAATAGAAATGCACGTTTAGGATTCTATACATGTGTTTTGGAACCATTCTGGAAGCCTGTAAGACAAGATGTTTGTGATGAGTATTGTGATATTATTGTTTAATTTAATCCAACACTAGGGAATTAAAATCAGCAGTTAGAGTGGTTGATAAGACTTGTGAATTCTGAAATTAAAGCGTGTGATATTACATGCGTTTTTACTGTCATAATTACATTGGTGAAGGGAATCTCTGGGTGGTATATGGCCAATATAACACGGCTATGTGCTCAGTGTTCAACCCCTCTCTGATGCGTCGTGCTTATGAGCATTTTTTACACAAATTAGTTTTATAAACATTACCGCGACAACGAAAAACATCTCACGCTGGCACCTTAAAATGTTTGCGATCACCAGCAACAACATGTTTTCAACAGAGAGCACCATGTTAGTGACATTTGAGACAGCCACTCATAGCTTATTTCTTAATTAAAGCAAGCGCATAGGCCTATGCAGCACTTAATTGAAGAAATACTCCACAACCTGCACGAAAGAAGAGCATTCAAATGTAAGTCCTTTAGGCATTAAGTCTTCACCAACATTTTCAGGAAACCCTTAAGATTGTTTATTTTATCGAGACTCACCCTTCATAAGGTGACAAAATATTCGTAACCAACGCAGTACGGTGCATTTCTTATATTCTAGACACGCCTCGATATTTTTTAAAGCATCTATTGAATTAAAATAAAAAGGACCGATATATGTTACAATAACGCTATTTCCGACTACAAACAATAAATCAGAAACAGCTTAGAAAGCGAGAAGTCTGTTAAAGACACCGTATTCATATTTTTGTCCTTAGTACGGAACATTTACAGAATAAACACTCACCGTGTCAATCAATGCCGCACAGTTTAGATGGCTTCATCCATACACTGAGCTTTAAACTCATATGGACATCTCGTTACTTGAAGATCTAGATGTCAACAATTTTATGCTTTACTGCTGTTTACAGCCGAAATTCCGGAAGTTTTTTTATTGACAATTGTCTGTGAGCATTATCTAACGGACTCCCTTTTAACTGTATATTGCCTTGAGGGGACACCACTTCTCTAATAAGGTCGTAAACACCTGTAAACTTTATAGACCACATATAAACTCTTCAGACCGACTACTGGTGTTTTCAGTGTAGGCCCCTACAAGTTATTCTATGGTATGGTTTTCTCTGTTTTGACCAATCGTTTAGAGAGGAAAACGTTATGTCCAATTGGACAAGGTAATTAACGTATAAGATAACCCAAAGTTTTACAGGCTTATTTCAAGTGGGTTGTGCACAAGTTGCTTATTCAGTTGATACAGAAGTGAAGGCATACATAGCCCAAACTATAATCAATTAATTTAATATCCAATACATTGAAACTCAATTCCGATAGATCTACTCATTAGTTCTTTATAAAGTTTTAACAATGATGTCAGTACGAAATAAAATATGAAAATACAATCATTATTGTAACTTATCCACAGTAACTGGATATATACCAAATAATACTTATCCACTGTCTGCAAATATACTAAAACGCAAATGTATATGACTTATCTTAAGTTATCCGTTGCACATGTAGCGCACAAAAAGCTGACATGTTTCCAGTAACAAAAAATGTAATCACGATGTTGTGAACAAAGGAATATGCATAAAGGTTAGGCTGCATACATCTTCCTTCACATGTAGGCAACTGAGCACCATACCTACAATACATTGTTTATAATAATAACCGATAACAGTATGTAGTAAAACTGTTAATTCGTGCACAAGAATTGTATCATAGCGCATGAAAATGTGTTCATCCAGATAAATAATGTGTAGATAATGAAAGTATTACTGAAATCAGGGCTGTCTCGCGCTAAATTAAAGGACACTGTTATTAGTACAGTTTTAAAATGATACCCAGACCAGTTCTCAATGTGCCGGATATGATTATAATAAATCAATTAGGTTCATTTCATTCTAGGAGTTAGCTCAACATATACCCACAGTTTTCAGTTACAGATTAAGCCTAGCCCTGGACTAAAATTAAAGATCAGTAGAAAATCTCCATTGAAATGTATTTTTAGTCCTGGACTAGGCATAAGGGAAACCGCCCCCTAGTGTGGTCAGACCAAAGGATTACATGACCGGTTTACTGTCTTTTCACCTAAACCGACACTATTTTTTCTAGATTAAATTTTAACTGATCTTCATTGTTTACAGAATGAGTTGCTAATGATGCATGAGCGCGGATGTGTAGGGGAGGTGAGTACATCTGCTGAATATATCCACTGCTGTCCTGGCATCAATAATTTAGAAGACCTAGTAGTAGGATTCTGGTTTTTTTTAGGTTTATGTATAGTAAATCTATATATGCAAGGGTGATATTCGACGGATGTCTGGATGTTTACCCACGCACGAAGAGTTATGCAATTGTGTGAAAGCTGGCACACCCCTAAGGAACAAATAAGGAAATTGACACATAAGCACATATTGTGAGTTGCTAGAATTTTATTCCATTGTTTTAAAATGTATTCCATAGACACTGAAGTGTCTTCATGCAGAAGGAAGATATAGATAATCGGTCTGCTTGCAAGGGAGGAAAGGGGCGCAACGCATTCCTGGATGTTTGGTGGAAAATTTACAGCTAAGAAATAAAAGTTTACGACTGAATCGGAACTTGGATTGGCTGTAGCTGGTCATGTGACTCCCCTCCATGAACATGAACTTTATACTGTTGTCTGCTGATTACTAGCTTTTTCCATCCGTACAGGACCTACCTGTCCAAAGCAACAGCATTTTTTGGTGTTCTATACAGGAATTTGTTTTATTTTGCTGCTCATCTTCACGTTTATCCCTTCTCTCCCTCTCGTTTTATGATTCCGTCCGTGTCTCTCTGTCTCTTTCGTTTTCTCGCGCATCAGAACTGGAAGTAGAGCTTGAGTAGCATTTTCGGTTACTGATTTTGGATGGTGATTCTTCAGAGCCGTCCTATTAGAATGCCAACGAGATATTGGATATTAAGTTAAGGGTTCCTCGGTCTCCATGGTTTCCCTCACGCCTTGGTAGCTGCTGGACAAGTGAATCTGCGTCAGCGTAGCCGCAAGCATAACATTGGTAAGTTTGGATTTGTAGATTACTTTCTTAAAAGGTATCTTATTGCATGTGGCCTTCGAATGTATGATATCATATACCTGCTATTTTGCGAATGCAGAAATGTACTAAATTATGCATATTATGTTCCTTATGTTATAAGCTATAGCCCACATATATTGACATTGTGGAGTCTGGTTTATGGATACAATATTTTGCACCGATATAGGTATGCATATTGTGACGTCAGTCTGTTTTTGTGAAAAACTAACGCACAACAAAATACTAAGTTGGATTGTTTAGATTCGCTACCGGCAATGCCGTTTTAACAGACCAGTGGTCTATAAAAGACCAACCAACATCTCAAAGGATTTATGTTGTCATAGAATATTGGTTATTAGGCCTACAGGTTACCCAACTTTTGGGTTTGGACCTGAGCCTATGTCTGTAAATTTTATTTACTGGCTAAAATATATTTATTTCTACAAGGAGTCTGTGAGTGGAACAGTTCCTAATAGTAGCTCGTAGCTCGCTATAACCCACGTGATCAATTATTTTGACGTTTTGATGACGAGCTTGTGGCAATACGTCTTCTAACAGTCCATATACAACATTCAATGGTTCAACTGGTCATTTGTGGTGTTTGTGATAGAGCTACGGAGTCTGCTGGTCTGTGCATTCATGGCATTGTTTACCATAATGGTTCATATTACATTTAAGCTGTTGTATTTCTACACTTGAAGTATTTGTGCATTTAACCTACAATCTGACAACCCTAAATTATGATATTTTCTAACTCAGCATGTTGTCAAGCATTCAATATAAAATAAAAAAGTGACCATATTTTTCAGTAATATGCTATATGTAGGCTATTGTTTTAGCTTTAAGTTTAGGACTCATGATTAGTGTTTGACATGTTTAGGAGTTATGACTAATATTTGGCATGTTTAGGACTCATGTCTAATGTTTGGCCATATACTGAGAAGCTGCGCCTCGTGCGCAAAATAAAATTTTTCACTTGGTGACTTATCTGATGTGTTGATGGTTGTGGTAAAGATTGTGGTGATAGTAATCATCATGATCATCAGCAGTAGTATATGCATTCGTTTTGTTTATTGAACTGGTTAACCAGTGTATACTGTGTATAAACGGTAGGCATATACAGCATATGAAGCCAAGATACATACTCGTGTATCTACAAGGAAGTTCTTTTACACACATTTAATAACCATGGATCACAAAAGAAAACACTTTATTTAGTTAAACACTGGATAATTACTCATCACAGCAATACAACACAAATCATTTTATTAACATGCACAGTAGATAACGAAGTATTGGCTTTAACAGTTAAAGGCCAAACTTTAGCGTTGTTTCCACACCTAATGTGTGTTACAGTCTACACTGCCATCTAGTGTTAGATCACAGAACTTCATAATCCTGTTAAAGAGCGACTGCGTTATATAGGCCTACATACTGTGAGGCATATTGTCAACATGGTAGTGTTTGATTATGTTGGTTTTGTTTAATTAGATGTTGGCTATGAAAGAACATTATTGGTCAAAAGAACAATATGTTGAATAAAAAGCCCACAGCAAACCTCACACGGCGCTGGCTGCACTGTTCCCTGTATAGCTAAATCGTGGTTGAAATAGGCCATAAGATTAATTTAGGGACCTTCATGACACGTGGTCTAAACTGCAGCAGTCATCCCCCAAGCGTCTTTCCAGCAGCCTACTAAAATGCAGACGTAGTACTGTTAAATAGACGTATTATTATTTATGCGATTATTATTATTGTTAATATACATATTCCTGTTAACTGTAGATCATCTGATGAATTCGAATTTGAGCGCTGTCGGCCACAGATATCCTGTGTGTGTTAATCGAAAAACGGCATAAACCGATTTTTATATAGCTGAACCACACCAAATGTTTCTCATGAAGAACGTCCCCTTAAAGACTATCAATTTTACCTGAATTAAATCAAAACAATGTAATAACATCCAATTTCCTCTTCCATACTGTATTATGCAGGACGGATGACCACAGAGGTGTTGTTATTTAGGCTTGGCTTGAAGCAAATCCTTCTTATTTTTTCCGGTTCTTGGTCCTCTTGGGGTATATTGAAGTACACGCGTTTAGAGGATCGTTCAACAGAGCTGTGAAGAGAATAAGAGAGAGAAACAGAGGGAGGGGCGGTGTGAGTTTATAGCCTCATAGTATAGTCAACAAGTGGATACTTTCTTTGTATAGTAGGCCTAGTGAAAATATACATACATGCATGCCTGCTTTTCTGTGAATATAATAACATAGGCAAAAAATATTTAGGCCTATAGTCTCCCATGCCTACTAGACTTCAAACAGTCATGTCATAACAATCTGAAGATGAGGACATTTATGTCCATTTACATTTTGTATTCGAGACAGCAGATTTCATGTCAATATAAATGCATGATGTGGGTCCAGATAGATGCTGTCCGTATAATTTACCAAAACGCTGCTCCTAAAATGCACCTGTCAACATAGATTTTATGTGCGTACTGTCTGAAGTTTGGTGGTTTTCATTGTAGTTCATTGTTACGGCAACTACACTAAAAAAATAACGGTTCTTCTGTAGGGTTTTTCGAGTGTCATCTAGTTTCTTAAAATAGTGAATTTACTATTTAAAGGTTTAAAACAAACAGGGTGAGCAGCAATTACCTGATTTGTACAGAAACCACGCGCATCATACTTTTTTTCCCAGAAGAATGTAAAGCAGGTAGATTTTTTTAAAAATGCTTCCTTTAAGATATTGTTAGTCTTCAAGTAGCAGTTAAAAAAGTTGTATATTTCCGCTTTGGCTATTTTGCAGTAAGAATCACACAGAGCATTGCAAATCATCTTTATGCAACGTTCTGGCCTGATTTGGTCTGTAAGCTATGAGATTTGGGTCCGTATTCTAAATATTGTATGTTCTTAAATAAATATATTTTAATGGCAACTTATTGACCTAGGATCTTGTATGATGAAGACCACAAGGCTGAAACTTAATAAGTGCAACAAAAATGTCTCCCTCAGCTAAACCCGTGATACTGGTAATTCTAAACTTCACTCTAAAGACGCCCTTGAATATACAGAAATAAGACTTAAAACCCAACAGCAGGGCGATTGAATTCCGGTGCTTGATAGCAAAAACATTCTGGTAATTTATTTATTTACTGCTCATCGAAGAACCAACCTCATTTAAGATTTTTCTATGTCATTGCCAAATAACCTTGTTTGGTTCCAACTTAGTCCTTTATTTTTATAATGTAGGGTAAATTCAAACCTATTTTAAAACGAGTATGCTTTCAATATATTATCTTGTTTGGGGATACAATGTTTTTACATATAATGTTAAAATTATTTATAAATGATTGCTTTATCAGTTGTAAGTGACAAGTGCAGGCCTGAATCTCTTTAGTAGCATATATTATTATTTTTGCACTTTCTGCTATTGTAGGCCTACTTCATTAAACAGCAAAAGTCTATATAACAAAACAACAAGATTTTTTTTTTTAAACACAACATTAATTTAATGGGAAAAAACACATTTTCGTATTCACACTAGCAACGAGAAACTCGTGCCCAACAAATGTTGGGACAGGCTTTGGCCAGACCCCTGACCTGGAGGGCATATAAACTCACCGTTGTATACCTGGTGACTATCATGGCGAACTCTGGAGAAGTCCTATTGCTGGTGATATTAGAAATGTTTCCGTGCCCGTGTGAGATATTTTTAGTTTCTTCTAAACCACAAAATTATTATAATGTTATTTATTTAGATTTTTTTTTTTCATTTTATGGCCTGGAAGGACCTGCAGAATCAAACTTCGTACATCACAGCTCATTCCACACCAAAAACATTGAACAAATTAAGATTATTTAAAGCTTCCACTGTTTTGTCAGTTTTTGAAAGAAAGTGTTATAATTATTTACAATGAGTAAGATTTGTTAAAAATAAATATGCCCTAAAACGTTTTGCTGCCTTAGATGCATACAACCGGATGTAATGTAATTTGGAAACGTCTGTGTTGTTTTACAGAATGTTTTCCATTATACTAATATTTTTATATTTTGTTCTTTAAGAATTGTGTGCCTGGATATATATCACTTTAAATGTGATTCTTGAATTTAATTCATGTTTGTATAATTGAAAAGTCTGTTAATAATAGCACAAAAACATTGATCTAGACATATTTAGATGTCAGTAGCTGCGGGGACTATCTGTCAAAAAGTGTCAAGTGACTAACGGGAATTGACATTTCCACCTGTTTACACTATACAAGATGTACTTCTGATTCAAATCTAGCAACAAATCTTGTTCATCTACATAAAACTATCATCGTCTAAAAACGCTACGGCCTTTTTTAATCGTGAAATCAGCTGAAATCTTCAGTGGAGTAGTATTTAAATATAACAATTTGCTCCTACATTTCATGCCATATAAAACAAGTTAACATTTAAGTTGAATAAAGTGTCCTTCTTCAGTTTATTTTACCGAACCATTACTTAAGACACAAATTAAGAGAATCAAATGTGTGTTTTCTGTATGAAAAAATTTAAAATCTGCTCTACAAAGATCAGAATTCACATTAATCGCATAAATCTTCGCACACAATGCTAGTTATTTCATAACATTTTAAACAACATGTTGACAGCACTAAAGCTTAATATTGTAATGCTTTTCTAAAACGTCTCTTCGTTACACCTGTAGGGTACATTTAAATATTAAGTAAAAGGCTGATGCCATAATTGCTGAGTTAAAACATAAAACTCTATACAGCGTGTAAAACATATGTTGTTGATGTGCATTCTGTGAAGGAAATGTGAATTGGGATGGGGGAGAACTAGAAAGCGGTTTTATTGTAGCCTACTATTGAAGTGGAAGTGTATGGGGAAGTGTTTTATTGCACCCTTTGTGGAAGACAGTCTGGCATTTGCACGGAAAAACCAACTGGTCACGTAACAGTTTTGGAGGTCTTGAATTTGGGAGGTATTCTAGGTTACTATTTTAACTATGAAAAAAAATACTTCGGACCAACATTTTAGTTATGTTATTATTTACATATCTTTGAGTCTGTCTTATGCACCAGTAGAACAATCTGGATAGGTTAGCATGCTAAATAACTATACTCCACTGACTATAAGATATAGGCTACTCAACGTGTATAGCGTTATACTGTGTGTATGGGAAGGGGTTCACAATTAATACATGTATTAATTATCTTAAGAGTTGCGTTATAAACAAGGCTCACAGAGGTCAAATGTTCCATGAAGTCGTTTTATTCGTATCAGAGAAAGGCTCGTGTACCATTAACATTCAGCACTGCATTCCGAGCTCTGCATTCGTCATATGGACCACGTTAACGTAATAGCCTTTTAAAAGCATTCGGATTTAGAGATCAAAGGCTGTTTGGAGAACACCACGTATGCGCCTGACTTCTGCTAGACCAGTGAGCTCATTAGGTCAATTAAACGGAGTGCCGAACTTTTATTTGGAAGGCTGAGTGTAATTGATTCGTCTGTGAATAGCCATTGAATTAGTCAAACCAGTCATAAAAGTGAGTTTTACCTTGATCATGTTATCCCAAAAATAAACCTAAAAGCCCATTAGGACTTCTCATTGAAATCTAAGTTTGTGAAAGTATGCGCTAAAATTAAATTTTGAGTTTGGTATCGGGGTCAAGAAGCAACAGAAACATTAGAAACGCATAACAAATATTTTTGAGGATGTTGGAACAGAAAGCTGTTGGCTATGTTTTCTTTTTTCGTTGTTTCTTCTTTCATTATCCTACCCTAGGCGTTTCCCGAGCATTTATAACATTTACCTATAGACCCTCATAACTAATAATCGACCTATTACAGCTACACATCTCAAATCCTACACTGAAGCTTAGCAATGCTATACACTTCATTCTCTTGCTGTTGTATTTCATGATGCAATATTTGCAAATTTCTCTACTTTATATCAAGTAATCTGCCTTTTCAAGTATAATTGTATTCTCGAGCCATGCTCTCACTCTAAAGACTTCCATTAACTAATGCTAGTAATATCTTTGTTTGGGCGACAATTCCCCATAAGCGAATACCCACAGCGGTATAGTTTGGAAGTCGTGATTTGTCTGGCGTTATTACTTCTGTGTGCCATACATAGGCGTTAAGACATTCTTTAGCTGAACCCCCCCCCCCCATATGATACTTTCCTTATCTTATCCAATACTTTTCTTGAATTTTCTAATCTAATCGCAACAAAGAAAAAAACGTCTGCCTATAGCAGACAACTTAACAATATGCTATGAAATGTAGTTGGCTTTTTAATATCGTTTTTTCGGGAGACGCTCACATGCTTCAACTAGAATCGTACATTCTTAACTCCTATGTTGCGTTGAGTTTTCCTGCCAACTGAAACAAACGTGTTTTAAAACAACTAATTGTTATATTGTTGGATAGGCCTACCTAGGATTAAATGAATCAACATCCAGTCCTGTTACGTTAAGCTGTTAAAGCCCACGTTCTTAGATAGAGATTTTTCTGTGGAAGAATACTTTTAACAACAAATTAGGCTGTTTACAACACTTTGGGTTCTGTGTTGAACACTAACTAAATAATTTAGTATAATATACATTCTACCAGTGTGTTGTGTGGTTCTACATGGAGCCCAAAAGTGTTCCACCGGAAAACCAAACATTGTAATTTAAAATGTTTTCCCAGATCCAAGAGAGTACCGCATATATGGTACTATATTATTAATACAGGTCAATGTCAACCATATTAACAATACTATATACTTAAACAATTTTATTCATGTTCTTTGTTCAACATAAGTCCATCTTTTAATCCGTTCATAAGCTATGTATATCACATTTAGGGAAAATATATTAATCGATTTTAGAGGGCAGTATCGTTAAGCTTGTACTGACGGAATGATTCGATCACACGGAGTATAATCATATTTTCTATACAAGGATCTTGAAACATAACTCTGCGTGGTCTCCTTGGTCAAACTTATTAAAAATGACTTAGGTTAAAGAAATGAAATAGAGCATGCTTGTCTAACGTTGGTATCCATTTCTCTAAGTAATTAAATTCCACATTAAGGCGAGTTCATTTTTGTGAATGGTTAAATGCCTATCCGATTTCGTTAATCCACACATTATATTTTCATTAGGCTATACCTTCACAGTGAGTTTTTTTTTGTTGCTGTTGTCTATTTCAACAACAATGTAACTAGTGTGTGTAGGCCTACGTGCGTGTGTGTTTTGTCAGTACGTACCGCAACTGCTGTTGATTGTTTAGATAATTGCTAGTATGATTTTACAGGATTAGGCTGTAGGCCTACAAAGACACACACTCACGCACGCAAACACGCGATCGAATGCTATCATAATGCACATAACCCAACGCACATTTACACGAGTGTGATGTGTGTGAGCGCACGCATATAAGAGAGTAGTTTCGACTGAGAATTTAAAAAAAGTTACGTTTTTTTTCTCCCTGATTCCCTCTACTGCCTTCTTTTTATTGGAGGAAATTTGGTCAGCTGACATTGTCATCTTGTCCATCCTGGAGTGAGGTTTTAGAAACAACATTCGGCTGCGTGCATTGTGTCTTTATTGGCGTCCAGAAATAAATTATTTAGACCGCATTAAAACGACAGACTAACGGAGAAAAACAAAAAAAGATAGTGACTTGCGGAGCGTGAGCAAGGGAGAGATTATAGACATAGTTGTGATTGAAAAAGGGAGGGTGGGAAAGAGAACAAGAGGAAGCTGGGAGAGAGGGGAGGTATGAATTCGTATTTCGCAAACCCGTCGCTATCGTGCCATTTAGCTGGTGGTCAAGAGGTTTTACCAAACGTGGCCCTTAACTCAACTACTTATGACCCGGTTCGACACTTCCCGCCTTACGGAGCCGTATCCCAAAACAGGATATATTCCTCGTCTTTCTACTCGCCCCAAGACAACGTCGTATTCGGCTCGAGCAGGGGACCGTACGAGTATGGATCCAACGTGTTTTACCAAGACAAGGACGTGCTTCCCAGCTGT
The DNA here is from genome assembly GCA_016801175.1 of Esox masquinongy. Classification (NCBI taxonomy): domain Eukaryota; kingdom Metazoa; phylum Chordata; class Actinopteri; order Esociformes; family Esocidae; genus Esox; species Esox masquinongy. The sequence goes on along the minus strand of JACXGI010000081.1, from coordinate 112,626 downwards.
AGACAGAGCAGTCTGGGACAAGGTGCACAAAGCTCGCTTACTCAGGATTACCCGTCTGATCAGGGCAGGAACGTCTCGCAGGAACAGAAGGGCAGCATTCAGATTTACCCGTGGATGCAGCGAATGAACTCTCATAGCGGTGAGTATTACAACCTCCTAGAGATAAATTAAACGAGCTGGTCCGTTTTACGACGAGGGAAGCTGCTTTTTATCACCCCATAAACCATTACTACAGCAGCACCCTGTCGCTGACAATAAAGGCCTTTTATCTCAGAAGGAAATCCCTTTTGGCCAGGCTATATGTTCTTGTTCTCCGCCACAGTTTATTCCTATTTCCTTCAAAACAAAACAGCTTATGTCAGGTCGATTTAAAAAATATATATTATTATAGAGTTAACGGAATTTGAAGACGAGTAGGCCTATCATCTCTTCAAATATTATTTAGTTTATTGGTTTCCCCTGAATAAAAGTGTGTGTGTGTGTGTGTGTGTGTGTGTGTGTGTGTGTGTGCGTGCGTGCGTGCGTGTGTTTGTGTTTGTATGTGTAATTCGGATGCAGTTCACAGAGCTTTGTGGGTGTTTGTAGAGGGGGACCTGTGGTCTATGTGTTGCGTCAGGTCGCAATACCACTGTTGTTGATTATTTACACAATTGCAAAAAATAGGCTAGCATGTAGCCTAATGCTGACATGATTAGGCTGTATGCCAAACCTAGCAGCGATTTTTCGTTTCGTGCGTATGTGTTTGGGTAGCCAGGTTACATTGCATCCAAAAATATATTTTATGATAATGCTAATCCAAAATGTTTTCCACTCAGGAGTTGGATATGGTTCTGACAGACGAAGAGGCCGCCAAATCTACTCCCGGTACCAAACTCTAGAACTCGAAAAGGAATTCCATTTCAACCGCTACTTGACGAGGCGCAGACGAATCGAAATTGCCAACGCACTATGTCTCACCGAACGTCAGATAAAAATCTGGTTTCAGAATCGGCGGATGAAATGGAAAAAGGAAAGCAATCTAACTTCCACTCTCAGTGAAAGTGGTTCGGCAGAGGCGAGTCAAGACACGGGAAAAGAGGACATAGAAGAGGTGACAGAAGAGAAAAAAGAATAAACGACTGAGCTTCTATATACATCAATTCGCTGTGATGTGAGAATAACTACCTATCAACTATTGTTTGGCACAATAAAGACACTAGAGTATTAAATGTAAGGCTGCGTTAAATGCAATGTGGACTCAACATATCTTCAGACAGCAAAGTTTGTATTTTCCATTTGATTCTGTAGGTATATTAACTTTTCACGGACCACGGACCATTCCTTTCTTGACATTCCCTCACATGTGTGATGTGAGGACGTTCATGATGACACATTCTTATATTTTCTTTGACAACGGCAAAACAGTGGTTCGCATCATTCTGTATATGACGAATATGTTGGCAATATGTTTCACAAAAATGATTGTCACAACCATGTATGAAGGAAACCGTAAGCATTACATCATCTTGATGTTTTTTTGTTTTTACTGTTCTGCGAAAGTACTATGCTGAATAACAACTACCTAAATTGTTCATATGTTTGTATATAAATCTATATCTATATTACATGCCTTAGCCCTGTGCGCATCCCGCAGCTTTTCTGTAGTAGGTACTTTATTTATGTTTAGCTATCTACCAGTATGTGGTAAAATCATAACTGACCGATGTAGCTTGAATTGTAGTGTTAACATAAAAACAATAAACAATAACGGTGTTGAAAAAGTGATGAAATTTACGTCAAGTCATATTTAATCAAACTGTTAATAAAAAGTTGTTGTCCACGTAAACAACGAGTTTATTTCGTTATAGTCCTCCATGCAAGTTAAATTTGTACACGTCACTGTTCGTTTTTTATTCCGTAAACACAAAGCCAGACCCCACTGCTGTTTTTTTTAGGTTATTTTGTGAATTCAAAGTTTTGCCATTTAAAATAAATATATTTTTCTGAGATTCTCTGGCACTGTATGCCCCTACTGATACGTTAAAGTTAGGCTATGCACTGATATGTGGCTTAGAATACATACAGTGCAGAATAGTTTGAAAATGTGGAGGAAAATAACAGAAACGCCTGTCTAATAACTAAGTGTCAATATACTTAAATTTCTGGGTACACAGTATTATTTAATGTTAATAAGCCGGTCTATTTATAATAAAAAACGCAAAAACACATGCCACATTATTTAGTTAGAAATTGTGAGTCCGGTTGTGTGAATCGTGTCACAGTGACACACAAGTCAATTCAAACATTTGCCATGAGATGTTTATCTTTATGTATTCAGACAAACCAGTGAACCAACTTTAATAGAAATGCCTTCAAATGTGATCCGATTTTACTCTTATCACTACGAATATCAAGGTTGCCATTATAGCTGTTTTAGGCTGAACTATTAAACCCAATCATGCATGCCTATTTCGAATCCAGCCAAACCTTTCACATGTATCATGTATCACATGTATCATACATCTTTGTATTCATGTTTTTTTTTCAAAAATAATTTCAAAAACAATTACAGATAATTTCACTATAAAACATATGGCCACAAAGTGGAAAAAATATGAACTTTCAGTAGCATTTATCGACTCTAAGAGGTTTGTTCTTAAGCTGTGCTTTTACAGTGACAGTATTGAAGCAGCTGTAAAAAGTAACATATGCCATAGCAATCGATTGATTAGCTTGTTTTATTATTATTATTATTATTATTATTATTAGGTGTAGTAGTAGTTCATACTTTTCTTACTTGTGGAAAAACTACGAAAGGCTACGGTCAGTTGCCTTTGCTGTGGTCAGCCGTTAATTCAAACTTACGGTCTACTCTATACTACACATTAAAGGTGCCTTTTAACGTTTAAACATTTTTTATTAGTTGGTGTTATAACAAATTTCAGCCCTAGGCCTTCGCAGTTCTAGTCTACGAGACAGACACAATCTATCTTCACGCATCTCTCTATCAGCGTAACTTCTGTGTTGTTGTTGCCTGGTACATCACAACATATAGTTTGGCATAGTAGCCTTGCGTGTTTTATGCTCTTATCGGTCCCTGGCACCAGGTGACGCTCTCGGACTACCATCCCACGCACCAACAGTGCCCCGGTGCCCGGATATCAGGCGTTTGTCCTATTCCCATCAATAACCTACAAATGTGATCCAGCCAAATGTATGACGATACGAGCACGTGATTGTTTTCAGACTTCCCATATTTGGGCAATGGAGAAAAAAATGAAAAAAATCCCCCACCTATAAATCGTGGTCATTTTTAGAATAAAACCCCTTGAACTTCAAAAGAGCTACAAATCAAGCGAAATAACAATAACAAACTCTTGTATGTATATACATCTACTACAATCATCGTGTTCAATCAAAACTTTAATAATTGTATCAGAATAAATGCTTCCATATCGTTTCCTTAGCGTTTTCTCTTGAAATGAGTTCTTACGTAGCCAACTCGTTGTTTAAGCAAACTCACGAGGCGTCAGCTTTCGCTTTGCACAACCAAGGCTACGGATCTAACCCCGGTCTCAGCGCGTCTGCCTACTGTGGTTATGGAGGGCATGATCACCACGGGTCATTCGCGTCCACACACTCCTCTAGCTCCCTTGTCACCGGAGAGATGAACGTTGGGCTGCGTGGCGACCAAACGCCACCGCCAGAGTCTTCCACTGAAGACACTACACAGAGACGCCCCATGAACGAGCAAACAAGCGGACAGGGATCTCTAAACCTCGGACTGTATCGCCGCAAACCCGAGACTGACTCGGATTTGAGCGAAATGCCTATCGGCAAGACACAAACAGGCGAGATCAACATCGGAACTTGGCAACCGGTCCAGCCAGTAAGACAAGCAAACCATTCCAATCGTCCACAAACCAGCGAGCAGCAACCAGAAATATATCCCTGGATGACTAAACTACACATGGGTCACGGTAAAGTTTCATGTATCTCGTCTTTATTTTTTACAGGAGTGTGTATCTCTCTCATTCTCTCCTCCATGTGTTCCCTTTTTTACACTCGAGTCCATTCACAGTTTTTCTTTCTTGAGTTTTATAGGCGGTATTCGGAAATAATAAAACTCGCAGTCGTAAATTTTATGACAAAGGCATCAATTGCTCGTTAAACTGTCCTGTTACAACGAAGAAGCGATCTGCGTCCAAATTTATGACAGGGTAATTGAATAAGGGAAACACAAGTCCCTGTAAACTCCAACAAACAACACATTCCTTCTACAAGTCCTATATTTAGAACAAGATAGGATAATAAGTATGATTCTTATTCTGAGGGAATTTGGACTGAATGATTTCATCCTGCATGATTGAACTGAACGTGTAAAAACCGCTTGTATAGGATGTTACTGACTGAGCTACTTATTATTTGTTATGTAACAGGACATGCAACCTACTCTAGAGGGACAAAGGATATATCCGTAACTCTATCGACCTCTTGTTCTTGTAGGTATAACACTAAGACATTATAATAACTAAACTAGTATAGTAGTTATACTAGTTATGCACTTGCAGTTATTTTATTGATGTAACCCGGATTATATATTTTTGGTTTTGTTAACGTACGCAGCATCATATTGATTATAATTTATCCATCCATGCAGCTATCTTCATAAACATTCATTACGCCATACAGTATTTTTTAAAGGGATCTTTTGACATGTGCATATAGTCACAGAATGTGACTTACGGATGACTTGCAGGCTGTGTTTTGCCTTTAATTTGAGTTAATTGTTTGAGTACATGTCATTGCATGTTCATTGACAAGTTAAGACATTATAATTGATCTAGGATAATGTTGACTCTATGAATCGTCACATTTCCAGTGCGGTTACAGTCTATTTTTCTTTTAATTACACTCCAGAGGCTGACGGCAAACGGTCAAGGACGAGTTACACACGCTACCAAACTCTGGAGTTGGAGAAAGAGTTCCATTTCAATCGATATCTCACACGTCGTAGGCGCATTGAGATCGCCCATACGCTCTGTCTGAACGAGAGGCAGATCAAAATCTGGTTCCAGAACCGCCGAATGAAGTGGAAGAAGGACTCAAAGCTTAAACTCAAAGAGTCGATCTAAAACAGGGAGCCATTTTCAAACCTTCCTTTAAGACGACATTCAAATAATTTCAGCACCACCTATATTTCCTTACTGACCTTCGTGATGCAATGTTTCAGCAAAGAGATTATTCGAATATGGATCTGATGATGTAGATTGTTGTTGTTGTTGTTGTTGCTATTGTTTTCAATACTGTGATGTTTTATTTTCTATCTTGCAATGATATCAGTAGTATTTTCTATCTTGCAATGATATCAGTGCAGTAGATTCCTAAAGCCTATGACTTGTGAGAATGAAAATGCTTGAAATTCATGAATTAGAGAAAATGACACTTTAATAATTTGAACCATTCATGCCTTCCTCTAATTTTGTTTTAACTATTTTAAAGTTGAAAGTGTACTGACATTATCGTAGTACTACCGTATCGCAATTTTTTTTCTTAGGAGTTGCATGTAAAACGATTTGGTAAATGCCTTGTAGATCATCTTCAACTCTTTAAATATGTTAAATTTCTGTTTTTTTTTTTAATCAGCCCCACTTAAAAAACTATGATTTTTTGGTCGAAACAGGAACGTTTTAGTGCGATGGATCATATTCTCATAGATGATTATATTTAATATATTCCACATAAGATGTTTCATTTTGGACAAAAAGTGTCGTAAGAACCGTAAGATACTCAGAGGCATTCGTAGTGTATTCTCTATATTTTCAATACAACTTTTAACCATACTTAACATATAGTATGTAACATACCTATACTATGAAGTGTTTCCGCGTTTCAAAGGTATAGGTAAAGAATTGAAAAAAGTATGTATTATATAACTTTCAGGAGCATTATATTTTTTTGGCCAACTCTACATTTGGCTAGACTGTTGACTAGTATCGGAGTTCATGTGGCAAGTATGATTGGGGGATTCGTTTTTTTATCATTGGGATTGAGTTTGTGATTAATTAATATTGATAATTTAAAATATTGGGTAAAACGTAATATGTAATGGTGCGATACATTGCAAAACTTAAGATAGTTTTTGGTCATATATAATTTCTTGCAAATGTCCCATTCCTCATCGTTGACAAATAAAGACAAGAATAATTTAATAATGTGTAGATTATGTTCACTATATCTTTAAAATGGAAAAAGACAACAGGTTTCCTGTATTATATTACTAATTTATATTTTCAAATCATGTGAGATTTGGGGATTGAATGAAGGCTTTCTTGAGAAAGGAGGCTGATGTCCAGGAGTAGGTAATAATTAAACAATTTCCTTCTTGTTTCCAGGGGCTGCCACAAAGCATAAAGGTGTCATTAAATCCCTTTGTCATATGCAGCAAGGTTATTATGGTTGTCAAAGAAAACGTTTGAAGCCTTGGTAACACGATATAACATATTAGAGTGTAACATGTTCTTCACCTAGTCCTGTATCATTTGTGGAAATCATCAATTGAGTGGTAGAACGGAGGATGCTCCACTGGAACGAAATTAACTTGAATTATTTAATGTCTGATAAATTAATCAAGACGATATTGCCTCGTGGAATGGCGATGTAACTCATGTATTTAAATTTGCTCACCTTGAGTTGCTGAAGTTGTCTTTGAAGTGGACTGAAACCGAAAGAAAGCCTTCGTGTATGTTTGTGTTTTAAATAATGAAATAAAAATGGGTGAATTTGGAGAAAACACCGTCTTATGTGCTTTATAGGATATCATGTATTTTGGTTGCGTATCAGTCCAAATCGGATTGTGAAAAATAAGCTAAAGACTATGATGTACTGAAACTTGGTGCGGATAACTCAGTAGCAGTTTGATTACTGAAGTGGCTGTTTGTTTGTTTTTTACTATTTGTCCCTTAGCAGTTCACAACGTGCTCTCAGGCTTTGATGCTCGTTCTCTGTCAGCCTCCACTTCCTCAGTAATTATTGACAGTAGACGGATAACTGTAAAACTTTATGGCCCTTATGCCTCATAAAACTTTACAGCTTTCCCCAACAAATCTTAAACCACGACAATTGTTTCCTGTCTAACGAACAGATGGACAGCATATACATCTACATTTGGAATCTTTAAAATACAAAGGTATCCTACGCTCTTTCCAGGAACATGAAACATATTTAACATATGTGATTATGTTAACTCGTTCTTTTGTTGTTTTGAATGTTCCATCGGAGATAACTTTGGATAACATTAATTGGAAACAATAATCTATCCTTAATAATAATCTGACTTGGTCCTCATGTCATGCTGTCCTTATCTATGTTTACGACAGAATCTTCTATAAAACACATTACAGGAGCCATTTTTTAAGGAATTTGCACCAAATCGTCAATAGTAAAACTAGTTGATCTGTTGTATTGTTCCTGTTCAAAGACAATTCTGGTTTGGCTTAATTTTTAGGGTCAAGTATCATGTTTGGATAGTAGACGCCATGCCTGCATGATGTCCTTGGATTTAGGCCTATGATACACAGGTAGCCGTATGACATTCAACGATTTCCCCTCAGGAGTACTTCCTGGCGCCGTCATCCTTTCATCAACTTGGCTGTCTCAACCTTCTTAACACGCCAACCCCTGCTTCCAGGTTAATGAGAGAATGATACAAAATGAAAACATTACTCACCCGGGTAGGTATTGTAGGCCGGCCTACATATTTCCCCAAAATATACTGCGTCTTGAAATATCTATTTTTCTTCCATCACTCTTTGAGTTATACGCTTAACGCCTGGAGTAGGTTAGCTTTTGTACTGGATACTTTTTTGTTTCTTGTGCCTCTCTTTTTTACTTTTTCACTTTTGGAGGTTGTGTGTTCTCAAGGGCCTAGGGCTTACCCTGAGTGGCTCACAGGGAACACGTGATGCCATTAAAGTAAGTTTTATGGTTTGAGAGAACTGAGTAACCAACCCCTCAATATATTTACATCATATATAATCTTAACTGTCGTGAATCGCAGCTGTTGGAGTGGACGCACGGTTATGTAGCGTTTAGTGAGGATTATCTAGCCCCCAATGCTCTACTCTCATCGTTCGACTCCGGCAAATGGTTCCCAAACGTTGTAGTAAGTTAATAACCTTGTTTCTCTTGCTAGTAATGAAATAGACACCTGCCCCTTGTAACACCCAGGGGGGTTAATTAATACTGTAATTTAATGTAAGCCTGAGAAGTGCATTGGTGATCTGACACTAATGGTTTTCAATTAGGCTCTTTACATTATGGCATTTTTGCTCAACTCAAATTACTTTTAAAAGTAGACTAGTTGCGCGTGAAATTGATGTAATGAGGTTTTGGGGTTAATCAGTTTATAATGTATAAATGCTCCTTACTCCTATAAAGCCTTCAGAAAATGGGTTAGAGTAATGTGGTCAGAGAGCCATGACAGGCTAATCATAAGTATATTTTATTATTTTCAACTTCATTTTCAACTGTTTAAGAAAAGGTATATAATTTGTTCTCTATTGACTGATCTGTGTTTCCTTCAGTTCTTTATATCGGAAGCCCCTAATTTCTCTTAACGTTTGTTTGTGTGCGTGTATGTTTGTGTGTGTGTGCACGCGCTCGTCAGTGTGCGTCTGTGTTTGTGGGTGGGGGTAGGAGTCATTACATAATAAGAAAACATTGCAATTAGATAATATAGTTTGTCAATCTAACAATCTGTTTTGATTCAGAAATCAGAATGTATACAGGTTTAATAACTTGATGTTTTCTGAAGGCAATATTAATTAATATGAAACAAAATAGCTATTTTAGTTAATAATAACTCCTTACTCCTATAAATGCTCCTTACTCCTATAAAGCCTTCAGAAAATGGGTTAGAGTAATGTGGTCAGAGAGCCATGACAGGCTAATCATAAGTATATTTTATTATTTTAAACTTCATTTTCAACTGTTTAAGAAAAGGTATATAATTTGTTCTCTATTGACTGATCTGCAAATCTTTTAGGGCAATATCATTGTATTACATTAACCAAAATGCACAGATTTGTTTAAAAGCCCACTGAAGTTCCAAATTCCCTGTAATTCCCTGTTTTCTTGTTTCCAAAAAATCTAAATGTGTCCCATTTAAAAAAAATGCCTTGATTTACAGCTTGTTCATTTGGATTCGAACCTTTACTTTGGCCTACTTTGTAGGGTCAAAAAGTTGTATTCGATTTTAATAAACCAATGAGGTAGGTATGTGGGTTTAGATCATCCTATCAGCCAATCAGAACAGTGCATGTAAATACAGTGCGCCGGAAAGTATTGAGACCGATTGAGACCCCTTCACTTTCTCCACATTTTGTTCAATTATATACTTAATTTAAAATTGATTAAATATTTATTTGTCATCAATATACCCACAATTCGGCAGAATAACAAAGCAAAAACACGTTTTTAGAAATTTGTGCCAATTTATTGAAAATATAAAACCGAAATATCTCATGTACATAATTATTCAGACCAATTGTTGGACACTCCAAATTGAGGTCAGCTGCATCCGGTGTTCTCTGATTATCATTTAGATGTCTCTGAAACCTAGACGTCAAGTTCCACCTGCAAATTAAAAAATTGCTAAAGCATTGAATGTTCCCACAAGCATAGTAGAGTCCATCATTGTGAACCAGAAGAAGTTTGAAACCAGCAAGACTTTTCCTACATCTGGCCATCTGGCTAAACTAAGTAACCAGGCAACAAAGGCATTGGTCAGTGAGGTGACCTAGAACCCAATGGCCACTTTAACAGAGCTTCAGAGTTTCTCTGCAGAGATAGAAGAAACTGCCAGAAGGACAACCATCTCTGCAGCACATCGATCAGGAATTTGTGGTAAAGTGGCTAGACAGAGGCCACTCCTGAAAATAAGCCATATGACATGCAGGTCTCTGAGAGCATAAGGAAAAGGATTATCTGATCTGGTGAGACCAACATCTGGGGAGAACTTTTAGGCCTAAATGCCAAGCTTTGCATCTGGCGAAACCAAGGTGCTGCAATCACCACATGGCTAATGCCATCCCTATAGTGAAGCATGTTGGTGGGAGCATGATGCTATGGAGATGCTCCTCAGCAACAGGGACTGGAAGACTGGTCAGGATTGAGGGAAAGTTGAAAAAAGCTAAATACAGAGATCCTTGTAGATAACTTAATCCAGAGCTCAGACTGGGCTGAAGATTCATCTTTCAGCATGATAGTCAGCTCTGAAAAGTTGAAACATGAATTTGTGGAACTGATTCAGTTGCTGCTAGCCACAAAAAAAAAACAAGCAAATTATTTCTGGTCCTATTTTATAGGGCCTAAGGATACTTGCCCTGTAGTTTCAAAATCACCTTAGCAACAGAACCAACGCTGAATCACTGGGTTTACGTACATATACAACTATTTTGAAAAATGCGATTACGTACAGTATGAACATATCAGCAGTGCTATTACGTTCAGTATCAGGGTTAAGTGTTACGTGTCAACATGTGAGATGTGCCATTTACCCACTGTCGGAAACTGGCCGCCAGGGGCTGTTCTGAACGTATTAATAATTTAATAGAGTGGCTGTTTGCTAAGGCTTTGTGGTCGGGGATGGTGGGCGGGCGTTTCCGCTACTGACTTTCTGATGGTTGTAAATGCAATTCCAACCAGTTGGGAGGCAGTTTTTTGTTGGGAAATTGTGTAACCTTGTCCTTAACCTTCATAACCTGTAACTCTGTAAGACATTTCATTTCATTTTCATGCTGATTTTACACAACACCACTATCTCTCTTGAACAAGCTGTTGCACATCTGCAGTCTGATTTCATAAGTCTGAATATCACCAAGTACATGCTATTTTCTAGATCACAGAATCAAGTTTTGGATGACCCCAAAATTACTACCTGAAAAGGTTATTTCATAGAACGTGTTACTTACTACAAATACCTTAGGTTTGGTTTGATGAAAATGTGTCTTTTAAAACACACATTGGTGAGTTGCTAATGAAGCTAAAAATGTAAACTTGTTTCTTTTATTGGGAACAAGTCATGTTTGTCACATCAACAAAGAAAACATTCAGCAAGCAACTTTCATGTCCCTGCTAGATTATGGTGATGTGCTGTATATGCATGCCTCAGCTTCCGTACTGTGATCTCTGGAAGCAGTTAATTATCCAACCTTGTATTTTAATCCCAGCTGCAAATGTTCACACATGTTACTGTCTTTGATATACTTCAGTTGGTTGGGAGTCAATGACCTCTAGAAGGGCCAGACATTAGTTGATGTTTTTATATAAGGCTCTCATGCAAAAACTTCCTGACTATCTAACAGGACTAAATTAGTTAGAGAAAAAATAGTCACCAAAAATGCACTCAAAACTGGGGATACCACGGGTCTATCCAGAACTGGGTTAAACTGCATTTGAATATTTTGGAATGCCATTCAGGGTGATCTTAAGGTAAATATTTTATTGCCTATACGACAATTTAAATGTCTGATAAATGATTGTTTTTCTAAATTCATGTCTCTTCCATTTTGTATGTGTTTTATCTAAGCCAGCGTTTCCCAACCAGGGGTGCAAAGACCCTTGGAGGTATCTGCGGAAGGTAATTGAGAAGACTCATGAGACCATAGGCTTATTGTCAAAATGAACATGAGCGGGTACTTCAGTTGGGGGCACTTTGATTCAAATTTCACATTTTGGTGGTACAGTAAACAAAACATTTTGGAAACCACTAATCTAAACAACAGTGGTTCACACAAAGATTCCATGTGTATTCCTCAAAAAACAATAATTAGGGGGAAATACTGGTGTAGAGTCCAGTTTCTGTGCATATAGTCAATACTAGATGGATAATGCAAAACTGAGGACAAATTAAGATAACTGTGAATGGGGTGGCAGTCTTTTTTAAGTCATGTGGCTTGGGGCTGGAAGCTGTACAGTGTCCTGTTGATTGAAGACTGGAGTCACTGGTATAGCATGTCATAGCTGCCATGTAGCAGTATAGAGAAAATTTAGTGGCTGGGGACATGAACTATTTTTAGGGACTTCCTTTGATACTGACTGGTGTGAAGGTCTTGAGTGACAGGGAACCGGACCCGCTAATTAATTTGGCCATTTGCATGACCCTTTTAAATGCCTTGCGATCAACAGTGAGGCAGTTATCATACCAAACTGTAACACAGCCTGTCTCTTAACTAGTGCAGTGGAGGAACGTTTTGAGGATCTGAGGGGTGCATACAGTGGATATAAAAAGTCTACACACCCCTATTAAAATGCCAGGTTTTTGTGATGTAAAAGAATGAGACAAAGATAAATCATGTCAGAACTTTTTTCACTTTTAATGTGACCTATAATGTGAACAATTCAATTGATAAACAAACTGAAATCTTCGAGGAGGTAAAATGAAAAATAAAAACCTTACAATAACCTGGTTGCATAAGTGTGCACACCCTCTTATAACTGGGGATGTGGCTGTGTTCAGAATTAACCAATCACATTCAAACTCATGTTAAGTAGAAGTCATTACACACCTGCCATCATTTAAAGTGACTCTGATTAATCACAAATAAAGTTTAGCTGTTTTAGTAGGATTTTCCTGACATTTTCGTAGTTGCATCTCAGAGCAAAAGACATGGTCCGCAGAGAGCTTCCAAAGCATCAGAGGGATCTCATTGTTGAAAGATATCAGTCAGGAGTAGGGTAAAAAAGAATTTCCAAAGCATTAGATATACCATGGAACACAGTGAAGACAGTCATCATCAAGTGGAGAAAATATGGCACAACAGAGACATAACCAAGAACTGGACGTCCCTCCAAAATTGATGAAAAGACGAGAAGAAAACTGGTCAGGGAGGCTTCCAAGAGGCCTACAGCAACATTAAAGGAACTGCAGGAATTTCTGGCAAGTACTGGCTGTGTGCTACATGTGACAACAATCTTCCGTATTCTTCATATGAATGGGCTATGGGGTAGGGGGCAAGACGGAAGCCTTTTCTTACAAAGGAAAACATCCAAGCCTGGATGAAGTTTGCAAAAACAAACATCAAGTCTCCCAAAAGCACGTGGGAAAATGTGTTATGGTCTGATGAAACCAAGGTTGAACTTTTTGGCCATAATTCCAATAGGTATTTTTGGCACAAAAACAACACTGCACATCACCCAAAGAACAACATACCCACAGTGAAGCATGGTGGTGGCAGCATCATGCTTTGGGGCTGTTTTTCTTCAGCTGGAACTGGGGCCTTAGTCAGGGTGGAAGGAATTATGAACAGTTCCAAATACCAGGCAATTTTGGCACAAAACCTTCAGGCATCCGTTAGAAAGCTGAAGATGAAGAGGAAGTTCACCATTCAGCATGACAATGACCCAAAGCACACATCCAAATCCACAAAAGCATGGCTTCACCAGAAGAAGATTAACGTTTTGGAATGGCCCAGCCAGAGCCCAGACCTGAGTCCAACTGAACATCAGTGGGGTGATCTGAAGAGGGCTGTGCACAGGAGATGTCCTCGCAATCTGACAGATTTGGAGCGCTTTTGCAAAGAACAGTGGGTAAATATTGCCACGTCAAGATGTGCCATGCTCATAGACTCCTACCCAAAAAGACTAAGTGCTGTAATAAAATCAAAAGGTACTTCAACAAAGTATTAGTTTAAGGGTGTGCACACTTATGCAACTAGGTTATTGTGAGTTTTTTATTTTTCCCCCTCAAAGATTTCAGTTTGTTTTTCAATTGAATTGTTCATGTTATAGGTCACATTAAAGGTGGAAAAAGTTCTGACATGATTTATCTTTGTCTCATTCTTTTACATCACAAGAACCTGGCATTTTAACAGGGGTGTGTAGAGTTTTTATATCCACTGTATCTGCTTTCTTCAGAACTGTGTGTCTAGACCATGCTAGGCTATTGGTAATGTGGACACTGAAATTATACATTAATTCCCACAAAATGTAGTAGAGATCCATTTTGATTTCATGCTGTATCACAATAAAATGTGTCCAAAAGCCCAGAAGTGGGACAGACAAGAGCCAAGAAAGTTGTAATGCAAAAAGCCTAGTAGGGATTTAGGATTTGAGCATTACCTGAAGGTAGGAAAGGCAATCTCCCCTTGGTGCCCCATAGGTAAGCACCGTGGCCTTATAGCAGATGCGAGCTTCAGCTAGAAGCCAGTGGAGTGAGCAGAGGTGGGGGTGATGGGAGATGGGAAGGTTGAACACCAGGTGGGCTGTAGCAGTCTGCCGTGGTAGGGGTTTGGTGACATATTTCTGGTACCTGATACCATGCATGATGCGACTGATTTTTACAATGGCCCCAGGGCTGTTGTTGAAAAAAAGTAGAATGCTATGAGAATCCTTGGAGGTGTCAATAATATTAACTAGCAGAGAGAAACTCACTAGGCTTTGGCCAGACCCCTGACCTTGAAGGCATATAATCTCACTGACGTGTTGATAACACGTCAGTGATAATTACCAAATATGTTGGTTATTTGGTAATTAACATGGCGCTCTCTGTATAACAAGTTTTGTTGCTGGTGGTAGTACAATTATTTGAGGTGCCAGTGTGAACTATTTTTAGTTTCCCAGCAAAAAATAATTTCTGGTTCTGTTTATAGATGGAGCCATATGGACCTCCACACCAGACTTCCTATGTCACCGCTCATTCCACTCCAATACACACTGAGCGAGACATGGTCTTTTGACCTCAGTAGCTGCAGGGAGTATCTGTTGGGGAAGTGTCCCATGTTCCCAGAGAAGGTGATTTGCTGACCTTCACATTTACCCTATACAAAATGTATCTCTAAAGTAAATCTGGTAATAAGTCTCGTTCATTTAAATAAAACAATTGTAGTGTAAAAATGCTCTAAGTATGACTTGGGCATGTAAAGCTTCAACTGGTTTTGGCTTTCTTGATGTGACTGCTGACTGTAACAGGAAGATTCATTTTAAAGATTTTTCTGGCATGTTCATGCTTCATTAAATAGGAGACTGGGGAAAGACAAAGGAGTTTTTTGCAGAAAGACCTTTCGGGACGGATTTGAACTCATGCTACAGTAGTACATGGGCACCGGAAGCAGCGGTAAAGACAACTCTAGGCTCCAGTAAGCGGCATTCTGAAGTGTGCAGAAACATATTGACTGCTCAGATACAACCAAATCCCATTTATAGCACTTTGAATTGCCCTGTGTATGAAAGTGACACTTGTCTTGTCTTGCCTTAACTAATTGGACACTGCTTTGTCCTTCAGAAGGACAATGACCCAAACACACTGCCATAGCTAACAAAAAGTGAAAAGTTGTTTACAGACCAAGTCAATCACCCAAGTTGAATTTAATCAAGTATGCCTCTCATATGCTGAAGGCAAAAAAGACCCAAAACAAGCAAGGCTGCATAACCCTGTTCTTGGAGTGCAACCTTCCTTAAGGTTGTTCTTCTCCAACCTTAATTAATCACACCTTATTCAAATAATTTGCTGGATAGAAAGCTAAATTATCTAGTTCACAACTTGGGTTAGAAAGAAAACCTACAGGACAGTTGAATGAGAGGAACAGGTTTGGACGGCTCTAAATATAGTAGCCTATTTTAATTATTTTGAAATCACTTTCTAGCATTCAAAATAATAGATACATATATTTAAATCTACAGGACATGTCTCCACACCACAAGTAGTGTGACAACTACTCTTTATGCCCGCATATCTCACACACCACGATTATGACATCACATCAACTTTTACTGTTCTAATTGCCAAGTTTCAATTATCAATACGGTGCCAAATCAATTCCACGGAATGCCTAGTGTATGCTGGTTTTTATTTTTTCCTTTCAGTTGGTGTCCAACTGATACCTAAACAACCAGGTAAGGGGAGATCCTAAATAATTAGTGACCTAATTAATCAATCAAGTACAAGATAAAAACAAAAACCTGCAGACACTTGGACCTCTGTGGAACTTGTTTGACCCCTGTACAATAAAGCATCACAGAGGTTTCTGGTACAGTGGCAGCTCCTGATTGGCTGTATATTAGGAGCAGCGACAAATGGTGACAGAAATCCACACCAATCAGCCTTAACATTATGACCACCTGCCTAATATTGTGTAGGTCCCCCTTTTGCTGCCAAAACAGCCCTGACCCGTCGAGGCATGGACTCCACTAGACCTCTGAAGTTGTACTGTGTTATCTGGCACCTAAGACGTTAGCAGCAGATCCGTTAAGTCCTATAAGTTGCGAGGTGGGGCCTCCATGGATCGAACTTGTTTGTCCAGCACATCCCACAGATGCTCGATTGGATTGAGATCTTGGGAATTTGGAGACCAAGAATTTGTAGGCCAACACCTTGAACTAGTTGTTGTTCCTCAAACCATACCTGAACCATTTTTGCTTTGTGGCAGGGCGCATTATCCTGCTGAAAGAGGCCAATGCCATCAGGAAATACCGTTGCTGTGAAAGGGAAAACATGGTCTGCAACAATGCTTAGGTAGGTAATACGTGTCAAAGTAACATCCACATGAATGGCAGAACCCAAGGTTTCCCAGCAGGATATTGTCCAAATCATCACAATGCCTCCGCTGGCCTGCCTTCTTCCCATGGTGCATCCTGGTGTCATGTGTTCTCCAGGTAAGCGACGCACACACACCCGGCCATCCACGTGATGTACAAAGAAATGTGATTCATTAGACCAGGCCACCTTCTTCCATTGCTCTGAGGTCCAGTTCTGATGCTCACGTGCCCATTGTAGGCGCTTTCGGCAGTGAAACAGGGGTCAGCATGGGCACCCTGACTGGTCTGCGGTTACGCAACCCAATACGCAACAAACTGCGATGCACTGTGTGTTCTGATACCTTTCTATCAGTACCAGGATTAACCTTTTCAGCAATTTGAGCTACATTAGCTCATCTGTTGGATCTGACCACCTGGTCCAGCTTTCGCACCCCACGTGCATTAATGAGCCTTGGCCGCCCATGACCCTGTTGCCGGTTCACCGGGCATAAGGGCTGGAGTTTTGGAGATGCTCTGCTCAGTCGTCTAACCATCACAATTTGGCCCTGGTCAAAGTCACTCAGATTAATTGATAATTGATAATTGAAATAATGTTATGGCTGATCGGTGTATATTGCTCCCGCCAACCTATAACTATTAATGCAACATATTCATCTTTTGCTCAGTTAACACACTGGGCAATATTAAATAATACTTGCATTGACAAGAATGTGTTTAGATCAAAACATATTAACATAAACTTCAACAATAGAATATGGATCACAATTAATGCTATATACTAGGCTATACTGTACAAAAACACAATGATATGGCAGGTTGATAAAAAAATAACTACATTGATAGCTAGACCAATAACTATCCAACTAGGGATTCTACTACCAAGAAGTATTCATAAAAGTATGGTTAAATGACTAATCTAACAATCCGTCAAACAACATTGTTGCCCAGGTTGCCTTGCTAGCTAGCTAAAGCCAGAATGTCATCTCAGCAGTGGCTAGAAATTAAAACAAAGTGATACATATTTTTTATAATACTTTCAACCAATTGCGAACATTAAATAGGAGCCAGCTGGTTAGTCTCGCTAACTCTGACTACACATTTGACAATAACCCAAATAGTAAAAATTGTCCAGCTTGCAGATGGTACGCTGGTATGATGGTTGGTTATAGCTCTGGGATGGTTATAGCTAAACTATTTTCACTGACTACTGAATAAGGCTATATACTGTAGCTAAAATATATAGTCATATGAGAAAAAGGGCAGTACAGTTACATTATCTTGCATTATGACTGTAGTACAATAAACGCACTTAACTCATTAAAATCTGCTGAAAGATACTGTATATTTCTCAAAACTCATATAATTATCAATTGAGTTAGCTATTACTTTGCATTATGGGCAGAAGACAGTCAAGATTGAACTTTAAGTGATATTTCATTGATTGTACTGTCCAAATACCAAAATCCAAAACACCAAAACAGTCTTGGTTCTCTAACTCTTTGGTTTCTTGTCCCCTAACAGCCAGCTCAAGAGTTGAACTTGATATTCTATTTTTTTCAACAAAGTTCCAGCCCAGTCTAGCTGTATACTATGTTAGCATCGGCTAACAGCTTTGCAATGTTTTCAGGAAGTGTGAAGCCACGCAGATATGCTTTTGTCCATTCAGGTAACTAGTACATTTTTCCAAGTTATGAGCATGTTGCTTTTCTCTGTCCCTTGTAATTTGATGTCGCAGCTTGTTTGATGTAGATGTACAGTTGTGTTCATAAGTTTGCATACCCAGGCAGAAATTGTGAAATTATGGCATTGATTTTGAAAATATGACTGATCATGCAACAAAAATGTATTTTATTTAAGGATAGTGATCACATGAAGCCATTTATTATCACATAGTTGTTTGGCTCCTTTTTAAATCATAATGATAACAGAAATCACCCAAATGGCCCTGATCAAAAGTTTACGTACCCTTGAATGTTTGGTCTTGTTACAGACACACAAGGTGACACACACAGGTTAAAATGGCAATTAAAGGTTAATTTCCCACACCTGTGGCTTTTTAAATTGCAATTAGTGTCTGTGTATAAACAGTCAATGAGTTTGTTAGCTCTCACATGGATGCACTGAGAAGGCTAGATACTAAGCCATGGGGAGCAGAAAAGAACTGTCAAAAGACCTGCAAAACAAGGTAATGAAACTTTATAACGATGGAAAAGGATATAAAAAGATATCCAAAGCCTTGCAAATGCCAGTCAGTACTGTTCAATCACTTATTAAGAAGTGGAAAATTCAGGGATCTCTTGATACCAAGGTCAGGTAGACCAAGAAAGATTTCTGTCCAAAACTGCCAGAGGAATTGTTTGGGATACAAATAAAAACCCACAGGTAACCTCAGGAGAAATACAGGCTGCCCTGGAAAAAAATGGTGTGGTTGTTTCAAGGAGCACAATACGATGATGCTTGAACAAAAATTAGCTTGAACAAGAAAGAAGCCTTTACCGTGCCAATGCCACAAAAAAGCCTGGTTACAATATGCTCGACAACATCTTGACATGCCTCACAGCTTCTGGCACACTGTAATTTGGAGTGACAAGACCAAAATAGAGCTTTATGGTTACAACCATAAGCACTATATTTGGAGAGGGGTCAACAAGGCCTATAGTGAAAAAAATACCATCCCCACTGTGAAGCATGGTGGCCGCTCTTGAACTTTCCTGCACGACAGTGACCCTAAGCACAAGGCCAAGGTGACCCTCCAGTGGTTACAGCAGAAAAAGGTGAAGGTTCTGTAGTGGCCATCACAGTCTCCTGACCTTAATATCATCGAGCCACTCTGGGGAGATCTCAAACATGCGATTCATGCAAGACGACCAAAGACTTTGCATAACCTGGAGACTATATTACTTTCTCTTTGGCGCCATCCAGGCAATATCTGATATAGTGTTTTTAACAATATATGTATATTTCTTTTTTTAATTATTTAAAAAATGTATTACCAAACGTTTCCCTGTGATGTTGTTCCCTAAGGTAATCTATTCAAAATGAAAAACAACTAGTTACAAATAACATTAACCTTAATGGTTAAGGTTCACTTAGGGGTAGGTTTAGGCATCACAGTAATGGCCTTGTGGTTAGGATTAAGGGTAGGGAACGGTTAAAGTTAGGCATCACAATACTGATGAAGGTGAAGTGTAAGGTTACAAAAACAGAAAGACACCTATCTAAACAACACAATTCCCCAACAGAAAATGTCTCGCCTCTTGCTGGATTTGAGCAGGCGAAAACGCCTGACCACCATTTCCCATCTCAATGCCCATTCTATTAAACTATCAAAACGTTCATAACGGCCCCTAGCAGACGGATTCGATAGTAGGTAGTTTGCATTTTCCAAAATAGTTACATATGCAAGTTGCCTAATACTGAAGAAATGTAACAAGAAGACCATTAAAATCAATTAAAAAGCAATTGAATAATACAAAGTGAGAGTGATAGGCCTGCTATATAAATATAAATATATATATATATTTGTATCAACCCTCAGGCTTAAAAGGCCTCTGAAGGCCTTAAGTTTCCCCACTGGTCTGACCACCTAGGCTTATTGAAGGATATTATTTAATATGAATAGTAGGCTAAGCTTTAGCAGCAATCACAGATGCAGTCATTTTTGCATTGTGAATATATCCATATCATTGGTGCTACAATATTATTTTGTTCCAACTGTCAAGAAGGCATGGTTTAGATTTAGGCTACAATTGACTTAGTGTGTGTGTGTGTGTGTGTGTGGGTGGGTGGGTGGGTCGGGGGGCAGGATATTTAGGAACCAGTCAATTCAAGAATGACCCATCGGTTTAGCCTATTCGAGATTGTTCAGTGCGCCACACTCGGGTTACCCATCGGTCAATATACAACACAATAAACCCCTCAGGGATAATAGAAGGTAATTTTTCATCTTCGACCGCTTTGTGTTCTCCATTTTTCCAAATTGAATATATATAGGCCTGTGTACGTGCACTTACTGTACTGTACGTCGCTCTGGATAAGAGCGTCTGCTAAATGAATAAAATGTAAATATAGGCGGCCTAAATCAAAACCACAGAGGCTATTGCGATGACTAATTAAGGTTATATTGAGGGAATGACTTTGAATGATATTTGACTCAATGTGATTTTTTTCACATGTATATTTTGTAGTGTGTATGTATATATCACCAAGTTCCTTTGCAGGGATATACCTTTGCATTCCAAAGGCTTGCGCTAAACCTGACATTCTGGATATTCAATTTAACTAATAGTGTCTCACAGTGTGGCCAAAGTGTCCCACACATTTTGGTTTTCTGTGTGCATCCTGTTGAGACGACAATACTCACTTCCATATATATATATATATATATATATATATATATATATATATATATATATATAT
>JACXGI010000081.1:57760-91592 GCA_016801175.1 Esox masquinongy | reverse complement strand
TTGTAGGAGTTGCACCGATATTTCAAGTTTTCACAATGACAGCTATGGAAAAGTTAAAGTCGTCTATATGCACCCTGTAGAACCGAATTTGTGTTATGATATTTGAAAACCGCAAATTCGCTTCTACGGGAATACATGGGCGATTCCAATACCCCCGCTGTGTCAGGTAGAAGCCATCAAGAACATCTGATAATGCTTAAATGGATGTGAGCAAAAGTCCAACCTTTGGAAGATGGATAAGGAGAGGAGAAACGGGGCAGCAAATTGAGAGAGAATAAGATATTGAAAAGGAGAGAGCAGAATGATCTAGTAAACCGCAAAGGACGCGTGCGAGCAAAGATCATTTGAAGCGATTGATTTACAGCTTTTTACAACCCAATAAAACTCAGACAACATTCAGACTGGGGCCTTCGACTTCAGCGGGCGGGAGGGCGGGCGCGCGTGCGATTCTCATAAATAAGCCAAGCTAACTTTTATGTGTCGTTTTTATTTTTATCCAATAAAAACTGACACAGCAATGATGCCTATTATTTAGGAAGTCGAAGGCATTTAACCTGGAGGTTCAGCTCTCAGTCTCTATGGTATATTGAGTGGGGGACACTGTCGGTAACCCGCCAGCCCATTATCACTGATAGGGTTATTAGTAGTCCATTGCTACTCCAGCTGCATATAACCACCTCTACCCCGACCCATTGCTAGTTTTTTGTTATATATTGGTGTTGTAATAACCTTACAATAATAGTAAAGATATTATAGCATAGTTTGCACATTATTAGTGTTTTCATATCGTGAGTAGCATTATAAATAGATCTAAACTAATCATATTATGGCCTAGTAGCTTACCCAACTGGTAGTAGCATCATCCTCATTGGTTTAGAATCCTTGATTGATGTCAACCTATGAACGGTTGAATTAGGCTACTATTTTTTGTTCAATCGGCTAGTCGATTATCAATACAGCCAAATAATTTAACATTTAACGTGTGATATTTTCTTAAAATAAAAGGTTTCCAACTATCCACTTTATTATTTCTGTTTTAGCCAATGGGTTCTTGGTAGGCCTATGTCTGCGTTCTCAATCCATGTTTTTATAGATTGATGTGCGTAACTACATAGATTATGTCACTCAACGTTACAGTGTTTTGTTCATTTTTCCTCTTCCCTACTCCCTGCCTGGTAGGTAAGTCTCCGCATGTTCCCTCACATAGGCTCACACTGACCGTCGACTATAATTTCTAACTCATATTGAACGAAGGGACGTGTCCTTGCTTCGTGAAAAAAATCTCAGACATAGGCCTACACAAAGGGCGGCCTACACAAATATTCAAATTAATATTTTGTTCCTTATCCGGGAACTACTTCACCAGCTGCTATTGGACTGCTGTGTCACGTGGTTAAAGTAACTTTACAGGGTCGCTTGCTAGTAGGAGGGCTTTATGGACCAGAAAAACGACAAAGGTAGAAAAATAATTTTTCACTTCATAAATTAATGATCATGAGCTCGTATTTGATGGACTCTAACTACATCGATCCGAAATTTCCTCCTTGCGAGGAATATTCACAAAATAGCTATATCCCAGAACACAGCCCTGAATACTACAGCCGCACAAGAGACCCTGGCTACCAGCATCACCACCAGGAGTTGTATCCTCCGCGAGTGACCTACCAGGAGCGCCCGTATAACTGTGTAAGCATCCCCGAGCCCGAGCCCCAGACTGGCCATGGGCTCACACACTCGGGAAATCTGCTCGCGGGGAAGGCACAGACAGCTCCACGTGAGCCCTTGCCATCGTTACCCACATCCCCTACGACCCCGCCGACTGTACCGTCTGCCTGCATCCAAGCCGCCCTGGAGCATCCCACCACCTCTGCCTCATCTAAGCAGCCTGTAGTGTACCCATGGATGAAGAAAATCCACGTCAGTACTGGTAGGCAAAGTGTTGTTATTCTCTCCACTCGCTATCCCTCCCTCTCGCGCACTCATTCACCCTTACTTTGCGTAGATCGCCTGCCTAACCGGCTGAGCAGCCCCTTTGAAATTGCACATATGAGGCGGATTTACGAGTCAGCATTGGCAATTACACCAGCCATAAATTTTATAGTGGAGGCACTAGTCTGGACAGCCGTATTGCCATGTGGCTTTTTCGGTTATGTATGTGTCAGTGGGAGTAGAGTGAGAGAGGAAAGAAAGGGTAAGGATTTTTTTTTGTAACGTTGAATAAATAATTCAGCTGCACCCTCGCAGTGGAAAAGTGCTACCCGTTTCTGAGAGCACTAGTCGAGTCCCTGAATGTGAAATATTTTATTGGGGTTTAAATAATAGTGATACCATTCACCATTCATCTCATGATTTCTTTTCATATTTCAATTCAAGACAGTCTTGCTTCCTTCTTGTTCACTATTTTCCTTTCCTTTCTCCTCTTTTCTATTTACCTTTACAAAACTCTCAGCGAATCCCAATTACAATGGAGCAGACGCAAAGCGGTCTAGGACTGCTTACACTCGCCAGCAGGTCTTAGAATTGGAGAAGGAGTTCCACTATAACCGCTACTTAACTCGGCGAAGACGCATCGAGATTGCCCACACCTTAGTTCTCTCCGAGCGCCAGATCAAAATTTGGTTTCAGAACCGAAGGATGAAGTGGAAAAAAGACCATAGGCTACCCAACACGAAAGTGAGATCCTCTTCTAACACTAGCGCAAGCTCCGGGTCCACCACAGCATCAACAGCCAGCGCTCTTCCGCGTGCCCTGGGCTCCAACGCGGTGCTATCTTCCCAGGAACTCTCTCGAAAGTCTGTTTTCGAACACGACCAGGATTTATAGACGCTAAATAATATCTGGTAAAGCGGAAGAAAAAGCTACGGATTATTTATTAAATATATATATGATTTTTTTTATATATATTTCTTCCTCGTAGTGTTATTGTGCTTTCTCTGAGTCTAAACTTATTGAAGTATGCATGTTTATAGCATGGATTACTGCAGATTCCAACGGATTATTACGGTTATCAGGGTTTATTTATTCACAATAGTAATTGTTTAATTTTTAGAAAGTCGTTTTTACGAAAAATAATGTACGTTAATGGAAGTATTTGCCTGTGGCAGAATACGTATAGCTAACAATAGACCTACATGTATTAGATGTACATGCACAACAGTTTTATTTATTAACCGAAAAAAATAAATGTAGGATAATTTATTTTTTCATCTGCGGCGTGACATTAATCAGTATTGTAGGCTACTATTAAAAATATTTATTTTGCAATACATAAAAGTCAGTTAAATATTGTGAACATTTTTTTCAACACAACCAGTGAATTTTAGGAAATGAGGGTAGTGTGTTTTGTGATTACATATTTGTGATTGAAATTTAATTGGACTGATTGTAAAATGCAACAAAAATTAGTGTATTTGTGATAATCGTAGTTGTCAATAAAATCGTGTAATTTAGAATATGCTTCGGTGATCTTTATTTACATATTTGCCACAAAAAATATTCTTCTTTTAACATGTGTTTTGAAAGTGAATCCATGTATGAGATAAGGAACCCTTCAGCATGCTTGCAAGAAGAAGTGCTAGGACCTTTAAGTTGTAGGCCTACATGTCATAGGAATAATGTATTGCTTGCTTCCCCTATAATTATTCTTTTCTTCTTTGAGTAAGAAGGGTAGTGTTTTCCGAGTCACCTCACACGAATAGTCTCTTCAGAGTTCACCAAAAGGTTGAACATTTTGCAGTCTTAATACTACATAATTTTGCGTTTAGTTGTAATTGGTCCAAATGGTGTTAAGGTTAGGCTATAGTCCCAATGCCTGTCTACCTTATTCTAGTCACTTTATGAATCACTTACACACCAATATTACTGACTTTGAGACTTAATTTGATGACATTTGTCTGTAATCGAAGTTTGTCCATTAATAACGTCAGTGTTTCGAATAGGTTGTGTGGACGTGCATGCACCCGTATTTCTATAAGACCCTGCAAAACTTGCACATCTGGACAATAACACAAAATAGTCATATTAAATGAAAGCGAAAATAAATAGCCATAACAAAATCACATCGTTTTATAGTTTGTAATGTTATTTCAAGAAAAAAAAAATAAGTATTCAGTGTTTTAATATTTTATTTGTGGAAAACAGAGAATTGTTGATAAAATAAGCCCTGAATACTCACCCAACAAATTAAACTGCACTAGCCAGTATATCTGTACATCTCTATGTAATTTAAAAGCGTGAAGGTCTCAGACTCTTAATAGAAGCGTTATTAGAATCACTGATGCTTTATAGCATAGTGGTGACTCCGAAAGCATGGAAATCCTCAATAAAGATGTCCTCAAGCAACTTCTCGCTTAATTGAGAAGTTCTTGGTGGAAACTTAATTAATGGGTCACTGTAGCAATGGGTTCTTTGGAGTGGAGATGTGGCTTACTAGGATATATGTGCGGCCACCACAGTCAGTTTCATTCCTGTTAATCTGTTCTCTCATATTGTTATGTTAAGGTTGAACACTTACAATTTTGTAAGAACCTGTGTAACTCAAGTCTAGAGCCTATAAAAATCCAAAAGTTGGATTAGCTACCACTTTTATGTAATCAGCAATATTTCTATTGCTTAGTTCAGATCACGGCCACCTCTAGAATATATTTAAAAAGTTGTTTTAAGGAATTAACCACTCCTATAAAAGTTCTGGTTTTAGCTTTTACACAGGGGTTCCTGAGACCATTTTCAGAGAGTTTCGTAGATGAACATTATTGACCGGAACAGGTTCTGCTCACGTTAAAACCCAGGAACCGTTACTTCTAAAAGAGCGTATGTCGCATTAAATCGAAGTGTTTTTTTCATTCTTTTTATTTTTTTATTTTTTTTATTTTTTTTACAGTATTCCAATCCAAGTAAATTCTACATGCGCATAACAATTGATATCTATCGGCTGCCTGTACACTAGTACTCAATATGTTAAAAAGTTAGTTGGCAGGTCAAAATATTGTGTATTGTATTGCCTGAGGCCTAGAGTATATTGAGATGTACTGTAGCATCCCTGGATTCAATGTATACTATTAAACGATTTTGGCTGATTACTTATTTTAATTGTCGTCATGGGTGCAGCATGGACCACTCAACTCTATAGTACAGACCCACATAGTGAACATTCTGGATTGCACCCAATGTAGAACAGAAAGATGCAGCATAAAGTTTAACTTTGCAGTGACTTTCAGGGAAAGTGGAATGCTACCATGTCTACCCGTTCTGGCTGCCATTATAGTCCGGGACGCGGGATGAGAAAATTAATGTGTGTGCATACCAAAACCACAACCTCTCGATGATGTCTTTTCTATACCACTGCGTTGCTAAAAGAGGCCATCCTATTTAACCTTTTTTCAGGCTGATGGTGGAAGTGGCTAGGGTTCATGTGGGGGACAAGTTTTTGGTGCCATTAGATTGTTTTCAGTGCTCAACCCTTTCAATGGTCTGACATGGCTGGTGATTGTAAAATAGTGGGTTCGACTGGCACTGGGGCTACCCATACTAAAATATATGGAAACACTATTGTATAATACATTTAACACATCTGAAGTGTATTTTTAGTCTCATTATGTGGAATAATATTAGGTATAAATAACATAAAATTTTGCCAGCACACCCACTTGAAAGAAAATTACTAAGTGTTTTGTAGCTGATAAAAACATATAGGAAATGAAACCTTTAATGAAATGGAGTGTAAATAAACATCAACATGAGAAGTTTTTAATTATTACATTGGTATGTTGTAACACCATGTAATCATGTCTTGTACATAACCTGGCCAGGAATGCATTGGATAAGGCTGAAGCACTATTTTGGTGGAGATCTTAAGAGTACACTGTGGCCCCATCCAAAGGTACACTGAACACGGCCAACCAGGCAGGAAATAGCCCCTCCCACTTGGCCAAGCACTGCCTCAGACACCAAAAGATCACTAACTACCCTGAGACAAGGCAGAGCATAATCCACAGAGTTCACTCTTGTTACATATGCCAAAGGTCAGCAAAACTGGACAGAAAGATCTCACCAGGGCCTAAACACACTCATGTTGCCACTCCCATGCCATTACTAAGAAGGTACATCATGTAATGGCATGTAATGGCACATAATGCAACTTCTTAGTGATGGCATGGGAGAGCGTGTGTAGACAATGACTCAACCCTTGTGATCTGAAGCAAAGCGTCGCAGCAGACAGAGGGAGAACCTGCCAGGCACAGGCAATATTGGTGGTTCCTTAATGCAGTGCCTTGCCGGTCACCTTCACAACCCTAGGCCAGACTACACTCAATCTTAGGACATATTGAAGAGGAGAACAAGACTGCATCTCTGACATCAGATCATTCCATAAAAATGTAGCTCCACAGGAGAAAGCCCTGCCTCCAGCTGTATGTTTAGAAATTAGAGGAACTATAAGGATACCTGCATCTTGTGAAAATAGTGTATGTGTAGGCACTTACGGAAGGAACCATTTAGAGAGATAAGTAGGATCAAGTCCACGTTATGCTTTGTAAATTAACAGTAAAACCTCAAAATCATCCCTAGCCTTAAAATGAAGCTTATGTAGAGTCTAGGACCAGAGTACTAGTATTTGGTTATTTTTAAAATTCTAGCAGCAACTAGATACTTAGATATTCTTGTTCATGCTTCATACAGGATGCCACAGCTTCTAAATACTATGGTAGATTTTTTAAAATCTTTTTACCTTTTTTAGTGCTTATTTAGATTACTTCTGGAGTATTTTCATGTTGAAAATTAATTAATGTGTCTGATCATTTGTCAATCGTTTTGGCATGCACTACCAGGCACAGCAGTCAATCTACAAGCATTAACTGGAGGTTTTACAGTAACATTTTCCGAATGCCTTAACATTTTGAAATGTGACAGTGGGTCATCTAATCATTGCATGTCATTTTGCCTGATGGATTTTATATCTGTTTATCATGATCAATTACATTTCAAGGTACTAGAAGTTGCTAATTACATATATAAGTATCAAACCGCATTGTATGAAATCGAAATAGTCTGAACGTTTTTAATTACTCACGATCCTTTGAAAACCTAGCCTTGTTAGGAGATTGGAGGCGAAAAATTAAAATCCGACTCAAATTACAAAACCCAATTTTCTTTATCTCTGATTATCCAAAAAAAATTACACATGTTTTTTATTGAATTCATAAAAGTCTAACAAGCAATCATACAGCAGTGAGCAAGCAATCATATGCAAGCAATCAATGAGCAAGCAATCATACAGCATTTTTTATTCAACAAATTAGAACAGCCAAAAACCGTATGAAAAAAGGGAAAGTCTTTAAAAATCTATAAAGAAAATACATAACATAAAGGGAAGCCCCTTCCCTTGAAAAGTTTGATTAATTCCGATATGTTTTAATGATCAGTTAACCATTATACCGCATAATGTAATGCTTAGTGGACAAATAGACTGCAGTGCGTTTCTTACGGTTGTTTTCAGCGTCCGTACAAAGAATCATTCTGTTAAAAATGAAGTACTGAAGGAGTGTGCAGAGGGCACAGTCACAGCCGAACTCTGCCTACTTGTAGCATCGCAGTGTATTGTGAGCTACTTTATTCATTTGACCATTGGCTGTTTAGAATAAGGCGACGTTTGAGGCAGGTTCTCATGCCACAATGCGGCCCTTTCTAAAGTATATGCCAATATCAATTAACTGCCAGCATACGTTTTACAGATTGACTGTATGGTTGAGTTTGTAATTCCAATTAAATTCCAATTAAATGTACCGGTCCAATCCCAAGCAGACCTCTAAGCCCTACACGCTATGTCCACTTCAAGATCTGAGAGCATTTGACAGGTGTCAGCTGGTAATAGCTCCAAATTGCCATCTGATAGGCTATGTGTAAAATTCATTATACTACTCATATCAATAAAATCCGATCTCCTGAAGTGAATTGGGTGTCTATTTGTGACTGGACCACCATTTTACTGTCCATGAAGTCGGGTCCGCAAATTTCACTTGTTAGTCTTCAATTTCTAATCTGCCTAAATAAAACATAAAAAATTGGAATTCCAAAGCAACAGCTAAATCTCAATTCTCCATTATCCTCTATCAATATTTAGCCTAAACCATTAGGATTTGCCTTTTACCATTACTAGAATCCCCAAAACACCGGTTTTGTCTGTGTATAGTCAATTCAGATTGAAGAACCGCAGTGGGTTTTTCAGAAAGAGTGTTTAAAACACATTCTTTTCTTTGTCATTTCCTTTCCCAAACACCAGATCTCATCTTAGGTGAATTTATTTTCATGGTTTTAATAGCATATACAGAATATATATATATATATATATATATGATTGAAAACATCTATTTTTATTTAAATAGTCAGTGTATCATCGTCTGAGTAGAAATAGCGTCTGCATGTGAAGAATTCAAGTAAATATTGCTGATGCATTCGCTCCATGGTTGGTGTATGG
Source organism: Esox masquinongy (assembly GCA_016801175.1). Lineage (NCBI taxonomy): Eukaryota > Metazoa > Chordata > Actinopteri > Esociformes > Esocidae > Esox > Esox masquinongy. Next base: position 83,122 of record JACXGI010000081.1, on the reverse strand, counting down.
AGAGCTCTCTGCGTGGCGTACATTAGGACGTGTTAAATGGTAGATTATCAGGTCCCAAGGCGATAATCAACGTGTCTATAGCACACTTGTTCATAAATCCACTAGCCTAACACGTACAGTATCACCTGATATGCTGTATAGTCCATAGTACTTCTCAATTCTCTTTGACCGGACAGAGGTGTGTGTGTGTGTGTGTGTGTGTGTGAGTGTGTGTGTGTGTGTGTGTGTGTGTGTGTGCCTGTCAGTTTTTATAATAGATGACTACATCATCTGGTTGCTGCACTTGCTTGTGTTTTTGTATTTCTAAACGACGAATATGCTAGCCTACAGCACGTCCATTCCATTTTTATTTTGGCAAAAAATAATTGATATCTGTGAGTAACATTTAGTATTTGCTAATGAAAATTAGAAGTTAAAAAGGTACACAGGTACAATGATCGGTTCTAATATTAATTTCGATGTAATCAGCGCAATTTCAACTAAAATACACAAGTTCGTTATATTTACCTCATCATAAGCTTTATTCCTCAATGATAGCCACATGCCTCTCACGCTGACCCTTGATTGGACTATACTGTCATTTATATACTAATCTACGTCCTAGAATTGTTCCCCAGTTTGCGGAGCATTTATAAATATTTGAAGACACAATGGCACGTCTATTTGTGAGGCCGAGTCTGGTAACGAAAAGGGTCATGACCCTACTTGAGACATGGAAGAACACTTTAGATTGGTGGAAGAGGTGAAGCATTGACCTACGGAACGTAGCGCTGTGATGTGGACCACTGTCTGTATTCACCAAATGCTATTATGCAGGCGCAACAGTCTTAGCACATGGAAATATTTTTTTCCCTCAACGAATCATTCAGATGTTATGCAAGGAGTGGGAAAATGGATGAGTTTTTCTTTTTCTAAGATAATCAAGACTAACATATGCTTAGGCCTCAGCTATGTATATTTTTTAGGCTTTAGCCAGCCAGTCCGTTGGGGTAGCTACAAAAAGCCTCGAGATAACAACATTATTTCTTAACACATTAACAAAATTTGACTTGGCGTTATGTCATATCAGAAACATTACTCTAAACATACTTCAATCAGATTTTAATTTTATATGTAATGCCTCATGTTGATAGTCAGTCTTGATGGTTTTAAATATGTGACAAACAAGGTTGCTGGAAAAAGTGCGATGAAACTAGCAATTGTTTTAAAAATAACTCATTCAAAAACATTCTGCTTTTATTCAGTAGGTTGTCTTTATGTCTGTCTACATTCCTGGAAGAGTCCAGAGCCTTGGGGTTGTTTTGGAACTGCAGTGTCTTTCCAGCATTCCTCCGTCTCACTTTGATTTATGACACATTTTAAAGTTTTCTCCCTAACGTGCCTGAAAAACTATTTCACATGAAATGGTTTCATAATAGCCTAAGCTCTGTAGCTTATGGAAACGTAGGTTAGCCTACTGCTGCAGCACGGGGCTCCCAAATTACACAGAATTATTCATGATGATTTAATCTATTGGCATTTGAGCAATTGTTTCTATTTCTATAGCTTACTGTTGGGTTTTTGACTCTAACTGATTCCTTGTTAGCTGCGAGTTCGCCGATGGTTTCATGTGCAGGAGAGGGAGTCTAATGTGTGTGCATCATGGCGGTAGCATATAGAAGCACAGAGTTGAAACAGAGGTCGTCTATCTATTGAACAAAAAGGGCGGTACTCTCAATGGTAAAGCGTTATAAATCTAACTGCTCCCTTATTCAAACTCCGGAGCACAGCAGATGTTCCCTTCTCCCGAGTTTGTGTGCGTGTGTTGTGGCCGTTGATGTGATGGAAAAAATCGACTTTACATCAGACTGAACAAAACGATTTGCTTATTTTATCTGAAGTAGGCTGTTACTTTATGCAGACGAAAGGTGCATGCTATGGGTAACCTATATGCTTTAAGTGTTTAAGTAGCCTAGGTATGAAGAAAACGCATGTTGCATAGCCGATCCAATATGTCAGATTAACAGATTATATTTGACGGTATCTGTGTAAATATTGGCTTCCCCATTTAGAAAGGACAAAACCTATCATACAAAGTCCCTCCTCTTCTGGGTTTCAAAAGTATGAGACAGTTAGCTGTACAGGTTTTTCTGGCTAGTCAGATGTCTTTCATCACTTAATTTGTGCTGGAATAAAAGAGCTGTCAATATGTAGTTTGGATGCTAAGTTGTTGGTGTCTGACCAAAGGGGCCAGTGGGAGTCAATGAAGCCATTATGAGATTGAACAACTTTAAATATTCCATCAAAAACATAGCCACAACCTTGGGCTTGCCAAAGACAACAGCTTGGAAGGAAAGCGCCAAAGGCCAAGGAGGAGCTATACAAAGGATGAGCGACAAATACCATAATGAAAAAAAAAATTCTAACTGACATATTAGGACAAAAAGGTCTTAAAATGTTTTAAGTTCTTAAAGCAAAATATACCCAAATGTAAATTGAATTTAATAAGCTTTTCATCATGTCACCTTTTCTTGTATATCTGCTGCAGAGGTTCTCCTTCCCTTCACCTTGCTAGCATGCTGTTCTGATTTGAATGATCTGACCATGTCGTCCGCGTCTATAGTCCAGGTCTGCTTCATAATTCAGATAATCTTAGACTATTAGGCCAAAATGACAACTTTGATGCCTTTTGAACAAACATTCTAAAAATTAACATATCCTATGGTCTAAGGAAACAGACAGGCCATTGGAAGTAATGTAATTTAACTTAGGCTATGACAAATAGCATTATGTAGTAAAACCACAAGGCACACAAAATAACCAAATGTTTGTAGCAGTTTAGATTTTGTGCAAACAAGGTGAAGAGGTTTGAATGGGGATGTTCATTCACGGTACTGGGCCAAGCTGAACCTAAACGTGCACTCTCCAATGTCACCAGTGTGCCTGCCCAGATGTGGAACTTCAGTGAAGGCCTATCATGTTCACGCCAATATATGACCTTCTCCTACACCCAAAATATAATACATGCATGGATAGTAGAGAACTTGCCTATAGTTTACCATCAGAGTCTTAAATATACAGTTTTAATAACTGTTCTATGCTTTATAAGTGTCCCATGGTAATGGAACACAGTTGTGGTTTGGTTTTTCAGACCAGCGCCTATAGACAAGCTTAGAAAAAGAGGGTGGACACAAATTGTACATTGGCTACACTATTACCTAAATAGTTTTTCCTGCAATGTTATTTGTTTTTTTATGTTAAGAAATATGAAGCAGAGGGGTGGACTACATTATAGGATGATTAAATAAGAGCATTGTAAAAAATTAATGGTTTCAAATGTACCAGGCAAATGGCCAACAGCATGTATGGCCTCATGTGTTGTGAACAGAGTGCCCCATAGTGGTGGTGGGGTTATGGTTTGGACAGGCATAAGGTTCAGAAAATAAAAACAGCTGGATTTTATCAATGGCAGTTTGAATACATAGAGATACCGTGACGAGATCATAAAGCCCATTGTCATTCCATTCATCCACCTCCATCACCCCATGTGTCAGCATTATAATGCCCAGCTCCACGTCACAAGGATTGGTTCACAAGTCCTGGAAGAAAATGTCCTAGTTCTTCCATGGCCTGCATACAGTACTCACCAGACATGTCACCCATTGAACATATTTAGGATCCTCTAAAATCAACATGTACAACAGCATGTTTCAGTTCCTGACAATACCAGGAACTTCACAGTCATCTCAAAAGAGAGGGACAGCATTCAACATGTTTTGGTCATGATCAACCTGTACCAGTCATAGATGCATTATTGGAGCACTCACCACGGTGAGAGAGGTCAGCGAATATCTTTCGAACTGAAGTTTTTCTCTGCAGCTGGTAGACCCACACCAAAATCAGGCCGTGATGGAAGAGGTGCGGATGGACTCTACATTTGAGCACTGTTATGTTGTCCTCCCACCTGTGATTGATCCCAATTTTCAGGATTCAGCTTAACTGCTGAGCCCTCAATCTCCTAGAGAGAGAATGGGGGCATGTAGTACTCCTGAACATGACCAACACCACCATAGTGTTGTCTGTGTTAAGGTGATGTTGACTCCAGCTGGTTGACCACTCCATGGTGCATGGCTGTAAGTGGTATTTTACACCAGAGTGTTGTCATCTGTAAAGTGTTGTCAACGTGTATCTTGACAGAAGCATTATTGAAGTCATTACAATGGAGTGAGTATAATATGGGAAAGCATGCATCCTTGCAGTGCTCCAGTGCTGAGGAATAAAGAGTCTGATATGTTCATACCTATCAGGTATAGATCCACTGACAGTTGGACCTGGGCCTGTTCAGCTGGGAGAGTTCTAAGGTAGTGGTGTTGAACGCAGAGATGAAGTCCATACACAGTCTTGATGCATAAGTCGTAGGGTTGTCTAGGTGTTAGAGAATGTAGGGGATGTCCATGTTGATAGCGTCATTCACAGACAAGCTGCATCTGTAGGCAAACTGCAGTGGGTCGAAGGATTGGTTTCGAGACTGGACAATGGGACAGTCATCCAGACAGGACACATTTTGTTTTCTGTTGACAAGAACAATGATGTAGGACTTGAAACGTATGTAGAAACGGTGCATTGCTCTAGTGACATTCCAATGTACGTTATTATATACATTGGTTAGTATATGTACATGGATAGTAGAGAACATGCCTTTAGTTTACCCTCAGTGTCTTAAATATGCAGTTTTAATAACAGTTCTGTGCCTTATAAGCATTCCATGGTAATGGAACGAAGTTGTGGTTTGGTTTTTCAGACCAGTGCCTACAGGCAAGCTAGGGACCAGCCCCTAAAAATAGGGTTTACACAGATTTTACATTGGCTACACTATTACCTAACAATTATCTTGTCTTGTCGTACTAAATTATAAAAATATGAATTAATATGTCTACTGGTAGGATACTTTCATACTATTTTAGGCTGCTACTGCCTATCACAATTGAGCTCAGTTTTTGACAATGCACGTATGTCTCAAGATAAGTTATGTAACTTATTCTTTTTAGCTAGCTACTTAGATGCTTATGAATTGACCCCGATTGTCCATGATATCCATCTTTTGAGTTTGAATGGGCTGTGTAAGAATGGGCTGTGTAAATCCCCACTTTCTGTGTAAGTGGGGATTATTATGCAGGTCTTGGTGGACTGGCCATTATCTGCACTTATTTCCCCAAGAACTAATTTCAAATGTGTCTCATATCAGTAATGATTATCATGTAATTAATTTACAATTTTGATGTAATTGTATTTTATTCAGCTGTTTACAGATTGTAGGGGTCATGACCCTCATACCCCTGGTACTAGCCCTGGTTTCAATGTAATGCACAAAGATATTCACTGACATGGAGATGTAGTGCACAGGTTTATCATTTGTAGAGAATCTATGGAATGTGGGCTTAATATACTCCTTATTTATTATAGAATTTAACTGGCTCCAACAAAAAGTCCTATTGTTGTTAAAAGTCAAATCAAATAATGACATCATATTTCTTCAAAAAAATATATAGCTGTCTATAGAAATGGCATTGTGTTTTCAAACAATACTAATGCCCTTTTGAACACATCTTCATCAGTACTAACTGAATGGAATGCTCAGTTTGTGGAAAAGGAAGAAAAGGGAAGTAAAAAAGAATGGGTACATAAACCTCCCACAACTCCTCGAACTATCAGATGTTGTGTTTTTTTGTGGGGTAATAGTGAGCCTGTGACATTATTTCTGCCTTTAGACTTTAACAAGGTAAAACTACATACAGTATTAACTCTACAGCTACTGGAATGGTTGAACAATGTAGAAGAGTACCTCCCACTAAAGTTTTTATTATTACTTCACACTTGTTTACCAGTTAGGTTGACTCAGAACACATTCTCATTTCCAGCAACGATCTGGGAGCAATCAGAGTTAAATGCCTAACTCAGGGATTTCATTTGGCTCCCTCAGGACCTAAGCAACCTACCGCACCAATGATTCTTGTCAATATTACAGTGTGGTCTTTAAAAACAACAGTGGGACGAAACGTGCAACCCATTAATATGAGCAAGCTAATAAGAGTGATTGATTATGGAGCGCTACGACAATGAAAATTGTGGTGTGAGACTCTACATGAAAGCACACTTGCCAAAAAATATCACTGTCACTTTGCAGTCTGCCTTAATTAATGTGTCCAAAGTAACAGTTGACTGCAGTTACTACATTTACAAAGCTTCCAAAATCTTTTTGGTAAGGGCATTAGGGTTTATACTATTCTAGTGAACATTTCAATACAATCCTAACAGCAGTGTGAATGTGATTTTTTCTTTCTGTGGAGTTCAGGTATCGAAGAGCAGCAGACAGTCCAGAGTAGTAGGCAGGGATGCAAAAATAATTGGACAGGATGACGTTGAAAGGCCTTTCCAATATGAAGGTTAGTAAAAATATTTTGTCTTTGGTACTGTTATCTTGTTTTACAACATGCAAATCATATCCCACATGCAACTGCATTCTGTAATTTCCTATTGCTCTTCTCTTATCATTACAGGCCAAACTGCAAGAACGTTCTTGAAAGAGGAGATGTGCTGGAGCTGGCCGATTCCTGCAAACCTGGAAATATTAGTAAAGGGTTTTGCAAACCTCTCCTGTGGCCCTTCTGGACATGTCACATTTTTGTGTTCAATGCCAGTCTTGCACACTAGTAAATGGCTCAGTGAGGAGTTGAGACTAATCAAACCATGAATGCATGGTTTGAACGAAGATGTGATATGTGTTTGGGGACAAAATTCATTTTGGGAAAATCTGAAGAGCCCAAATAACTATCCAGACATCCAAGGTCATGCGTAGCCTTGCTGGTGCACCTGCCTGTATTCCAGGAAAAGTCCTGCATCAAATCTTCTCTTACTTGAGCTCCTGTACCTCTTCTAGAATATGAGGTCAAAATACACAGTAGTGGCATCCAAATGGAGTAATGGTATTTAGGACTAAATCATCCCTAAAGATAGAGATGACAAAGTATCATGTCCCACATTTTCAGCCCAGTCAAACGACGCAAGCCTATGAAGTTTATTATCATATTTAAGTATATTAAGCTAAAGTCGTGTGATATATGTTTTGCTCAGTCAGGCAGAAACCCAGCTTTCAGATGCAGCAATTATATGTTGCTATTTTGTTTTTGCTCCTTCTCAGGATCCATTCAGGTAACAGCACACACTGAATTGTTCCATATACTGTAGAAGTCAATGTCAGAGTGTACACCAAGATTAACGTGGGCCATCATTCATACATTGAGATGCTGTCCTATAGCCACCAGAGCATATTCCCAAACCACTTTATGTTTGCATATAATGCCAATGCAATCCCAAAATGATGCTTTTATTCTTTCCCCATTACTTTATTTTGTATTATACACGTACAGAATACATACAGCTCCGGAAAAAATTAAGAGACCACTGCACCTTTTTCTTTCCTTTCCAAAAAAGTCGAAAAATAAGGTTTTGAGTGAAACCTTTTTGTGCTGCCCCTGTATGTTCCTGGGGCAGCACCGGGACCATTAGACCACCCCAGAGCACAAGAAATATCTAAATGTCTACTCTTACTTACAATAAAATTATTTGATCAATACATAAATCAACAGTTACACTCATTGTTGTGTTACTTGTTTTATTCAATTTCACTCATTGTTAATACTTATTGAGTTATTGTTAGGCTCTGATTACATTTTCAGTCAAAAAGATATAAATAAATATAGAGAACCTTTCTTCTAAGAGTGTAGTTTATTTCAGGTGACTTAGACATACTTTGTAGTTGCATCATTCCCCCATAAATTCCATTCATTAAATGTCAATGAAACCTATTGCTAGGACATGGGATAATAATTATGTCATATCAGTGATGAGGCTATTATGATGTTTACATTGGTTAGATGTGAATAAAGCTTCATTTAGGATATACCTACTGTTTATTCCAACAGACGACTCCATTTTTTATTTATTAAAAAAATTGTAATCCTCTTTGTTTCAGTTCTTTGTTTACAACTATGGAAAGCGATAGACTCGTTGATCTTAACTTCACTGTACAGACAGTACATTTTGTTCCAACCAAGCATGTTCCTTGTGGTTTATATATATACTTGATCTATTCAAAATACACTCAATTTATCTCTCTTTAGTATACCCTCTATTTATCTCTCCCTTGTATATGTGTGTATAAACACACACACACACACACACACACATATATATATATATATATATATATATATATATATATATATATATAAAGGGGAAGTTGAAAACATTATATATATACAAAACACTATAAAACACATATATAAAATGTAACATATAAAATGCGTGTGTGTTTGTGTGTTATCGATATCGCCTAAACCAGCTCAAAGGCAAGGATACATTATAATGGTTTGACCGAGTGTGCTAACGGCTGGCGCGAGTAATGGGAGAGAGGAGAGTAAAAAATGATTTACTGTCGCCATCGCGGTTCACACAGAGTTCAAGAGGAGCTGCTTGCTTGCTTGCGCAGAAGAGAATAGAGGAAAGGTTTGAGGTAGTCTAACTTTCATAAGAAACAGAATAACACAGTACAAAAGAGGAAAATGTTTGTAGCATTTATAAAAATAGGCTATAATATTTATCCTTAAATTTCAATTGAGGAAAACAATTTTGAAAACGATATTTTTCACAATATGCCCAATCAGTAACTAATACAATGACTACACATAAAAATATATAGGCCTATACCAAATGTAAAATATTTAAAAAAAGTCAAATGAAAAAAAAAAAAAATCTAGAACACATTTATCAAAACAGGTATAGCTATAGCCTACAACCTCTCCGACCAGAGTCCTAAACCGACCCTTCGAGACCATATCCAGCTTTAAAGTGTAGGTCAATCCACGAGTACGATAGTAGTCTTCCCCCACAACAGAGGAGAACCGCGGAACCACTAATGGCGGAATTTCCAGGTTAAAGGTTATTTTAGTTAGAACAGGAGCTTAAAGGGTACTGGCTTAAATACGTATAAAAGCCATGTGTGTCAAGATTTTTTTAATTAATCGTGCGGCTTAATTAATGACTTAGTCTTAAGGGTTCAAGACCATGGCTGCTGCATGCATTTGGTATAATATACCCGTAATCATGTGCTGGGAGGAACGACGCTTTAAAACGGCAGGAATCATTACTATAAAGAAAATTAATCTAAGCTGCTTTGACAGTTTTACAATGTGCGTCTTGGACAATTTATCGTCTATCCAAATACACAAATAGGCTACTTGGTGACTAGCTCAATTTTGGCTACATTCGAGCTGCAGTCACGCAAGTCTTAACACGTAAGTGTTAAAGGTAGCTACATTTTACGAAGCAGACAGCAGCATGAACTTCATCAGTATTCAGCGCTAATTTAAGATATGAAATCTGAAAGATCTGAAAGGGATCAAAACCAGGCTTACCATATTACTTCACTTTAATGGCCGATGCACTGGAGGGGCACTGTAATAATACGTCGTAATAATATTAACATTGTTAACGATAAAAACAATATATTATAGATTTCTTTAGGTCCATGTCTTTGTTTATGGTATCGTCAGCTGTCAGTGTTTTTCTACAAGGGAAATTGCTACAGTTTTCCCCCGTTTCGTCTTGGCAGAAAGTTCATTTGGCAGAGCTGTGTGGGAAGGGCAATAGGTAGTACATAATATTTTCAGTTAAGTTTGTTCAAGTGTTTTTGTGTGATGTTGATTTATGATTGTAACTTCTGTTCATAATGTATTTGCATACTGCATATTGCTTCTGCATACTTGTTCATAGGACTATTTAATTAGGAGTAACTTAGGCGTATTGTCAGGGCTTTTGTTATTGTTTGACGACGTTACTCTCAACGACATTTCAAAAAACGTCCCAGTTTATAGCCTACACCTGTTAGATCTTGGCAACTTGACAATTTACTTTTGATCTCTATTTAAGGCCTACTGATAACGCCAATAAAAGAGATCCCAGCAGTAAATGATAAATCACAAAAGATACAGGCTTTAAATGGATAAGTATCTTTAAGCCTAAATAAATAGCTATTAGCCGACTATTCAACATGGCTTGAGATGTGAACAGAACGTTAAGTCCTACTTGGTCTTAACCCCAACTGCTTTGTGTTGTGTTTAGGCTATATTAAATAGTCTAATCATCTTTACAGTTCAATATGATTACCTCTGTGGTTAAAAGGAATATAACTTATACTGGTAAATTCTCATTAAGTTCCAATAAAGAAATGGGACAAATAGGTATTGGGCTAGAAGGGTAACTGCACTAAGTGCGCGCCAGAACAACGCTGGGCTGATGCTCTTCAACTCGACTTTTATCATCCAAGACTAAGCAATAGTCTGTTGAGGTATAGTAATCATCACTAGAAATGCATGTAATCCACCACAAACATTTCTGAAAGATGTGGTACATTGACTGTAAAAATACTTAAAAATAATTACACATTTTCAAACAGGACCTTATTTACCCCTTACGTGCAGGTATAACAATTTTGTAAATACATATCAGTGAGTAACTAATACATTGGACCTAGTGAAGGATGTTGTTAAAGTATTTGGATAATCATTTTTCTAACATTTTTGAAAACTAAGGCAGTGGTTTGACACAGTTTCATTGTTTCACACATTTTGAAGGTGTTCAAAGTCTCAGAACAGGCTTTTTCCCCCAAACCACAGACCAGTGGAGGGATATTTGTAACCTGCTACATTCCATCACTCCCATCAAATGTAGGACACTGAATGATTGTGATTTCCTTCTTTGAATCTCGATAGAATGGACTTTCCTTATCATTTATCAAAAGTCAAGTCCAAAAGAGAAATCGGAAGTGAGAAATGTAAAATAAATGCACATTGGATGTTTAAAAGGTCTATAGTTGCAAAAAGACAGCAAACATCTCTCAGTAAAATTGCTATATTGAACTGGTTGCACTTTATATCTATAGGACATCCTTCAAATCGCTTACGAGCTGAGAGGGTCCTTGTTCTCTTCACCGTGGAGCCTACAGGTGTTTCCATTTACCTAACAGTGTGATTCAGAGGGAAGACAGCTAGCTATATATGTCACAAAGTCTCTAAAATATCACAACAACAATGTTTAGTACATTTTGAAAAAAGATCATAAAATGTTCTGCAAAATCTCTTTTACAGTAATTGTTTGCAAATCACTTCATGTTTCATTGAACTCTGTGCTGACACCCTTTAACATAGCTTCAATGGCATACAACAGGCTTTTCTTGATCTGCAACTATTCCTCAACTCCAGTAAAACCAAATCTTCAACTGGAAAAAAACTCTGCCCCACAAAAAATCCCACCTTAGCCAGTAGACTATACCAATACCTAAAACTATAAGTATCTTTGTATTTGTTTGTATTGCTCACTCTCTTTCCAGATCCACCTCAGCCACCTCTAATTTTAAATCCAACCGTACCTTGTTCAAATCAGCTCCAGAACTGGTTTCTTATTTCGCAACAAAGCATTCTTTACACACACAGCAGAACATGCTCTTGTGAAAATGAACATCTTGCTAGTCCTGGACTTCGGTGATGTAGTTTACAGACTTGTTGGTAATGTTCACCTCAATGAATTACAGTTGTTAGTTAAACACAACAACATCCGCTTTGTCACCATTGCCCCCTACAACAGTCATCAGCGTGATATTTACTCTCTAGTAAACTGGCCCTCGCTGCACATGCAATGCCAGACTCACTGGTAACAGCTCATCTACAAGTTCCTCTAAAGCCGAACAACAGAACGCTGCTCTCTGGTAGATACCTCACTCTGGTCATCCCTAATGTCAGGGACGGCTGTCACTCTTTTTAGTTCTCTGCTTTCAATGAGTGGAACGAATTGATGATCACAGCTCCTGCCCAAATGTATTTATGTCACCTATGGTAAGCATATTCGTACATTATTCCAGTTGTATTAATAAGTGATTTATACACCTTATCCATCCGTGCCAAATTGGTTGATTTCGTATATGTATCTCTGTACTGTGCTTTTCTCCAGTGCCCTGCCTCTCCACAGCTATCACCTGGGTGGTGCAGTGGCATGGATCCTGTCCAATAAAAGTCAGCAGGGCCTGGCCCACCTGTTTTTGTGGGACGCCCAAGGATCTAGCTGGAACCTGGCTCTTGGGCTCCCCCTTGATATGACTCTAAAAGAGAGCGTCTGGCTTCAGCAGCACTTCACTCAGTCTTATAACAAGGAACTAAAGTACAGAAGCAATGGCCCACCCACGTTACTACTAAAGCAAAGGAAGCATATTCTGGCCCCCTGTTGTGAACAGAGCTGCCGCTTTGGGCAACAAAGGGAGCGAGTCCTGCTGAGCTGAACCTTCCATTGATCATCAGTGATTAGGAGTAATACAACCCTGTTACTACCCATGCGGGCAGATGAGAGAACAGTCCTCTTAGGTATACTTGGAGAGGGGCTAACTGTATGAGCAGTGGGCTCTTCTGGTCATCAGCCCATTTTGGACGACTCCTTTGAGGAATGCCATTGACAGAACGCCAGTAAGCTCTTCAGCTCTATGGACCCTGATCTGTTTTTGTCATGTTCATTTGACAACACAGTATTCTGAGGTTAAACACACACACACATTGAGATTGCATATTGTAGTTAGAAAATGACATTTTATTTGAAGTCAGTGTGTTTATTCAAACATAACTACAATACCAGTGAGTGGTTTTCTCATTTTTAAGATAGACCGCATTGTTTTTTGCAATGTGTATGGTAAACTTAGCATGTGTATTTTATGTGATTTAATACAATCAATTAATATGACAATAAACTGGAAATGACAGTTTGGAAATAATTGTTGTTCAGAATGTAAAATAGTTGATAAAATGTTTGTTTTCTTATGTGTTGATAATATGACTCCAGGCTGTATCATTTAGGGAATGCCATGCCTTTGAGTTTGTCAGTTGTGGGATCAACAACATCGTCATAAAGTAACATACAACACAGTTAGCTGGTGATTCAGTGCATAGCAGCCTATGCTACATGATCACCTTTGCAATCAATTCCGTCTTTGTCCCTCAGCTTTCTTTTTAGTATAGCCTGATGCTTTTATGTGAATAATTACCACAAATGAATGTATATTCTGAGAATATGTCAAATAAATCATGTTTGTCAGACAAGTACAATGAAACACATTTTGGGAGTTTTTAAGTGTTTTTTTGTAACATTCACATTACCCTCTCATTCTCCTTTTCACCCACCCACCCACCCTCCCTCCCTCCCACTCATTCTTCATCTTTCTGTCTCCCTCTCACATCACTCTTTATGTGTCTGATGGTGTCTGCAGTGGCGGGCTGTGTGCTATGTGTTGTGTACAAGGATGCTGTTATTGTACATACGCCACTGAGTGATCATCCATCACCCACACAGTCAGAGCAGCAGGCTTAATGGTGGAGTTGGCCTGCCGATGGCCCCGCTTTCTGACAGTAGCAAATGCCAACTCTGTGCTCAGAGCCTCATGCTCTGCCATTCTAATTCTGTATTACTGTCGTATGACTATTAATCACAGCAACAGGAGAACAAGAGGAGGGGATAGGAATACACCAGCACAATTAATGCAATTCAATCTACATGGACAAAACACAAGACCCAATCTATGTACTGTTACAGAGGGAATTTGAGAATTGCGGTCGACTTCTTAGCAAATAAAAAATACATGTGCTGAAATTCAGCATAGTATTTCATTGGAGGTTTTTCATAAAACTATTAAAAAAATAAATGAAAACTATTATCGTGAATGAAAATGTAACATTTAACATTCCTGTTATGAAATGTTATAAACTCACAACCAAATGACTCCAATTCAGACAGCAGGGACAGAGTCTCCATGTTCTGTATTCACTGAAGGGCTCATATTAGTGGCCTAAGTCATTGCCAAATAACGCCATTTTTGTCTAATTACACTCAGATTGAAATTATGTAAATTTGGGAACAGATGCAGAAAAGAGAGCATTTTGGCGACATATGGTTCCAAATCCCACAGCAATTAATCAAAAGAGAAACTCCAAGGACTTGCAGCAATGCTGGAAGAAAGCCCAAATGACCCACACCAAACAAGTGTTTCTCTCTTTGCTTGTTTATGATTGTGTTTATTTGTTATTGCCTCTGGTGGGTCTAACCCTGTTGTTAAGACAGCTCACTTTCCTGTTCTCTTTGTCTTTTCTTCCCTTCCTCTAGTCATGCTGTTGTTAAAACAACTAGTTTGAATACAGTTATGGTTTGAATTATACTGTGTGAACTGTAAAAAATACTATTTATATCCACCTTAAATGGTATTTATATTTGGCTTCCATGCCAACTGTTATATTTTACTATTGGCCTTGTAGCATATGCAACCTTTTCTGGATCTTCAGGCTACAAGGTCACTTGCCACCACTATTCATGCTTGTTGAAAGCAGTTTAGAACATTTCATTTAAAATAAAAGATCACATTTTCATCATTGTAATCAGTAAAAGCCTGTCAGTTGAACTACCGTGAGTATGTTGATGAGACATCCAAAGACATAGATATATTTTCACAATGCAATTGATCATAAACAACCCAGTAGTAACAAATTACAAAAATCCAGAAACCTTTTCCTTGTTTTTACTACATCAAAGTCAATAAAAAATAGTTGCAACAACAACAAGATCTCAGACATTATCTGGAGTGGTACTGGAGGATTCGTCTCCATCTGCCCGAGCATGTTCACTGCGGAATGTTAAATACTTCTTTTCGTTTGTCACCTTGATGGCTCTTATTTATTTGTCTGCTTTATTATAATGGTGTTGGAGACAGAGGCATTAGTAAGGTAGATTGGTAGTAACTCACCTTGTAGGGGCTATCAATCCAAGGAAGTTGACTTCTTGTATTGCTTACAACTGTTACTGTCAAGTTAAAGCAGCTCATTATCAAAATCAATGGGGATTTAACAGCACTCCTGTTAAGCTAGTGAATGGTTCCAGTTTTAGCATAGAAGTATTTGCAGGCTAATAGTAAACATAACAACTCCAAATGCATGACTATTAATTTCAGTGTCATTATTAAGTTACCTTAATCTATCAAACTAACTAGTAAGTTGCCATTTGTTTGTTAAAAATGTTGTTATTATTTATTGCAAAACCTTCTACATGAATCGTATTACTTTGTCAAATAAAGATGACATGTATCTGAATTTATTCTTTAGTCAAATCCAACATGAGGAATCCTTTTGATTTCAACCAGCTATGAACTCCTTGTCAGTGTGTTTAGATCATGAGTTCTCAATCTAAACCTGCTTCAAGGCAGGTGTTGCTTCTACACTCTGTCCATTTACATAGAGTAAAGGATCCCTCTTTCTCAGCACCACTCCACGCTCTTACACAGTTTGGCATGGCCCAGATACCATGTTACATCTAACACTCATCATCTTCTCCACACAAGTCCAGTCAACCGACCAGGCAATACAATTCAACTCAGCGGTGCTCAATGACCTCTCTTTCCTCCATTGGCAGTGACAATCTGTCTGTCAGCACCAATTTATCTCTCAGGCAATCCCAGGGTCAACAGATGAACAAGTATTGACGACTCGCACTCCTCCGGGGTCAAACAAGAGGCCGCCATTCTCTGTCTTCAAGAGAAGAGAGGAAGCAACGTTATACAGGTAGATACATCCTGGTCGGGTAAGACTGAGATCGAAACGGCCCTGCCATTGTCTTCATGGTGTCTACCAGTTCTTAAATTCTGGGTTGTTGGGATGCCGGTCATTACAACTTAAGCCAAGATAATGCAGATGAATGCCCAGGATAAGCTTATTTATAACTCTAAGATGTGCTTAGTTCCACGGTGCTAGAAGAGTAGGCATACAGAACAATGTTTATCATGTCTAATTATGTTCTGAAAATATGAATTTTCATGTAATTAATGTTTACCTCTTCTAAATTGCAGTCACAAAAAAAAGCAATTTTTATCAGACCAAAAAACTGAAATCCTTTTGAAAACAAAAAGAATGAATGACACATGTTAGAACACTGTATTTACTAGCAGCAGTGGTCTTTGATCTCTGAATGGTATTTGGTAAGGAGAGATGTCCCCTCATCACTGGGTTCACAGGCGGGCTGTTGGAACCCCGTGGTCCACCGTCATATTCATAAAACTTCATCAGTGTTCAGTTTGATTGCTTGGCCTTTAAAAAATCATTGTAATGATAATACTGATAATAGTAATAACAATAATAATTCAGCAAAATAATACATCCGTTACCAAATAGAGTAACAGCCTCAGAAACCATATGTAAGCAAACAAACTCATGAACCTTTGATCAGACGTTTTCTGAGGGGCTGAATTGGGGAATTTAATTGCCAAACAATATTTTACACAATATTTCAAAACAGAATATATTCAGGTTGATTAGAGGATGGAACAATCTCTACAGTAAAGTCAGTTTCATTAGCTTCTGCTTCGGGATATAGTTTCAAGATGTTAAACAAGTTCACTGTGAAGAGGAAGGATTAAAAAAAATCCTTTCAAGACAAGTGTAAGTAATCAAACATAAACTCTAAAATATGATACATGAAGAGAGATAGCAAGAGAGAATGACAGAAACAATAACAGGGTGAAAGATACATTTGAGGTCAGAGAGGTTTGTTCACTGCTTCACAATACTGTTGCTTGCTTCTGCTGGCTGGTTGTGATTTACTCTGTAGTGTTTGAGGTTTCAGCATACATTGATTGATTACATGACAACATTGTCACTTGACCTCTGGGTTACTCCACCTGAGTACGAAGGTTGGTTGTGTTGCTGATTTTGCCTGACAAATTCTGCTGTCACTGCAGACTACCCAATTGGTCATCCCTGTCTTAATCCTCCTAGTAAATCCCTGTCTTTGTCCATCTAGTCATCCCTGTCTTTGTCCACCTGGTTGTCTTTGTCCACCTGGTCATCCCTATTTTTGTCCACCTGGTCATCCCATTGTTTTTTCACCTGGTCATCTCTGTCTATGTCCACCTGGTTGTCTTTGTCCACCTGGTTGTCCCTTTCTTGGTCCACCTGGTCATCCCTGTCTTTGTCCACCTGGTCATCCATGTCTTTGTCCACCTGGTTGTCCCTGTCTTTGTCCACCTGGTCATCCCTTTCTTTGTCTACCTGGTCATCCCTGTCTTTGTCCACTTGGTTGTCCCTGTCTTTGTCTACCTGGTCATCCCAGTCTTTGTCCACTTGGTTGTCCCTGTCTTTGTCCACCTGGTCGTCTCTGTCTGCCCACCTGCTGGTCATCCCTGTATTTGTCCACCTGGTCATCCCTGTCTTCATCCACCTAGTCATCCCTGTCTTTGTCCACCTGGTCATGTCTGTCTTTGCCCACCAGGTCATCCCTGTCATAGTCCACGTGGTTGTCCCTGTCTTAGTCCACCTAGTCATCCCTGTCTTTGTCTACCTAGTCCTCCCTGTCTTTATCCACCTAGTCATATCTGTTTTTGTCCACCTGGTTGTGTGGCAGATGCGGATTACACCTGAAGACACTGGCCACAGCCTGTTCCCACACGGTCAGCTTGTATATATTTTTAGGAAGGATGTGACCTTGAAAGGTCATGTTTATCGGAACACTAGACTTAATAGATTATTATTTCATTAGACATAAAAAAATATTGTAAAAGATAAACCAGACATGAAAACCCCAACTTATCCAATGACCTCAAGGGCATGAGCAGGCTGTGGACTGTTGGATAATGCGCGTGGAATCATTGCAACATCATGCACATTTATGATCCAATTTTAAACAAAGTCAATGACTAGGTATTCATTATTTTGTGAGTAACCATGAAAAATGTTTTTATTATCCTCCAATCTAGGGAGGTGTGTGTGCTGGCGAGACACAGGTCCGTTGTAGACTGATGCACGGCTGAGTTAATTAAACAGAAAGGGAAGGACAAGGAAGGACATATTTTTTTCCGGGCAGACACTTTTTTGTCTCCTTCTCCAGATGTAGGTGATTACAAATAAACATTGTTTCCTGTGTGGCTGTGTGAGGCCACTACACTATCAACTGTGACTGAATTAATATTCAAACGGTAAACAGAAAAAGCTACCAAGAGATTTATTTCTCAGGCTCTAGGAAGAAGACACAGGAAGGGGAGGGCAGGTGAACCCTGGACGACCCTGGGAGATGTCACACAGACAGATCTACTTATTATGCAAATGCGAGGAGTGAGCTATTGATTGCAGCCTGTAGGATTCCATTAGCCCGCCCAGCTGGGACCAGGGAGGCATCTCAGTGTTGTACCTATGCAGTGCATATTGCTGATCATTTGCAAATATATCATATCTCCCTGAAATGGCCTCCAGACACTCAATGCAAACAGACTATATCCCATGATGGTGATACAAAGAGGAGTGGTGATCAAGCAGTAAATACATTTTAATCATGTTTATTGATGATTCAATTCTGTTTCTGCATTTGGGAATAGTGATCAGGTTCTGAATAATAATAACATGCATACTGTAGCTTAATTGGGTTCTATTCACATCTTAAGTGAATTTTTGAAGCATTCAAACACAAGACAAGATTACTTTGAGTACTCCATGTAACGTAGTGTTGTATTGCTAAGACTGCTATGCCTTCGGCCCGGTGGTCATTGCAAATGAGAATTGCAAAAATACAAATAGAATGCAGAAATAACAAAATTTAAAAAAACAAGCAGAACACATACGCTAACACATTACACAAGCAAAGGTTTACCCAGGAGATGGTCGACTGCGGGAAGAGGAGCTTCGGCACAGCAATTAATGAACAATTACCTCATTAAGTGTCACTGTTTGGGCACATCCTTAACTGGACCACACCTTGATCCTGTTGGGAAAACACACAGCAATTAAGCCATCAATCATAGTTATCAATGTCTGATAACAGGTCCACCAGACTGTTTATTATATTCAGACTGTTACATATCTCTTTTTGTAGCGTCCTTATCTCACTACCATTGTTCATATCACACAGTCACATAAATCCAAAAGGCAATGAAACTATAATGCAGTATTGACTTCACAAACTGGCACAAAAGCAAAAGAAATCTAAAGGAAGAATAGTGAAAAAAGGTTAATAGAAGCCATTGTGTTTCAAACATGGCCCAATTTAAAGCTGTTCCATTTTGTGCAGAAAGATACAGGAAGGAAAGTAAATGACTAGTAGCGCCAAGAAGCTTACCTGGGTCTGCATTTACAGTGTGTTTCATTAGACTACCCAAACATAAAATGTATGCACGAATGACTGTATGTTGCTTTGAATAAAAGCGTTTGCTAAATGGGATGTGTTATATTGCTGAATTATTATTGTTATTACTATTATCAGTATTATCATTACAATGATTTTTTAAAGGCCAAGCAATCGAACTGAACACTGATGAAGTTTTATGAATATGACGGTGGACCACGGGGCTCCAACAGCCCGCCTGTGAACCCAGTGATGAGGGGACATCTCTCCTTATCAAATACCATTCTGAGATCAAAGACCACTGCTGCTAGTAAATACAGTGTTCTAACATGTGTCATTCATTCTTTTTGTTTTCAAAAGGATTTCAGTTTTTTGGTCTGATAAAAATTGCTTTCGTTTGTGACTGCAATTTAGAAGAGGTGAACATTTATTACATGAAAATTCATATTTTCAGAACATAATTAGACATGATAAACATTGTTCTGTATGCCTACTGTTCTAGCACCATGGAACTAAGCACATTAAGATGATTCCCATTACAAACATAAATGACATAAATTGTTGATGTGGGGGATATATTTTGAATGTGTTATGAATATCGTTAAATACCATCACAGCATTCTTCTAGTCCACATTCTTACCATTCCAGGCTCAAGCAGCTTGAGCAATGCTCATGGCTTGATGTCAAGGGAAAATAAGTCAAGGGTCCACTTCAAATCTTGACTGTCTGAAGATCACTTTTTGAGTATGATTGGCTTTTATAAATTGCAATAATCAATAATATGGCCTATGTCTTCGTGTCATGGGCTGTATACCTAATAGGGTAACTGTGTTTCGTCGATGAGCAGCTGCCCTGATAGTGACATTCAAAAATGTAATTGTGGAGCCATGTAGTCCAACTAGAAACATTCTGTTATTTGTTATTTAGCAGACATTCTTATCCAGAGCAAATTAAGATGGCTAGTTGGGACAACTGCACAACCCTGTAATAGTAAGTACACTTTATTCAGTGAAGTAGTTATTATCAAAATCAGTTTTAGAAAGAAGAGAGAGAAAAAAATTAAAGAGGGAACACAATGTGACTAAGAAAGAGATAGAATTTGGTATAGTTAAGGTAGTGAAGAAAGGGGAAATAAAAGAAAAGACTGGAGAGACTATCTTGAGAGAAAGAGAGAGCACTAGTGATAGAGGGAGAGAAGAGATAAAGGAGGTATGTCTGCATTCAGCCGGTTAAAGGAGCAATTAGGGTAAAGTACCATGCTCAAGGGCACAACAACCAATTGCTTTTTTTTACCTTGTCAGCTGGAGGAATCAAACCAGCATCCTTTTGGGAGACCCACTTCCAGGGAGGCTGAGGGTGATGATTTTTACTCTTTTCCTCCATTCTCCATCACACTAAATCTTAATGGACAACACTGACTGACCCCTGTGCCCCAGACCCACTAACCCTGTTTCTGAAGTGTTTTGGAGTGCTGATCTTTAGAGTTTTAATTTTTAAATAATCGTAAATAATCAGGGTCACTGCGATTCTCAAATGCTTTGTGAATATGGGTCATGGGCTACTTTTAACAGCTGGGATAGCATTGTGAAATTGTAATAAAAAACATTAACATCTCCCCTCCTTGCCCCCCAAAAGACTCACCAAACCTGAACTAGAGATTGTTGCGGATATTGCCATGGCCCCACTTTCAATAGTCTAATTTTAGTCTTATTTAAAAGCTAATTTAACATTGGTGTGTAAAAGAGGTGTCACATTTGACCACATCTGGCCAAGCACAAGATGTAGCCCACGGAATTTTTATATCACCTGGTATATCTGCGCATGAATATTTTGTCAAGTCTTTATGAAGGTCTCATGATAGTTTAGGATGGTTTCATTGAGCCTAAAAAGTTGTTGTAAACTTTTACCAAATTCCATTTCTCAATCCACTCTGTAAATCTTATCCCTCGGGTTGTCTTGTAGCCAAGATGTCAAATGTTTTATTCTTATTTCAACATTGCAGTCATGTTCACATCTAATGCTTACAGAGTCATGATATCTACTGGATGTCTCACAGTCAGAAGACAAATGTAGTTTACTTATTTATTAACGGAACGTCGAAGTCAAATACAAGACAACAGTGATTACATTATATCAGAGTAATTGTGCAATTCTGCATGCATTTTAAATGTATTTACTTGGACAGCGTCAAATGCATATTCCATTGGATTTAATTATAATAGTTTACAGTGTAGTTAACGATTGTGCCAATAGTTTCTCTGAGCCATGTACCATTAGTCATTGTGTTAGACTTCAAGATAACTAGTCTAATTTCCCTCGCATAAGTATCCATGAAAGTCACTGTAATTTCCTGACATTCTTCACCACACATGGCTTGCCTGTTTGACCTTTTTCCAGGATGTAACGCATCTGAATGCAGTGGAAACGGAGCACACACACCATCTATCTGTCATTGGAAACATCCAGGAAATGACTAAATCTAAAAGTTCAGCTTTAGATTTATATTGCCATTGTATCAAAATGAATTGTGAAGGATCTTATAACAACTCTGAGAAAAGGATTTCCACCTGAAACCAGGTCTATGATGACAAGTACACTACATTTCACAGACCCACCAAGTTCCCTTAAATGTTTTATACAATTAATATAGTGAAATTTGCCGTTAGAGTTTGTCACTTTTATCAGCAGTCGTTCTGCTACAGATGTCAGTGAGCATGGGTAGAGAAAAAGCAGTTAGCCTAATTTACCAAGTAATTCAATTCAAAATGAATTACTTTCGAAGTTTAAGTACAGCAAAAAAAGAAAACGTTTTTTTGGGGGGGTGGGGTGATATATTTACATTAGCCATACTTGTGCAAGCGTAAATTATTTTCTATCTCTTAAATTAAGTTAAAGACGACTAATGAATGCTGGCATCTTAATGACGGCAATAAACATATTGTCCTAGACTGGGGGAAAACAACAACTGACTGGTCACAATTAATGTCAACAATAGGACTATGCTGACCAATGGGGGGAAAGGGGAAAACTGAGAACGGTCAGAAAATAAAATAGCAGAGATCGCATTCAAACTGGAGGTGTCTTGTTACAACTGTCAGATCTTTGTGGAAAACTTAAAAGGCTAAAAACAATAGCAGAGTGAAAGCCTACATGTATAAATGAATCTAAATATAAGAAAATAAATAGGTTGCTGCTGCATTGCAATTAATTAGGTTACAGTTCAGTTGAAAAATGGGAATAATGTTAGGCTTACAGATTTACAGACCATTTAAAGTGTTTTCACTCTTTACTTATTCACCTACATTAGACACATCTAATTGCATGTTTACTCGTGTTCACAGCTCTGCACTTATTCCATGACGCCATGGTTTTCCTTCATTGGAACTTGCTCCCTACTTCAACTTTGACCTTTTTACCTCTGACTCGCTTTAGGACAAAGCTTCTGACCCGGTCAATGGGTCTGAGAGGCAACATTCATTTACATAAAAAGTTTTCAAATTCAGTGGTTGTCTTCTCTCAATCGATTGGCCTACCAACAAGCCACTCTTTACTCCGCCCATCGATCACGGGCCTATATTAAAAAAACTGGTCTGAGGTTAGGTTTATTACACCCTGGTATTTGTTGAAACTCTCAGAATGGGAATTTGCTCCTATAATCTTTAAGCTTACTGACATGCAGGAAACGCAGGATGTTAATTTCTTTTTGCAGAACATTTCAGGCATGGTACATTACCCCACTCCAATCTCATCCTTGAAGTAAACCATGAATGTTATGAATGTTAGCTAACACATACTGTCACAGGCATGAAATAACAAATGCAGGGTCAGTTTCTGTGGTGTCACTAATACAAAGGCTCATAGTTAGTGTCATGTTTAGTGCTATTTGCAACCAGAAACTGTTGGATAAACACAATTTTTTAACACACCGGTTAAAACCTTTTTAGCCTATGTCCACTATATAGACATACATGTTGCTCCGCAATTTCAACAGAAAATAGAATAGAATATTATCTACATATAACATAATACAACTGTAAATGTGTACATCACTTTTTTAATTCATGTACCTTATATGCTTACCATTCATCTGTATAGAACTATATCAACTTTGTGTAGACTTTGTATACTGCATACTGTCTCTGTATGTCTACTAGTAGCAGAACCATTATTGCAGGTAAAACTCAGAGCGTGTGGAAACATACTGCCCATATTGAGCATAGGGGCATATTCCTCCCATATTTGTCTTAACATTTTTCAGATGTTTTATGAATAAATACATTTGTGCTTTGTGTCCAAGCTGTGTTTTTATTATCTACGCTGCATTTTGAGGGTCTGACTGACTAGACCATGCAAATAGTTCCTATTCCACAGATTATTCTTAGAAAGTGGTCCCTTTCTGAGGCCCACGGATCCCATTGGAGAATACAAATGTATAACAGAGACAAAGGAGCAAGTGAGACTTCCAGTTCCCAACCCTTTCTGTTACAACAAAAGTAAATGATCTAAATACTTCCTTAAGACCTCCTGCAAATTCAGTGTTTAAAAACAATATTGTAAAAATTGTTTTATCAATAACATTTGACCCACGAAGGCATTCTGTAGCGCAAGTACTGGAAGACTAGACCCACCTAATGAAACTGATGTGCTACTGGTAAGAAAACAGTCCGCCTGCCCACACAGGGCACGAATCATTAACATGTTCAATCTCCTTACTTGACAACTTTCCAAGTTATGTGGAGTACAGTTCATTACAGGTCCAAAAAGTTGCAACAGTTCCAAAGTAAACCCATGTCTTTCCAAGCCAACCATAACATTCAACCAATGGAAACTTGTTAGTTCAGAAAAGAAAGCAGAAAGAGAAAGAAACCTTGACTGCCAGTCTCATAAATAAGCTAAACAAGCCATGTTGGCTGAATGCGCTACACAGTAAGGCCGCATACTGTAAGTTACACATCCTTAAAATAATCTAGCCTAACCAAGTACAAAATGATTCATTGTAATAGTTCAGTAATAATCTTGCAAGAACAATACATAGTCATGTTATTATGGATTTAAGATCATCACTGCCTTCACTAGCTTAATTATGCTGACATTCCCAGAAGGATTTTGTTAGTTTTTGTCCAAAATATTGTGTAATATAAACTGAAACCATGTATACTCCCAAAAAGTGGGAGGCATTGAAGAAACGCAGAGCCTAGATAGTAAGAGGGAGGATATAATTAGGGTGGGCAACCCCCCCCCCCCATTCTGGGAAATCTCTATTACTACTAGAAAGCTATAATGAATTCAATGAATGTTATCCAAAGTCAATATATTATTGTCATCCGGACACTGTCTAATATTTTGCAGATAGCTTGATCATATAGTGCAAAAAAAAATCAACAAAAGAATGAGTCCATAAAAGTTAGCTAGCAGAAAACATGCTTAAATGCGTGGAGAGGAAAACTGTCCCTGGACTACAAGCACAAAATAGACAGCCCCTAAACCCAGTTCTTGAATGACATTTTATATTGACACATCAGTGTGTATTTGCAAGTGCATTTGCCTAAGCATGGAAGAGTGATGATTGGAGTTAGCTAACTTGCTACAGAGTTCACCAACTAACTACGGACCTCACGAGGAGTCTGACCAATTAGGTTGGAGTCTGACACAACGACGTAGTCATGTTGATTAAATGGGATACTGCGGCCTCCCACATTGACGGGTGACTACAGTTTGCATTGAATTGTGCGTTTTATCAACCCTGCAAGTGAGCAAAATTGTTCACTCGTCTCCTCGAGTTAAATCAAGGGCCGGCAATTTAGATGCCAAACAAAATTTTCATCCGGATTTGATGGGGATTTCGCCATGGGAAAGTGACGAGTCAAGTGCTTAGGAACTATTTACTTTGTGATTGGAGTCCAGCCTGTTTTTGTAGGAGGAAGGAGGGGAAGGAGGTTCAGTAGCACATTTTTTCTTTAATTGTGCTGATAGAAAGTCTGACAATAAAGCAGATTTGATTCCTGTTTTGCTTGTTGGAAAGGCATGTTTGTTCTACATAACATATTTCTACATGAACGCTCATAAAAACATAGGCTACTGAACGCAGCTCAGATTCTTATATGCATGGAAACTCTTTTAACCCCCCTAAAAGAATCACA